>OX451736.1:1513243101-1513835606 GCA_948472305.1 Vicia faba | reverse complement strand
AATCTTAGGTTACAACCAACCTAAATGAAACGTTATCAACCGAGTCTAGATGGCTCCCAAATAATGAATTATTATGTGTACTTTATTTGTGTGTATGCATAGGGTTAAGGTTGAAGATGAAGAGCAATCAAGTATGTATTTATAGTTTTATCAAGTTGAAATGATGCATGTATGAAGTATATATAGGTGTGAGACTTTTAGACAAAAAGAAAACCTAGAAACATGAAAAGAACACTGCTTTTTGAGATTTTGTTCAGTATGTGTCGACACATGCAAGTCATGTGTCGACACATGATGGCAGACATGGACACGTGTGTCGATACGAAATGATAGATGAGTCGACACGAAGAAACAAAAGCTACATGCTTTAAAACAATAACACATGTGCCGACACGAAACTCGTATGTGTCGACACATAGAGTGATTTATGAGGCATGTGTTGACACAAAGCAAAGTATGAGTCGACACATATTTACAGAGGCTTACAAGCTTTAAAACAACAACACTTGTTCCAACATAAAACATTGATGTGTCGACACATAAATTGCATGTGTCAACACGTAGACAACACGTGTCAACACGTAGACTTATTTTTATGTATAGAAACTGATTTTTAGTGCATGATACCAATGACTATTTATGGTACGGTGGGAGAACTGACTTGGGTGTTTTGAATTTTATCACAAATGTTGCGGTTAGCAAGAGTCTCCACCGAATTTTCTTTTATCCAAAAGGAAAGATGAAAAAGCACAAGAAAGACCTTTGAGATGTTTTCTTGAGTTCGGGGGGTAGATTATGAAAAGGGAAGGTATTAGCACCCTCTTCATCCATGGTTTTCCATGGGCTCTTAGTTACTTGCTAGATCACTTGCTTTTGTTTGAAAATATGCTTTGTGTGGTTTTGAAAGTATTTTGTAAAGAGGCCATTGTTTAGGCAAACTTTGTAATGATTCTCGTTCGTAAGAATGTATACAAAGTGTTGATCTTTTGAAAATGTTTTTCAAGTTTGAAAGGTGTTTTGAAAGTGTACATGTTTGTTTTAAAAATAGAAAGAATGATTTTGTTTTGAAATGGAGCAAGTAACTAGGAACATTCTACCTACTCAAAAGTCTTTCATGTTCATTTCCTTTTTTCTTTGACATTGTTATCTTACCATTGATTTGACAAGTAACCCTATCTTTGGATATAAACGGGACGGACGTGGGTCATCGTATAACCATGATTAGCAATGTTGCAAGGTATCTTAGCATTTTTCTTTTAGGGACTAAGATCATTTTGAAAAGGCAGCATAGATAGCGTCATCGAGGGACTATGATCTTGTATTTTGCTTGTTTTTGCTAAGATACCTCACATGCATAATATGACCATTTTGTAAGACAGCCAAGTGGATTTATCCTAGGGGTGTTTGTGTGCAAGTGCATTGATTTTCATGCTTGATTTGTCTTTGATTATGGTTTTCTATTGATTGGTTTTAGTGTTTCCATACAAAACCCTAATTACTAGCATTTTGTATATAAAGCGATAAATTGCGGAAATTAAAACTACTACGCTATTACATCACTTAAGGGAGGGGGTGTACAAATTACAAATGGGGAACATTACAAGAATTTAAATCTAAATAATATTACAACCATATTGAATTTGAATAAATGTACAAAATAAAGATAAAAAGACAAGAATATAAATGTAAAGAAATATGATTTTTTATTTGTTTTTTTTTATGAAAAGGGGTTTTTAACCTAATTAATTAAACTAAAATAATTAGCTTAAAAAAATTAATATTAAGTTAGTAAAATAAATTAATTTAAGGAAAAGTATTTTTTAGGGTTTTGATGAATTTAATTAAGTTAGTAAATAAAAAAATAATTAAATAAAAGTCCTAAATTCTAAATGGATTTTAATTTATAAGAAAAAATAATAATATTTAAAATAAAATCATCTAAGTAATATTAAAAAAAGAATTATTTGGAGAAAATGTTTTTGTTTTTTATTTTTATAAAGAGAAATAAATTTAAAAAATAAATAATTAAAATATAAATATTTTGGATTTTTATGATTAATGAAAATAATAATAATAATAATAATAATAATAATAATAATAATAATAATAATAATAATAATAATAATAATAGTAATAATAATAAATAAAAGATAAAAAAAATAAAAAATAAAAAATAAAGTAAAAATAAAGTCAGGGAGATTGGTAAGTGAAACAGGGGGTATTGTGAGAAAAAAAAAGTCAGGCCCAAACGCTGCAAAAAGTGTCAAAAATGTGAGAAAATGTAAAAAAAAAGCATAAAAGGTCACGTTGGGGCTTGAACCCAAGACCTCATAGTGACAGGTGCGCGCTTTAATCACTAGGGTGGTGATACATCTGTTAACTTGTGTAAAACAACAAATACATAACCTAAGTCTTGCCCTAAATGTACTTCATCTTCAACCTCCAGCCAGAAGCCCTGCAACTTGTACATTTCTCAACCATTTTCAAAAATGTAAACATGAAAATTGTGTAAAATTTTACCATGATTCTATAAATGTAAACAACTTAAACTAATTCTCAATAATGAGCATGAATTTTGAATGTACCAAATTCTGACCTAATTTTTCCAGGATGTTCAGATTCAAAATTCTAACTACTTAAGTAATATAAATTAAATCTAAAGACATGGTTAGCTTCAGAACAATGATGTCTACATTTTTCATTCACAAACTAAACATTAATGATGCCTGTATGAAGAGTTCAAAAGTCAGAAAACTCACCTTGCAAGAGGGTATCATGTTTTGAGTTTGAGCAGCTTTTAGTGAGTTCCAATGATTGGATTAGCTTCCTCAAGTTCCCAGGAAGCTAATGTGATGCTTAGCTTGAGTTGAAAGTGCCTGAGGAGTTCTGGAGAAGTCCAAGTGCAAAGCTCTGTTTTTGAAAATGGAGGATGGTGTTAATGGTGTTACAGTCTTGTAACAGGGTGTGGGATAAGTTCTAAATGATGTTTAGAAACTTTAGGAACCAAAAGGCTTGAAAACACACGAGGGAGATGTGAGTTTCAAATTTTTGGTCAGGTTAGGCAACAATGGAGGTATGTGATACAGTTCTGAGCTCTTGGTGTTTTTATGGGTCAAGAATGCTTGTGATTTGTTTCAAATGACTTGTGTATGTATAAGCAAAAGGTTGGAGAGCTATTGCACAAAGGATTTCTGAGTTCTAGAGTTATGGCTAGGTTGCTTGATTTTGAAGAAAAGTAAATGTATGATTCCAAGAGGAAGTACAAGCATGGGCTGAGTGATTGTAAGGCTTAGGACAAACTTCTCTTGAGTTATGGGACGTGTATGATCAGAAGAAAACCATTGCAAGGCTCAAGAACAAGTTTTGTGCATTAAAGCTACTTTTTCAAAATGGCATTGTGCACTTTCTTCCTAAAATGGATATAAAGCATGGTATTGCATTGAATGTTTGAGTTGAGACCTCTAACAGTTGTGAAAGCAATTAATTATGGAGTTCCTAACAAATTTGATGCCTGTAAAGTAGAGATCATTGATCGGGACTTTATAAGTCTGTCGGGATACTAACTGCAAGTATACAGTTTAGTCGTTCTAGTTTTAAAAGATTATCGAACCCACAGAGACTGAGGATCAATCGCATACGATCTAATGCTACAGTTTGTCTAACTAAGCGATGAATATTTGATTTTTGAGGGAAACAGTTTAATTAAAAATAATAGTACTAATTATACCGGTATGTGATAATCGGACTTAGGGAATTCGGTGAATCGCTTGGCCTATAAAGTATTTCGGTAAAAGCTAATTGTTTAAAAACCTGAGACATACACTCTCGTGTTTATGAAATAAGCCATGCTACTAAACCTAGTGGATGCACTTTAAATTTATTAATACTTTTTGAAAACAATTTGAATCTAATTAATTTATTAAAACACTCTCGTGTATTTAAAAATCAATGTTTCGTTACCACTATCTGGGTTGAACCCCAGCTCTCGCATGCAGGTTCTTGCCTTAATTAATTTCCCACTCTCGTGGCAAAATCGTGTTAATTAGCCTCTCACTCTCGTGACAAGGTTAGTTAAATTAATCTTGGAAATTGGAAACCAGAAATTGTTTTATAAATATTTTTGGCCAAGGTATCACTGAATTCCTTTAGTTCTTACGGGTCACATACCGGTATTAATAATTTAGTCGGACATAATTAACTTGAAAGCAATACAATTCAAAATATAATTCATAACAACAATTGGCATAATATAAAAACTGAATAAATATTAATTGCAATAAAAACCTGGAATCAAAGTTGTTATGGTAATCTTGAAGTATTACAATAATCCTTGAGCTTGATTGCAGTAAATAATTCGTGTTAATTCTTGAAGGAAGAATTAACACTTAAAACTAAAAACTAAAACTTGGAATGAAAATTACAGGAATATAGAAAAGGCTCAAAAACAAGGAAATAGAAATAATGCAGAAAAATAGAAATTTGGTCTGTAGAAAATTCTTCGACCCCCGAATTGTGCACTGGTACACATATATATATAGCATAGGAAAAATCAGCAGTTTTTGAATTATTGATGAAGTCTTCAGTGGAGAAAATACAGGAGCACTAATAGTGGTGGCAAGAAAATAGGGGACTCAGTAGAAAAAGGGAGAACGAGTCTGCCCTTAATGCCCACGTCTCAATCCATGCATAACGTCCACCTTCACGCGCGTGACGGTCGTCACAGGTGGGTGACGGTCGTCATGCGCTAAAGTAGTGCCTTACGCTCGTCAGTGGTGTGTGACGAGCGTTTCCTTATGTTGGGGGGTGTTACGCCCGTCACAGGGACGTGACGACCGTCATTGTTCCAGAAGTCCAAACTTTGTATTTTTTTTATTCTTTTTCTCTTTGTTTATTGTCTAGCCTTCTTCATGTTGTCCTTTTCCATCGGTTTGAGTCGACAAGTGTTATACCTGCAAAAAAGACAAATAATCTCAGAATAATCGGGGGTTAGACAACTTAATGAAATATAAAATCGGTAAAAAGCATGGTAATTATACGATATGTTTTCTCGTTATCAAATTCCCCCATACTTAAACCTTTTCTTGTCCTCAAGCAAATAGCCATTCGAAAGGTCGGATAAGTTTTTGTCAAGCACATAAGCATGACATATCTTGGATTTTTAAAGTGGTTTCGGGAAATCCTCGTCGGTTCGGCCAATACTTGAGTAAAACACTAAAGATACGCTAATGACGCAAGCAATAAGCTTAGCCGTAGACTTCCATTTTAAACGAGCTATCCAACAGTTTCGTTATAACTCTGCCCGGAGTTCCTCGTATCTATTTCACCCGGTTTCGTTCTGGCGCAATCACATTAAGCCCTTTGTCTTAGCACGCACGTAGTGGAGTAACCGGTTAGTGACTTTGATCCTTTTAGCACGGGGTCTGGTACATGAATGTGGCAACCCTACATATGTTATCCAAGTTGGAGGTTGTGGGGGATCGGGCCGTAGCACGCCCTACCGAGTTCAGAACCAGATACCTCTGAACCAACCAACACTGGATTCCTTCATTATTTGCTCAGCTCTTATATGTGACCGTATATTTTGGTGCACAAAATTTCTTTTCTTTTAGCAGTGAGATAGGAAGGATATTTTTAGAATCAGGCGTCAAACACTTATATTCATCGATTCTCCATGTGGTTTGTGTCAAGACGGTGTTGACTGCTAGTATAAACTACTAGGGGTTACTCTAGAACTTAAAACTCCAGATATCGGTATAATGGTTATTGAAACGGATCGCGTAAATAGGAAGTCTACAATGTCATAACCGTATCAATCTTGTTATGTCGTTTTTGGCTTCCTCAACTGGGATTTAGTTAAAATAGGTATGTCGGGCTAATGCGAAGATAAAAAATTTCGGTATGGCTAAATAAAGCGAAGAATTTGAATCGAGACATATCGTAAAAATTTACTAGTTTATAAAAGATGGAAAGGTACCTCTCCCACACTAAATCCGACATTGTCCTCAATGTTGCGGTATATAGGCGGGGAAGTACAATTACAAAAACAAACAGAAAGGAAATGAAACAGAAAAAAGTAAACTACATAGAAAATAAAGAAAAACTACTGGTGACCACGTCCTCTACTCCTGGTGCGAGAGCGTCTGGTAGGAGTGGCTTTTGTGTCAGTATCTTGGAAACCAAGGGTGCTGACGTCCATCCTTAAGGAATTAAGCTCTGACAGGGCCTCATCCAACCTCTCATTCATGTTCCGCTGCCTAGTCAAGATTTGAGTGTTTTGAGCGCATAGATAATGATATTGCTCCTGCTGTCTTCTTTCAAGCATTGCGCTCATTTAAAAACTGTAAAAAGTAGACTTGTTTAAAATGAAATCATAAACTGCCTAGAAACATAAAACACAAGGTAAAAATAAGTGTTGATTCTGCTGCTTCATCCCAGTCGCGTCTTCAAGTCTTCGAAAGTTATATGTATGTGAGAAAACTGTTCCACAGTTATATCAGTTAAGCTTATCACGTCCATACGCATACCCTTCAAGTCGTTCTTGATTCCATTGATGTTCGTCTGATAAACATCCAGCGTAGAAAAGATTTTATTCAAATTTTCAGCATATTCCCCTTTTGTTATTGCAGGGGCATCAACTTCCTCTACGATGTTGTTACCATCATGGTAACCAGGAGGGGTCTCGGGGTCACTCTCATCAGACATTGTGGTATCATAAACTTGGTAGGATTAGGGTGTCTCAGGTGTCGAAGGGTGGTCGGGAGGGTTAAGCTCCTACAACCAATTGTCGCGATTTGGGGCACTTGTTTTGGCATGGTTAGGAAGTGTAAATACCGTGACTACTTCGTCCCTTATCAAGTAATCGAAGGGTGCAAGACCTAGGTTACCTATTATTCGTAGGTGAAAACAAAAATCAATTTTTATAGGGCGGATTGAAACAAATTGTGTGCACCTATGTAGCTGGTATCTAATTCCGAGGGCGTTAGCAATCATGGTAACAAGGCCTTGTATGATGATTGGCTCGCTAGGGTTCTCGACAATGCGGGTAAATGTTTGCATTAAGAATGACACTGCATTTACAGGTCAGCCCTGGGTCATACACTACAGCAAAAAATATCTCATCTTTAGATACGGCAGTGCTGTTCTATTCTTTGCCGAAAATGGTATGTTCTAGAATCTTGTGGAAATAGCGGATAGCGGGGTTGTGTATTTCATTATTATAGTTCCCGGTTTAAGTCCCCCAAAAGTAGTCTAGCTCAAAATCCATTAACTCTTCCTGGGTGATAGAAAAAGCAAAAGGTCCGCAAGGGAATCCTAGAAGGTTGGATAATTCTTTATGGATATAAGAAAATTCAATACCAAACAACCCGAAGGCTATAAATCCCTTTCTAGTTCTGAAACCACGCTCGGGTATATGAACTAAAGAGCTTAGAAACTTAAGGGTGAGCTCGCGATATGTAACAAACCGAGATTTAATGTGGGCTTTTTCCACCCCAGCTGGCTAAACAGACAATGGACACTATCCTTAATGCCTAAAGTGTCTATTGGTGGTTCATCATAATATAAGGTCATACCAATATTTCTGTGTGATAATTCCTCAAACCTCCTCATTTGGTTCCTGCCACTAAAAGTGGTTTCCATAGTAAATAGCAAAGGGGGAAAGCAAATCAGGGGATAAGGTAGGATAGAAAAAGACTTTTTCAGAAAACCTGTAAAGTTGATTGAAAATCAGCAGCAGTTGTAAAAAAAAAATTTAGAAAAGATGAAAAAGAAAATAATGAAAATAATGCTTTAAAAGAAAACGAATATAGAAATGGAATAGAAAGTTAAAGACAAAAACAAACAGAAACAAACTGATGGGTCGCCTTCCATGCAGCACTTTGTTTAACGTCATAAGCCTGACGAACAGGAGTGCAAGCACTCATGGTGGTTCTCTCGAGGATGACTCCTCGGTTGAACTTTTAGTAGTTGTCATTTTCCATGGCCACTTATTAAGCCATCTCACATATCCCTCACCTTTTCTTTTCTTTCTTCTGTGGGGTGGTTCATTCTTCTGAACTTGTGGTGGTGGTTCTGGATCTATCCTAAGTATCAACTTTTCAAGTTTGGGCTTAGTGATTTCATCCACCACCTCAAAGGTTAACCTTACCTTCTTAACAGTAATTATATCCCTAGTTTCACGGTCCTCTAATTTTCTCTTTTTATGCAAGACTTCCAACAAGGGTGCATTAGTATGGATATTTTCCAATACCTCCACATACGTTTTAGATTTGGAGTCTATCTGAGCTTCTATAAAACTTTTCGAGAAAGGAAACGGTGGGGTATAGGGGTGAGGCATAACAATAGGTGCTCCCTTTTCTACCTCTTCTACAACCTCCCTTTTAGATGGTGTTGGAGGATTTTTCTTAATCTTTACTCTTTCCTCGTCTGAACTCTCCTCATCCACATCATCACTCTCCTCAACCTCATTATCACTCTCCTCAACCTCATTATCGCTCTCCTTAGGATTTTCAACTTGTTTTTCACTACTGGTTGTTACAAAATCCAATTTCTCCCCAGGGAAGGGTCCTAGAGGGTTTTGTTCAAGCTGGGAGATTTGGGTCTCTAAGGCTATGTTGTGGGTCGCGAGCGACTCAACCACAGTGGTCAGTTGCCTAAGGTTTTCACTGTTTTGAAGACTTTGTTTTCTAAACTCTTTGTTCTGGACAGTTTGTGTCTCTACAAAGTGCTCCATCAGAGATTCTAACCTAGAGTGAATTAGCGTCGCGTCGGAATCCTCCATTGATGTTTCGAAGTTGAAATCATGCGATTCTTCTGATTCTTCAAATTGAGTTAGAGTCGCATTTTGTATTTCCGTAAAGCGCTTTGTCATCATTGATATTTCATTAAAATTTCCCATTAATATTTCGAGGTCGGATTTATAGGATACTTGCGTCTCCTCGAAATATTGGGTGTAGTGATTGTAGGGGAAATTTGGTTGAGGATAAGTTTGGTTGGAATTATAATATTCTTGCGATTCCTCAAAACGTTGGGATTGGTGGTTGGAAAGGTAATTCGGATGAGAATGAGTCTGTGATGCATTGAGATTCTCCAATAGTATTTCGAGGTCGGATTTATGGGATTCTTGTGATTCCTCGAAATACTCAGAGTGGGGGTTGTAGAAAAAATTCGGGTGATACATAGTAACTAGGACAAGATTTATAGATGCAAAGGCTCGCTTCGGGAGTGAGTATTTGGCATACAAATCAAAAGAGGGTTTATGTTGCCTAGTCTAAACGCGCAACAGAAGAATCGTACTTAATTGACTAATCAGTCCCCGGCAACAGCGCCAAAAACTTGATCGGGACTTTATAAGTCTGTCGGGATACTAACTACAAGTATACAGTTTAGTCGTTCTAGTTTTAAAAGATTATCGAACCCACAGAGACTGAGGATCAATCTCATAAGATCTAATGCTACAGTTTGTCTAACTAAGCGATGAATATTCGATTTTTGGGGGAAACAGTTTAATTAAAAATAATAGTACTAATTATACCGGTATGTGATAATCAGACTTAGGGAATTCGGTGAATCGCATGGCCTATAAAGTATTTCGGTAAAAGCTAATTGTTTAAAAATATGAGACATACACTCTCGTGTTTATGAAATAAGCCATGCTACTAAACCTAGTGGATGCACTTTAAATTTAATAACACTTTTTGAAAACAATTTGAATCTAATTAATTTATTAAAACACTCTCGTTTATTTAAAAATCAATGTTTCGTTACCACTATCTGGGTTGAACCCCAGCTCTCGCATGCAGGTTCTTGCCTTAATTAATTTCCCACTCTCGTGGCAAAATCGTGTTAATTAGCCTCTCACTCTCGTGACAAGGTTAGTTAAATTAATCTTGGAAATTGGAAACCAGAAATTGTTTTATAAATATTTTTGGCCAAGGTATCACTGAATTCCTTTAGTTCTTACGGGTCACATACCGGTATTAATAATTTAGCCGGACATAATTAACTTGAAAACAATACAATTCAAAATATAATTCATAACAACAATTGGCATAATATAAAAACTGAATAAATATTAATTGCAATAAAAACCTGGAATCAAAGTTGCTATGGTAATCTTGAAGTATTACAATAATCCTTGAGCTTGATTGCAGTAAATAATTCGTGTTAATTCTTGAAGGAAGAATTAACACTTAAAACTAAAAACTAAAACTTGGAATGAAAATTACAGGAATATAGAAAAAGCTCAAAAACAAGGAAATAGAAATAATGCAGAAAAATAGAAATTTGGTCTGTAGAAAATTCTTCGACCCTCGAACTGTGCACTGGTACACATATATATAGCATAGGAAAAATCAGCAGTTTTTGAATTCTTGATGAAGTCTTCAATGGAGAAAATACCGGAGCACTAATAGTGGTGGCAAGAAAATAGGGGACTCAGTAGAAAAAGGGAGAACGAGTCTGCCCTTAACGCCCACGTCTCAATCCATGCATGACGTCCACCTTCACGCGCGTGACAGTCGTCACAGGTGGGTGACGGTCGTCACGCACTGAAGTAGTGCCTTACGCTCGTCAGTGGTGTGTGACGAGCGTTTCCTTATGTTGGGGGGTGTTACACCCGTCACAGGGACGTGACGACCGTCACTGTTCCAGAAGTCCAAACTTTGTATTTTTTTTATTCTTTTTCTCTTTGTTTATTGTCTAGCCTTCTTCATGTTGTCCTTTTCCATCGGTTTGAGTCGACAAGTGTTATACCTGCAAAAAAGACAAATAGTCTCGGAATAATCGGGGGTTAGACGACTTAATGAAATATAAAATCGGTAAAAAGCATGGTAATTATACGACATGTTTTCTCGTTATCAATCATGCAACATAGATTTGAAATTTGAATCTTGTTCATCACAAAATGACCTATAATTTTAGTTTGAAACCCTAACTTCCTCTCTTCGATTCTCCCTGCTCAAGAATGATCTCAAGGAGTTCTTGGATATTTTAGAAAGCTTGTAATGTTCTCTACAGCCCCTATTTGAATCACTTTTGAAAATTCTCCTTGGAACTATATGAAAAAGTGCCACGAAGTTAGGTCAAAATCCCGCCTAAACTAGGGCAAAATTTCACTAAGTGTTTAATTTCAAGACCATGACTTTTTGAATTAATAACTTGAGATCCAAGCATTTTTAGGATAAGTTGTGTAAAGCAATGTTGTAGATATCATGGAGATATACAACTTTCTTGATGAAAGTTTCTTTTTAATCATCTTGCATCATGGTGAAAAATTGGCTCAAAGTTGTGAAAAAACATGAAGTTTTCAACACTTAGAAAAATTTCTAAGTTTGAAAACTTTGACTTTTCAAAATGAAATCTTGAATTTTTTATTTCTTGATGAATAAGTTTCATATTTTGACATGCTTTGATGAATTGTGAATTTTGACACTTGATTTTGACCAAAAAGTTAAAGTTTGACTTTTCAGAGTACAATTGACTTTTGATCAGTTAATGAAAATTCACTATCAATCCAATTGATTTTGAACAATGTTTTGAGTCATGCCATTAGGTCAAAATTACTCCATTGAACTCTTTAGATCATGCTTTAAACCAATTGACCATTTGCTAGGTCAAAAATCAGAAATTGCCCCTTCTCAGTTAAAACCCTAATTTTGACCATTTTGCCCTTCTGATGATTTGATCAAATTTCTTAAAGAATTATGGTCCAAACTTGATAAAATTATACATATGAGTTTATAATGTTGATGTGGATACAAAATTATCAATTTTGACTGTAAATTGGCCATAGTTGACTTTTTCCCTAATATAGTTGATTTTTAGGTCAACTGCTCAATTGACTGAGCAAAAATGTGATTTAAGGCTTGAAACTTGACATGAGTAATCTTGGGGGTCCATAATGATCCATGAAAGTCATATGAGGCATTGAAAGTTCAATTATCCTTGAGAAATCTCAAACCCTAATTTCAGTCATCAGTGCTTAAGAAGGTGTCTTGATATGATAAATCCTTGTGCAGTCTTAAGCCAAAAGAGATCTTTGTGAGAAAATATTGGATAAGTGAGAGGGAAAATATTGGATAAGAGATCTCTGTCCTCAACAGCTGCCTCTGTTCAATCTTCTTAAACCTGAAGAGTTAGATTGGCGGATTTGTCATTCGTGACTTGAAGGTGGAAGAGGATTGGACACTAGAGTGCCCAGAAATTTGCACTCGAGGATGTAAAGGTTGATGGTGTAGGGAATGGGCATAAAGATTCCATTTGGAGAAGTGATGGAAAGTCGTTGGAGATGGGATTACAGATGCCATCTGTGATACGGCGACAGAACCGGCGTTATACTAGTTTGCATTTTTTGTTTGCAAAATGTTGCGGTAAGCAAGAGTCGCCACCGACTTTTATTTCATCCAATAAAGGAAAAGGAAAAAGAACAGAAAAACCTTTTTCGAGATGTTTCTGAGTACGGGGGGTAGATTATAGAAAGGGAAGGTGTTAGCACCCTTTCCATCAGTGGTTTTCCACGGGCTCTTAGGTACTTGTTCATTTTGAAATTTCTTGTGTGTGCTTTGCTTTGAAAAGTTTTGTTTTACTTCGTTTTAACCCTTGTTTCTGTCCTCAAGAGTGTGACGAAGTTGTTTTTGAAAACTATTTTGAAAGTGTTTGTGTAAAAGAGTTTTTATTGTTTTGAGCAAGTACTTAATATTTTCTACCTACTCGAAAAAAGCTTTGTTCGTTTTCCTTTTAGACAGCGTTATCCCATTATTAAGGAATAGGTAGCACCTTCGTTGGAGTTTGAGGGACTATCGAAAGGGACGAAATGGTCATTGAAGGCAACATGTAATGATACCTTAGCAGTTCGAAGGGACTGACATCATATATTCGTAGGCAACATCGAGGGAGAAGATCATTTCTCATAGGAAACTCGAAGGACGTTAAGGGACTATGATCTTTATGATGAATTTTAGATTGAGAGTCTTTTGCTAAGATATCCCTACGTTCGAGGGACACGACCATTATTTCTGAGGAAACCAAGTGAGGCAAACCCTAGGAGTGAGCATGTGCGAGTGTAATTTTCAGTTAATTTATCTTTGCACATTTAGGGTTTTCTACCGTATTAATTTTCAGTTTGTCTTTCCATACAATCCTATTAACATACATCTAAGCAGTTTATAGTTTGCGGAATTAAAAGCAAGAAAGTTTAAAGTCCTAGCTATTACAAGACTTTTGCATATACATAATCATTTTGGACTGAAAATAAAAATGCGGAATTTAAACCCTAATTACTATTACAACCTCGAAACAGTTACAATAATAATAAAAGGAAATTAAAAAATGCATGCGGCGAATTAAATGCGAGAATAATTTAGGAAACCTAAAAAATCTAATTGAAAAAAGATTTAGGTTAGTTTTTTTTTTAGAAAAATTAATTAGGTTATGTACAAATTAAAACCCTAATTTCTAATTAATTTAAGTTATAAAAAAGGAATTAAATTTTCCCTAAATTAAATTAAAATAATTAATTAAGGAAATAAAATATTTTTATGAAAAAAAAATAGTTTTTATGTTTTTTTAATGATTTTTTGATTAAATAAAAAATAATGATTTTTTGGTGTTATTTTAATAAAGGAAAATAATTAGTAAAACAATTTTAAAAAAAATAAAATAGAAAAGAAAAGAATGGGCATGTGTTGTGCCAGCCTTAGTGTGCACCATAGTCCTTCATTGTTTGAGGCATTGGATCTGAATTATTGATACATCTTATGGCCAAATGGTGGTAGCGCATGTAGGCGCTTTGGATAATGATGCATTGAATCTGTAGAAACAAAGTAAGAAAACAAAATTTGTTGGGATCCTTAGTTGTATATATAATAACATAAATAAAATATAAAGGAAATAAAGTGCTCTTTCCCAAACGCGCGCGTGATTCAAATCACCCAATAGGATTCTGCCACCTAATTGTCTTCTTTCCCATAACTGTTGTTTTTGGCCACACTTTTACCTACAGTCGTTTCCATCACTAAAGACTATAGTGACAGATTTTGTTCGTAGTCATAAACCTGTAAAATTCAAAAAAATGCAGCACAAGCAGAATAAATTCAAACCAAAGACATGGATCAACTGCAAATCATCTCCTGAGCATGATAGTACCCCTAATTTTGTCCAATTTTGCCTTTATATAGAATTCCCAATTTGGGACCTCAAAACACTAACAATGGCATCGTGCCATTCCTGCACTTAAACTTCAATCAAACCAATCAAAAACATTGCAAATATGATAACAAGCATGGATATATGATCAAAACATGTTTATGATGGATAAATTATTGAAAACGAATCTTGAAAAAAAGATGCAAACCGTGGCACTGTGAGGCGTGATTTCTGAAGGTTTTAAGGCTTGAGGATGATTGGAATGGCTTCAGAACACGTCCAGAAACAGATTGTTGGCTTTGGAATTACTTGAAACGTCCTATGTAAGAGAATACAGTTTGCACTTTTTCTTCCAAAATTTATAATTTCTTCCCCTTGTTTTAACGGCCCCAAACCCTCTTTTATGCTTTAGAGATGTTAGGTATATATGATAGAACGATTTAGGTCAACAAAAACTGATCATATCTTTGCAAATTATGGAGATTTAATTTCATTCTTTTCCTTGTATGATTTGTTTCCAAAATAGACCAAATTAAGATCTTTTCCAATCAATTAGCTCTTGCACGAATTTTTTGATTTGCTAGCTATTCATGGACTCATAGTATGATCATAAAATCAAATCTTTGATTTTATTTGATTATTCTACTATTTAAATTGATTTATTTTGATTTAAACGGATATAATAAAAATAATAAAATAATAGTTGGATAAGATCAGGGGTCGCGGGACATCTTAGGAACAAGTTTCAAACAATAAAACATGGGCCCATTTGAAAAAAAAGTCATTTTGATCAATGTTGACTTCATGCACATTTCCAAAAATTGGTCAACTTTGACAATACACATCTCTCTCATTTTTAACCCTAAGAAGGTGTTCTTAGACTTTTTAGAAAGCTTATGATGTCCCCTAAACAACCCTTTTTGATTTATCTCAAATGGGTCTTCCATGTTTATGTAAGAAGCTTTGACCCAAAAGGTGTTTTATTGACTTTTCAAAAGGACCTATAATGTAGAAATTCATATCTTTTGATGAGTGCATATTTTGAACTTGTGGGATGAAACTGAATTGTAGGGAATTGTATCCTCTTCAAAATGAGCCTTGTATGGAAACTTTCTGATAAAGTATGAAGAAGTTATGCTTGGTCAAAGTTTGGTTGACTTTTCCTAAGAAACCCTAATTTAACAACTTTTGGGTTTTGATGAATTTAGGGCATTCCTTTAAGAATCTTGATCAACCCTTAATCTAATGATGAAATTTACTTTAAAATGTGGATGTTGACCAAAAATCTTAAAGTTTGACTTTATGTTGGCCACAGTTGACTTTTGACCTAATATAGTCGATTCTCAAGCATCTGAGCATTTGACTGAGCAAACTTCTTGTGCAGTGCTTGAAATTTGACATGGAGGGTCTTGAGAACATATTAGGACCATAGAGAGCATATGAGGTCTTTGGAGTCCACCTATCTTAATGAAAATGGAAACCCTAATTTTAGACACATTGCCTTAGGAGAGAGTTTGTCTGGTCAAGTCTTGGGCAAACTTGAGCAAATTGAGGATCTCTAGGAGTATGTGTTGTACCCCAAAATTTGCCCTCCCATTTCCTCAACATTTTCTCATCACAAGACCTTTGAAGATCAAGATCCAGTTAAAGTTTCCTCTGCTCAAGGCTTCTCCTTGCACTGTGGACTCAAATTAGGGTTTGTGTTTGCCTAAATATGTTTTGACCTAAAATGCCTAAGATGACTTTCATGCTTCATGTTGGACTCCCAAGTTTACCCATGCCAAGTTTCAAGTCTTGATTCCAAGTTTTTCCCAGTCAATTGGACAGTTGACCTAGAAATCAGCTGTATTGGGGAAAAAGTCAACTATGGCCAATTGACAGTCAAACCTCATGAAAATTGACCCACATCAACATTTTGAATTCATATGAACCATTTGATCAAGTTTGGATCACAATTCCACAAGAAATTTGATCAGATCACCAAAAGGGCAAAATGGTCATTTTTAAGGTTTTGACTGCACAAAGGCAATTTTTGACTGTTTGACATAGCCAATGGCAAACCAAGTTCACATATGGACTCAAGGACCCCATGGAATTATCTTGACATGTTCATCAAGCTCAAAAGATCCCAAGTACACAAGATTGATAGTTGAATTTCCCAGTCAATTGATCAATTTTGACTGTATACTGAAAAGTCAAACTTTGACTTTTTGGTCAAAATCAAGAGTCAAGATTCATTTTTCATCAAAACATGCCAAATCATGAAACTTGTTCACCAAGAAATCACAAAATGCAAATTAGGGTTTGAAAATGGAATTTTTCATAACTTAGAATTTTTCTAAGTTATGAAAAACCCTAATTTTTTCCCAACTTTGCCCCATCTTTTCACCATGATCCATTTGGATTCAAACAAAAGTCAAAACATGAAAGTTGTAGCTTGTTGCATAATCTACAACTTTGATTCACAAAGTTTTCTCATTTGAAGCTTGTATCTCAAGTTATGATTTTTTGAATAAGGGCACTAAACCATCTTTTAACTTAGTGAAATTTGACCTATTTTGACAAGGTTTTCTACCCTACTTCAAGGCCACTTTTCATACCCTTCCACTTGGAATTTCAAATTGCATTTCAAAGATGGATTGTATTACACATTCCAAGCTTTCCAAAATGTCCAAGAACTCATCAAACAACCTCATAACTTGAGAGATTCGAATTTCACAAGTTGGCAAAAATTCACTTTTGGTTCTTCATCAAAGCATGTTCATAAACTTGGCAAATTTGAATTCAGCATGCTTAAGCTACATTGCAGGCCTCTAATCCCATTTTCACTCAATAATTCAATGCATATCCTTTGTGCTCTAGCATTATCTTGCTCATTTGGACAATACACACAAAATCAAGCCTAAACTAGAAAAAGCATATTATCCATTCTTGTAAAGTGCTACTTTATGGCAACTTTGCAAATCTATGAGGTACAATGCAGATCTTTGAGGCAAAAAGGCATGGACATTTCCCACTGATCAAGACTCAAATGTGCAGCATAGATTGAGGCATTGTACTGGCCTAGAAACCAAGTTGACATTTGCTTGCTTCACTTAGAAGTAACATCCATAACTTATGCCATCTCTCATACCAGCATACAAACACAAGAACAAAGTTGTCAAACACATTACACATAGCATATCCAAGCTAACACACGAGCTCTTGACCTCCAAAACACCCTCCATCTCAGAATCATCCTCAAACTGCACAAACAGGGGTGCCCCTGCAGTTTGAGTGCAATCTCTCAATCCCTTCAAGCATTCCTGTCCAAACCTGTTCCTCTACCTTCCTTACAACATATGCAAGCTATCCAGAAGCTAAGGCACGATCTGTAGTTGCTCTAACCACTTCCACCATTTTCACATCTTTGACTTGCAGGTGAAGTTCTATAGCTTGATACAAGAAGGTTCAAGACAAAGTGAGCATTGAAAAAGCATCCCTGGACCTCAAGGAAGCTTTTCCAATCATTACATTGCACTGAAAGTCTCTCATTCTCCACATAGAAGTTCAACTGCACAGGTAAAAGTTTGAATTCGTATCTCTCTTATTAGGCATCTTTAGTCTTAAGTTTGTGAAGAAACAAAGTCCTACTCATAGCCCTGAACATGTACATAGCTTTACTTTTCATTTCTTTTATCTGAGTGAAGAGAATTTGAGCTCTGAAAATGGTAGAAAAACTAGGTCAGGAAAGAGGGGGAGAGAAATTCTCCCTCATCTTAGAGAGATAGGACATGTTCTTTATATGGTTGAAACCGTCTCTTAATGCTCTACATTTTTCATGTTATGAGTTTTTGCTAAAAAGCCAGGAATCCAGAGATAAAAAACGCGTGTTTTAGCTTGAAGGAGGTTGTACAGAGGTTGAAGAAGGAGTGGTCTGGGGTGGGCCTGGATTTGTTTTCTTTTTGCACCCCATTTTCATGTTTACACCCCCCTGAGCCCATTTGCTCATTTTTTAACATTTTTGACTTTTTCTTTTTTGGCTGACTTTGTTTATTTTTTCTCATATCATTTAAAAATTAAAAATATTTTTTTCATCATTTTTTGCATTTATTGCATATTTATTTGTTTATTTTCTTAGTTTGTACATAAATATATATATTTGATTATTAGAATAAATGTAAAAATAATGTAAATACACTTTTTTTTATTTTTATTTACTTTCTAAAAATATTTCACACAAAAAATACTCTGTTATTTATTTTATTAAAATATTAAATAAATATTTATTTTTGTATAATACATATCTAGGGTTTAATAAAATATATATATATGATTATTAATATATTTAAGACAAAAATATAAAAATATTTGATTTTTTCATTTTATTTAATATTTGATACAAAAAATACCTTTTTCACAATACACTTCATTTTATAAATAATAAATAAATAGTAGAATTAAATTAGATAATAATACCTTTTATTTAAAAATTAGGGTTTTTTACCCTAAGTTCAAAATGCTCAAAAATAAATACATTTTTATTTTCTTTTTTTTCCTTTTACATAAATAATATTTTCTCATACACATAGAAACTTTCTTTTTACATTTCACATATTTATTCAATTTACACTTAATTATGCATTGCAAAATATCCAATTGTTGTAATAATTTAGATTTAAATTCTTGTCAATATCCCCATTTGAACATTTGTACCCCCCTTCCCATATTTTGTTTTGTAATAGCTTAGTAATTTTAATTTCGCATTTTATTGCTTTCTAATGATAACATGTTAGAATTAGGGTTTGTATGCGAAAAAACGACAAAAAATAGTTTGACCTAATGCAAGATAAACAAGCATGAAAATGAACACACAAATCACACTTGCACCCCCTAGGGTATTCCACTTGTTGCCTTCAAATAAATGGGCCATATTGTATGTTGAACATCTTTGGGCAAAGCAAACAGTTTGAATGATCATAGTCCCTCGATAAAACTTTTTCAAAACAAACAAAAACAAATGATCAAGTCCCTTAGAGAAATTGCCCAAAGACATTTAACGTCGTTACAATTATGGTCTAAACGATGACCCGCGCCTGTCCCTTTTCACATCCTAACACAAGGTTGCCCACCAAATACAATGGTGGTGCAAACTTGTTAAAAGGGTTAAAGTATA
Source organism: Vicia faba (assembly GCA_948472305.1). Lineage (NCBI taxonomy): Eukaryota > Viridiplantae > Streptophyta > Magnoliopsida > Fabales > Fabaceae > Vicia > Vicia faba. The sequence continues at coordinate 1,513,816,309 of OX451736.1, read as the reverse complement.
GCAATGATCTTTTGAGAAATTTAGGAGTAGATAACCTCTTAGTTACTTGAATCGACTTGCAAAACAAAACATTTGCCTAATTTCAAAACCACACAACACTACACTTTCAAAACAACTTTCAAAAACAAATGAAAACCTTTTCAAAAGACATACATCTTTGTATACATCCCCACATGGATCATTGCAAAGGTTGCCACCACATTGGCCTCTTTTCAAAACATTTTCAAAACCCACACACTCAAGCACCATTTAAAACAAATGAAAACAAAAGGCAAATGATCTAAGCAAGTAACTAAGAGCCCATGGATAACCATGGATAGAAAGGGTGCTAATACCTTCCCTTTCTATAATCTACTCCCCGAACCCAAGAAAACATCTCAAAAGGTTTTTGCTGTGCTTTTTAACCTTTCCTTAGGATAAAATAAAAAGTCGGTGGCGACTCTTGCTAACCGCAACATTTGCGAATACAAACGCAAACCTCAAGTCAGTTCTCCCACCGTATCACAGTATGTATTAAGTAAAATGAGAGGGAAAATTTTGGGGTACAACAGCTGCCCCTATTCAATCTTCTTAAACCTGAGGATGTAGATTGGTTGTCTTCCTTTCATAATCTGAAGGTGGAAGATGATTGAACACTATAGTGCCCAAAAATTTGCACTCGTCTGAGATGGTGCTGGACTGTGTAGGTAGTATCGGGAATGGGCTTACCGATTCCATTTGGAGGATATGACGGAGAATCGTCGGAGATGGGCTTAAAGATGCCATCTTGAAGATATGACGGAGAATCGTCAGATATGGGCTTAAAGATGCCATCTAGAGGATGTTGATTTCCTGAGATGTTCCTTCGATGAGAGTCTTATTCTTGTTGTTGATGAGGAATCTGCTGAGGAATGTTGGTATTTGTCTTGGGAGAAATAGAATTTTAGGAGCTTCAGTTGTCCGTTACTCTATTGGGGAATTAACTCCGGAGGTGAACTGCATATCTGGTCAGTGTACAGGCTGCATCGCGACTTACTGGGGAAATGCGAAACCAATCATGTTTGATCAGGTCCAGGTCTTACAGTGTTGTAAAATGTCGTCTGGAGGTAAGAGAAAAGAAACCTGGGTCGTAGGGTTTCTTTGAAATGAATGCCTTGAATAGTAGGGCTTATGGTAAGGAACCTGGGTAAGGTTGCTTCGTGAGGAGTTTGGGTAAAACTGCATCTGAACTGAGAAGGAACCTAGGTAAGGTTGCTTCGTGGGGAGTTTGGGTAAAACTGCATCTGAACCGAGAAGGAACCTGGGTAAGGTGGCTTTGGGATAAGTCTGAGTGAAACTTCAGAAGGAACCTGGGTAAGGTTGCTCGTGATGATTCTGTGTAGTCCTTTAGGGGGAACCTGGGTAAGGTTACTTTGTGATAAGTTTGTGTAAAACTTCAGAAGGAACTTGGGTAAGGTTACTTTGGGATAAGTTCGTGTAAAACTTTAGAAGGAACCTGGGTAAGGTTACCTTGGGATGAGTTCGTGTAAAACTTCAGAAGGAACTTGGGTAAGGTTACTTTGGGATAAGCTCGTGTAAAACTTCAGAAGGAACCTGGGTAAGGTTACTTTGGGATAAGTTCGTGTAAAACTTCAGAAGGAACTTGGGTAAGGTTACTTTGGTATAAGTTTGTGTAAAACTTCAGAAGGAACCTGGGTAAGGTTACTTTGGGATGAGTTCATGTAAAACTTCAGAAGGAACCCGGGTAGGGTTACTTTGTGATAAGTTCGTGTAAAACTCCAGGAGGAACCTGGGTAAGGTTACTTTGTGATAAGTTTGTGTAAAACTTCATTCGGAAATGTATGAGAAAGGACCCGTGTAAAATTTTTCAGGATAAACCCGTGTGAAGCTGCACTTAGGAGAAACCTGTGTAAGATTGCTTCGTGACGAACCCGCGTAAAGCTGCATTTGGTCGCGCATATAATTATTCTGTTTAGTTTCAGGAGCTAATCTTGAACTTGCTGGAAGTTGTTAATGATAACCATCTTTCCTAAAAAGGTACATGATTAATCGTATATGATGCATGAAATGCATTGTATGATGATGTTCTCAAAATAAATGAGCTTATGCTAGATGCAATATGTATGTGCACGTCATAATGTATGAACATGAAATGCTATTGTGGCACGTCCATGTTTGGGAAAATAAATCCCTGACTGCTGTTGGAGAGTGCTGGAAATTACCTTCCTGATCGTAGTAGAAAAAGTGGTTCTTCTACTTCCGCTGGAGATGGCGAACCGGAGATGACTTTGCTGGGGATTTGCCCCTTGTTTACGGATATTCTTCTGAGGAGAGACTCTACTTGAGAACAACTCTGTGGGGGAATAATTATGTTGGAGAAAGAAGCTTCCATAGCTTAAGGGATAAACTCTGTTGGGGATTGAGCTTATGTATTCAGAGAAATAAACTTTGTTTGGGAGAAAACTTTATGACCCGCTTGCGATTATGAAATTCGATCGGGGAATATAGATGTCGATTCTATGAAGGAACTTTGCTGAGGAACGTAGCTCCTGTTTGGGGGAGCCGATGTCAAAGCTTTAGTTTCCTCTACTCTGTGGGGAGTGTAGATGTCACAGGGTCGTATGTTGAGGATACGACAATGACTTTGCATCAGGACTTTTATGCCCCTATACCTGCTGGAGAAAGTACCCACGGAGGCTTTGTGGATGCTGATCAGGATGATAAGTATTCTATTGATAAATAAATGATAAGATGACTGGACATAGTCGTATGCTTCAAATCCCTAACTTTTACCTGGACCACCCATTCAGGTTTTCAGTCCACCGGGATACCTTTTTTTGCTCAAGCCGCCTTTTCAAGTTTTCGACTTGCCGGATGTACATATCTTTTTTGTTTTTATCCCTAATTTTTGCCCGAACCCTTTTGGTTCGCCGGGATGCCCTTATTTTTTCCTAGGCCAGTCAACCTAGCGGGTCTTTGTTCATGCATAGTATTTTCCGACTATGTCCATGTTCACCGGGTACGGAGAATTGTCATTGTCCATAGTAGTAAGCATCGCCACACTACCAGAAGATGTTTGTTTGATCGTACAATATTTGTTGCTGGAATTCATGCCTAATGCCCCAAGTGATTCAGATGGAGATCTTCCCCTGGATATTTGTCATCTTTGAGTGATTCCTTGAATCTTGACTTGACTGCCCCAGATGATGGACAATGATCATGCCGTTCCCCTTGGTTGGAAGTGTTTTTCCACTTGAGGTGATCCTTTTTATTGAGAAGGTTTTTGTTCACTAGATATTCGTCATGCAAATTTCTCTACTGTTGAACAAATAGTCATATGCAAACAATGTTATTTTAAGAATGCAAAGCTTATGTCTGTCTTGAAATTTGAAAATTCATTTTTTAGTAAAACAAACAAATTTTGTAAAAGTGTGATGTCAACTCCGGATTTATAGCAAACCTTATAGGAGTCGGGATACCTTTAATAATAGTATGCTTTCGAACTAACCCATGCTTCAGCTAGGAATTTTAAGGGTTATAACGTGGCCTGGTTCACGGTTTAAGAAACAAAGGATAAAGGATCAAATTTTATTTGTACCCACCTGTTCTTCATGATGTTCTTCAATCCTATGCTCTATTAATTGTGCATTTAGATCCCGTTTGTGTCTTTGCTCTGATATTCTAGTGATGGTTCGGATACTGACAGTTTATTTTGAATAGGCAGTCTTTTTTTTTGTTGAGGGTTTGTAGGACCTCTTTCTTTTTTATTTTATTATCCCTGTCTTTTTCATGAACTGTTTCTTTTTGTGACTACAGTCAGCGGGATGCCTCAGTTTTTCTTAAGTCTCCTTCATAGGTTTTGACTTAATGGGCTTTTATTTCGAAAGGTAATGACTGTCTGTCTTGACGATTATAGGGAACCATCACCGTCTTTTGTTTTGGAAGGACATCTTCGATGCCATTCATTGTACACCTGGATTAACTGAGAAAACTACCCTGCCCCAGGTTGTGATTAAGGATTTTAATTTGTGTGAAAGAAAAACTCCTACTTCTTTGGCTCAAAGGGGTTGACTATGGATTATCTTCCTTATAACTCCACTGTTTGGGATTTGAAACAACTCCTGTACATCGTCAGTGGGGTCTGTTCAAAAGCATATTGTAGATATTGTGGTATCATTTTCGTCATCCTTCCTATAAAGGCTTACAGTTTTTAGTCGAGAGTTGAATATCACGAAAAGGAAATATAAAGCAATTTAAGCATAATGAAAACAAATTAATTCAAGACAGACATGTGTAATGCATTAATGAAATAATAAAGTTTGACATGACAATAATTGTTCGAATAAGCAAAGAAAATACAGCTTCAGAATTCAAATGAACAAAAATGCTTTCAATCCTAGCCATGTTTTGGCAAGGGAGCAGTGATCACATTGGGAGTGTAAGGAGGGGCGAATTTGATCTCCTTGGCATCAATCATATTCTGAATCTTGTATTTCAGCGCCCAACAATCGTTAGTATCGTGCCCCGGGCTAAATCGTTAGTATCGTGCCCCGGGCTACCAGAATGATAAGCACACCTTGCATCCGGGTTGTAGTTAGGAGAAGAAGTCTTAGGGTTCAGATGAGGGTTTATCACTGTAATCAGATTCATCTTCAACATGTGTTGTAATGCTTGTGACAATGGCATTTTGATTTGGGTGAACTGCCTTTGAGGTCTTTCCACCCTTGGCTGATTGTTTTGTTGTTGTGGTTGTTGTGTGCGTGCCGAATTAGAGATCAACACTGCCTCCACAGATTGGTGGTAGTCTGCCTTGCTACGCCCCTTCTGGACGTGCACAACATTGGCTTCCCTCTTGCCACCAAATGACTTCTTCTCTGTACTCGAAGAGGTATTTTTCTGGATCTTACCGCTCCGGATCTCAGCTTCTACTCTTTCTCCAGTCAGAATCAGCTCAGTAAAACCCGCTGACGAGCTACCGATCAAATGATTGAAGAATGGACCAGATTTCGTACCCAAAAACATATCAACCAACTCCCTATCAAACAACGGGGGTTGGAATCTTCCAGCCAAGTCTCTCCACTTCTGGGCATAGTATTTAAAGCCTTCATTTGCCCCCATGGACATACTCTGGAGTTGAGTACGAGTAGGAGTAAGGTCGGCGTTATATTGATACTGCTTATATAAAGCAGCAGCAGATCTTCCCAATTTCGGACATTGGCTATCTCCAGTTGATAGAACCATTCAAGCTGAGTCCCTGATAGACTATCTTGAAAGAAATGAACCCACAAATTTATATCAGCGGTGTGGGGCTGGATCATTCTGACATAAGAGCGGAGATGGAGTTTTGGGCAGGACACCCCATCATACTTTGCAAAAATTGGAGCTTTGAACTTCTGCGGGATGACCATTCCCGACACCAATCCCAATTCTTCGAAATCCAACCCAGGTATCCTCTAGGCCTCCATAGCATTCAAGCAGTCTTCCAACTGCTTGTATCTACCCTCAGTGGGAGGATACTGCTCATTATTGTAGTCGGTATCATTGTCAAAAACTCTAGGACTGTGATCTTTCTCCCTTGTCTCTTCTTCTTGATTCTCCCATTCCTTAGATGAAGAGGTCATATCAACTTGTTTCTTCAACGGCCCTCTAAACCTTCTGCCTATGTTCAGAATACCGGCAACCTTCTTCTTTTTCTTTTTCTCTTTCAGGATGAGGGTTTTCAGATCCTCCTGCCCTTTTGCCAGATTTATGAACATTTGTTGGAACTGGGCGTTTTGTGCCTGGAGGTCCTTAATGCTTTGTTCGGAAGACATTTTTGCTGAAATAAACCGTGAATAAGATGAGAAACCTGTAATGGTACCTGTAGTGATGTGTATGATATGCATGCAATGTTTTTAAGGATCTTGCGGGGTAAACAAGAAACTGTTAGAATTTGATTGCAGCTTGATTGAAGAAACTTCGTGTCATTGGGAGTCCTTCTTCGAGAGTAAAGCTCACCATATCGAGTGGGTCATAGCCCCTGACTCAAGATCCTTTGACAATATTGGCTAGAGGAAAATAAATCCCCTTGCCCCTTGCTAGACGTCTGGTTCGCCATGACCTACATCACAGACTCTTGAGATCCTTGAAATGGTTAGTATGATATGCCATGTTTATGATGTCATGATGTCATGATTATGTTGACAAATCACAGGTATAACAAGCATAAACAAATCACACCAAGTCCTTAGGTTTAAGGCTTGCATGAGGTTAAAGGTAGTACCCTCTTGAAGTTTAGTTGGTTTCAAACCTGTCTTAAAAATAACTGGGTTCTAGAGGATCTCAATATCACTGACCATCCTTTATCGGGCATTGTTTCAGCTCAATCAATCTTTTCTTGCGGCCGAAATATCCCGAAAGTCTGATCTCAATGAGTGTAGCATCGAGTATCAACCAATCATCAGCTCTACACCGAGGCCGGCTATCTCACTACTTTCTAACGGCCAAGTTTGTTTAACTAAGGTTCTAAGGTTTGTTAGTGCTTCAAGACACCACGCGACGGTCCCGTATTCTCCTCGTTTCCCCACGAAGGATACCGGTACCAACCAAAGTGCTACACTAACACAACCATCGCTTAAACATATCGTTCTACGCCGTACAGTCTCCACGATCTATTATTGTTTACCTAAAGAGTGCCCCCATATCCGAGTGTAGGATCTATAGTAACCCAAACAAACCCTCAAAAGTAAAGCAATCAAGACAATCAAGAGAAGCAATTTTAATGACCTAGATCCTAAGGTAAACCCCACTTTATAATTCTCCCCAACAGAGTCGCCGGTTCTGTGATACGGTGGAAGAACCGACTGTTATACTGGTTTGTATTTTTTGTTCGCAAAATGTTGCAGTAAGCAAGAGTCACCGCCGACTTTTATTTCATCCAACAAAGGAAAAGGAAAAAGAACAGAAAAAACCTTTTTCGAGATGTTTCTGAGTACGAGGGGTAGATTATATAAAGGGAAGGTGTTAGCACCCTTTCCATCCTTGGTTTTCCATGGGCTCTTAGGTACTTGCTTATTTTGAAATTGCTTGTGTGTGCTTTGCTTTGAAAAGTTTTGTTTTACTTCGTTTTAACCCTTTTTTTTGTCCTCAAGAGTGTGACGAAGTTGTTTTTGAAAACCATTTTGAAAGTGTTTGTGTAAAAGAGTTTTTATTGTTTTGAGCAAGTACTTAATATTTTCTACCTACTCAAAAAAAGCTCTGTTCGTTTTCCTTTTAGACAACGTTATTAAGGAATAGGTAGCACCGTCGCTGGAGTTTGAGGGACTATCGAAAGGGACGAAATGGTCATTGAAGGCAACATGTAAGGATGCCTTAGCAGTTCGAAGGGACTGACATCATATATTTGTAGGCAACATCGAGGGAGAAGATCATTTCTCATAGGCAACTCGAGGGACGTTAAGGGACTATGATCTTTATGATGACTTTTAGATTGAGGGTCTTTTGCTAAGATATCCCTACGTTTGAGGGACACGACCATTATTTTCGAGGCAACCAAGTGAGGTAAACCCTAGGAGTGAGCATGTGCGAGTGTAATTTTCAGTTAATTTATCTTTGCACATTTAGGGTTTTCTACCGTATTAATTTTCAGTTTGTCTTTCCATACAATCCTATTAACATACATCTAAGAAGTTTATAATTTGCGGAATTAAAAGCAAAAAAGTTTAAAGTCCTAGCTATTACAAGGCTTTTGCAAATACATAATTATTTTGGACTGAAAATAAAAATGCGGAATTTAAACCTTAATTACTATTACAACCTCGAAACAATTACAATAATAATAAAAGGAAATTAAAAAATGCGCGCAGCGAATTAAATGCGAGAATAATTTAGGAAACCTAAAAAATCTAATTGAAAAAAGATTTAGGTTAGTTTTTTTAGAGAAAAATTAACTAGGTTATGTACAAATTAAAACCCTAATTTCTAATTAATTTAAATTATAAAAAAGGAATTAAATTTGCCCTAAATTAAATTAAACTAATTAATTAAGGAAATAAAATATTTTTATGAAAAAAATGATTTTTATGTTTTTTTTTGATGATTTTTTGATTAAATAAAAAATAATGATTTTTTGGTGTTATTTTAATAAAGGAAAATAATTAGTAAAACAATTTAAAAAAAAAATTAAAATAGAAAAGAAAAGAATGGGCATGTGTTGTGCCAGCCTGAGAGTGCACCATAGTCCTTCATTGTTTGAGGCGTTGGATCTGAATTATTGATACATCCAATGGCCAAATGGTGGTAACACATGGTAGGCGTTTTGGATGATGATGCATTGAATCTGTAGAAACAAAGTAAGAAAACAAAATTTGCTGGGACGGTAAGTTGTATATATAATAACATAAATAAAATATAAAGGAAATAAAGTGGTCTTTCCCAAACGCGTGCGTGATTCAAATCATCCAATAGGATTCTGCCACCTAATTGTCTTATTCCCCATAACTGTTGTTTTTTGCCACACTTTTACCTACAGTCGTTTCCGTCACTAAAGGCTATAGTGACGGATTTTCTTCGTAGCCATAAACCTGTAAAATTCAAAAAAACACAGCACAAGCATAATAAATTCAAACCAAAGACATGGATCAATTGCAAATCATCTCCTGAGCATGATAGTACCCCTAATTTTGTCTAATATTGCCTTTATATAGAATTCCCAATTTGGGACCTCAAAACCCTAACAATGGCATCGTGCCATTCCTGAACTTAAACTTCAACCAAATCAATCAAAAACATTACAAATATGATAGCAAGCGTGGATATATGATCAAAACATATTTATGATGGATAAATCATTGAAAACGAATCTTGAAAAAAAGATGCAAACCGTGGCACTATGAGGCGTGATTTCTGAAGGTTTTAAGGCTTGAGGATGATTGGAATGACTTCAGAACACGTCCAGGAACAGATTGTTGGCTTTGGAATTACTTGAAACGGCCTATGAAAGAGAATACAGTCTTCACTTTTTCTTCCAAAATTTGCAACTTCTTCCCCTTGTTTTCACGATCCAAACCCTCTTTTATGCTTTAGAGATGTTAGGTATATATGATAGAATGATTTAGGTCAACAAAAACTGATCATATCTTTGCAAATTATGGAGATTTTATTTCATTCTTTTCCTTGTATGATTTGTTTCCAAAATAGACCAAATTAAGATCTTTTACAATCAATTATCTCTTGCACGGATTTTTTGATTTGCTAGCTATTCATGGACTCATAATATGCTCATAAAATCAAATCTTTGATTTTATTTGATTATTCTACTATTTAAATTGATTTATTTAGATTTAAATGGATATAAAATCAAAATAAATAATAAAATAATAAAATAATTGGTGGATAAGATCAGGGGTCGTGGGCCATCTTAGGAACAAGTTTCAAACAATAAAACATGGGCCCATTTGGAAAAAAAGTCATTTTGATCAATGTTGACTTCATGCACATTTCCAAAAATTGGTCAACTTTGACAATACACATCTCTCTCATTTTTAACCCTAAGAAGGTGTTCTCGGACTTTTTAGAAAGCTTAGGATATCCCCTAAACAACCCTCTTGGTTTCCTCTCAATTGGGTCCTCCATGTTCATGTAAGAAGCTTTGACCCAAAAGGTGTTTTTGTTGACTTTTCAAAAGGACATAAAATGTAGAAATTCATATCTTTTGATGATTGCATGTTTTGAACTTGTGGGATGAAAATGAATTGTAGGGAATTGCATCCTCTTCAAAATGAGCCTTGGATGGAAAATTTCTGATAAAGTATGAAGAAGTTATGCTTGGTCAAAGTTTGGTTGACTTTTCCTAAGAAACCCTAATTTAGCAAATTTTGGGTTTTGATGAATTTAGGGCATTCCTTGTAAAATCATGATCAACCGTTAATCAAATGATGAAAGTAACTTCAAAATATGGAAGTTGGCCAAAAATCTTGAAGTTTGACTGTATGTGGGCCACAGTTGACTTTTGACCTAATATAGTCGATTCTCAAGCATCTGAGCAGTTGACTGAGCAAACTTCTTATGCAGTGCTTGAAATTTTACATGGAGGGTCTTGAGAACATATTAGGACCATGGAGATAATATGAGGTCTTTTTAGTCCACCTATCTTAATGAAAATGGAAACCCTAATTTGAGACACACTGCCTTAGGAGAGAGTTTGTCTAGTCAACTCTTGGGAAAACTTAAGCAAATTGAGGATCTCTAGGAGTATGTATTGAGTAAAATGAGTTGGAAAATTTTGGGGTACAACTCCATCCAAAAATGATTGTTGGTAGGAATGGAAGAAGTGTCAGAATGAATCTCTTGTTGCTTTATACTAAAATAGTGGATGTGTTGGGTTGCGTATTAGAATAATATCCATAAATGGATTGTACTTGAATCGTATCTGAAAGCTGAAACTGAATGAGTATCAGAATGGCGTCCGTATCTGGAGCGCGTATGAACTGTATCTGAAAGCTGGGTTTTTAATGAGTATCAGAATGACGTCCGTGTATGGTGTGTATCTGAATTGTATCTGAAAGTTGAATATGAATGAGTATCAGAATGGAATCCGTGTCTGGAGCGTATCTGAACTATATATGAAAGCTGAATCTGAATGAGTATCAGAATGGTGTCCGTGTCTGAAGCGTATCTAAATTGTATCTGAAAGCTGAATCTGAATGAGTATCAGAATGATGTCCGTATCTTGAGCGTATCTGAACTGTATCTGAAAACTGAATCTGAATGAGTATCAGAATGGCGTCCATATCTGGAGCGTATCTGAACTGTATCTAAAAGCTGAATTTGAATGAGTATCAGAATGGCGTCCGTATCTGGAGCGTATCTGAACTGTATCTGAAAGTTGTACGAGAAGAAACCCGTGTAGGATTGCTTCAGCGGGTCGTGTAGATAATTGTCCTGGTTTGTTTCAGATATCAATCTCTAACCCTTTTACAAATTGTTGATGATAGCTATTTGCTGACTGATTTTTCCTGAAGAGATGAAAGATTAGTTGTATGCACTGTCATGATGCATGAAATGCATTGTAAAATGATGTTCTGACAAATGAAATGCAAATATGTTGTATGCATTTGTGTCATATATGTTTATTACGTATGGATGTGATGTATGGGTATGTAAGTTATGCTGATGTAATACTGTTGGATTAGGGAAAATAAATCCCTGACTGCTGTTGGGGACGTGGAGTGTAAGTCTTCGTGCTTCGAAGTGCTGATGAGTTGATGAGCTCTTATTCGTTAGAGAAATAAAATATGTTGTAAGGGAAACGCCATGTATTGCTTGTGAAATCCTGTTGTGGAATCCTGAGAAATTGGGCGACTTCTATTGGGGAGTGATAAACTGGAAGTTTTGTTCCGCCGGGAATATGAGAGAGCTTGATATCATTAAGCTGCACATTGTGGGGGATTTTATGGAATAGTCTAAAGATATCATCCTATTTCTTAAAGCCATTAGTGATTGTCTTATATTTCTGTTCCTTTTTGTTCATTTGTAAACAGTAATTATGTTCAAACGCATATGTTCAAAAATAAATCATTGGATGTTTTTGTAAACAAAACACAGAAATAAAGAAAAACAGATAGTTTTGCACTTTCAAAGGAAATATTTGTATTAACTTGAATAAGTATTTTGTACAATGAGACGAACATCCTAGTAAGAGAATGTCGTCGTAAAAAATGGAAATTTGATACAAAGGAAAGATAGCTATGTGCAATAATCCCATGGGGTTCCCATTCTTCTATAGCCTTCGGGTCTCTGAGCGTCTTGTCCACTTGTTGCCTTGTCCGAAGTCAATTGGATTGATTACACCCATTGAGTTTGTCAGTCGAAGCCAAAGGTTGTCTGTAAGATGATCAACAGGACATAGTCATATGCTTTAATTCCCTAAATTTTTCCTGGACCGTCCGTTCGGGTTTTCAGTCCACCGGGATACCTTTTTTTTGCCAAAGTCGCCCTTTCGAGTTTCCAACTTGTCGGGTGTATAGATTTTTTTGTTTTATCCGTAATTTTTTTCCCGAACCTCTTGGTTCGCCGGGATTCCCTGGTTTTTCCTAGGTGTGTCAACCTAGCGGGTCTCTTATGCGTAGAATCTTTTGACTATGTCGACATTCACAAGACGCGGAAGGTCGTCGCCATCCATAGTGGTTTAGATCATTGTTCCACCAGAGAATATGTTTTTGATTACAAATGGCACTTCATATGTAGAAGTACATTTTCCCCTGGGATCACCTTGCGGCAGTATGATACGCTTGATCACCAGATCCCCGACTCGATATACTTGGCGTCTGACCTTTTTGTTGAAAGCCTTGATCATCCTTTTTTGATACATTTGACCATGACAGACATCAGTAAGCCTTTTCTCATCAATCAAGTTCAGTTGATCAAGTCGATTTTGGATCCAATCATCTTCATTCAACCCTGCATCCTTCATGATTCTCAGAGAAGGGATCTGGACCTCAATAGGCAAGACAACTTCCATATCGTATACCAGATAGTAAGGTGTTTCCCTGGTCGATGTGCGCACCATGGTACGGTAACCGTGGAGAGATAACAGTAGTATCTCATGCCAATCCTTGTAGGTTACTGTCATTTTCTGTATGATCTTTTTGATGTTCTTATTTGCAGCTTTGACAACACCATTCATATTTGGCCGGTAAGGGGAAGAATTATGGTGTTGGATTTTGAATTGCACGCACAGTACGGTGATCATAGTATTGTTGAGATTTGTACCATTGTCCATGATGATCCTCTCTGGGATACCGTATCGATAGATGAGATTCTGTTTGATGAACCAGGCGACAACATTCTTGGTAACGGAAGCGAAAGAAGCCGCCTCAACCCACTTCATGAAATAGTAAATGGCCACCAAGATAAAACGGTGCCCATTAGAGGTTGTGGACTTTATTTCTCCAATCATATCAATGCCCCATATCGCGAATGGCCAAGGAGCCGTCAGGACATTCAGAGCAACTGGAGGTACATGCACTTTGTCAGCATAGATCTGGCATTTGTGGCAGGTTTGTGAATGTTGGTAGCAATATGCTTCCATGGTAGACCAGTAATACCCTGCCTGCAAGATCTTCTTTGCCATCATATGCCCACTGGAATGGGTGCCCAAAGTGCCCTCATATAGATCAGCCATGATCCTTTCTGCCTTAACCTTGTCTACACAACGAAGCAGTACAGATTCGTGGTTGCGTTTGTAGAGGATGTCATTACTGATGAAGAGGTTAGCAAAGAATCTCCTTAAGAACTTCTTATCGTTGATTGAAGCTCCTTCCGGATACTCTTGAGCCTCGATATACCTCTTGACTTCATGGAACCAAGACTGGTCCACTACTTCTTCAGTATTGATCTCGTGACAATAAGCTGGTTCATCCATCCGTTCAATGGTGATCTGGGGAGCCTTGTTACCCCACTTGAGTTTAAACATGGATGACATTGTGGCTAGCGCATCTGCTAGTTGATTTTCTTCTCGGGGGAAATGCTCGAAGGTAATCTTATCAAAATATGGGATTAATGTCAACACATGTTCTTTGTAGGGGATAAGGTTAGGGTGCTTCATGTACCATTCTCCTTTTATCTGGATGATGACCAAAGTTGAATCTCTGAATACACTTAAGGACTTGATCCCTAAATCTACGACAACTTTGAGACCAAAAATGCACGCTTCGTACTCTGCCATGTTATTTGTATAGTTGAAACAGAGTTTTGCAGTAAAGGGAGTATGACATCCTTCCAGAAATATGAGTATAACACCGATGCCATTGCCGAGTGTGTTAGATTCCCCATCAAAAACCAGGGTCCATTGGGATCCTTGTTTAGGTCCGTCATATGGTCTGAATTCTTCACAGTTGTTTACCATCATGATGTCTTCATCTAGGAATTCTGAATTCATAGTCTGGTAGTCATCCACAGCTTGATGAGCAAGGTGGTCGGCTAGTACACTTCCCTTTATTTCTTTTTGGATAGTGTAGTGAATGTCATATTCTGTCAGGATCATCTGCCATCTTGCTATTCTCCCAGAGAGGGCAGGTTTCTCGAATATGTATTTTATTGTATCCATCTTGGATATCAATAAGGTAGTATGGGTCAGCATATACTATCTTAACCGGCGAGCAGCCCATGCCAGAGCGCAAAAAGTTTTCTAGAGCGGTGAATATCTTGTTTCACAGTCGGTAAACTTTTTTATCAGGTAATAAATAGCATTCTCTTTTCGGCCAGACTCATTATGCTGCTCCAGTACACACCCCATTGAATTTTCCAATATAGTTAGATACATGATCAATGGTCTTCCCTCGACTGGTGGCATCAAAACAGGAGGCTCTTGCAGGTACTCTTTGATCTTGTTGAAGGTAGTTGGGCACTTATCATTCCATTTGACTACTTGATCTTTCTTCAGTAATTTGAAGATTGGTTCACAAGTAGCCGTCAAGTGAGAAATGAATCGGGTAATGTAGTTTAGTCGTCCTAAGAATCCTATGACTTCCTTCTTTGTACGAGGAGCAGGAATTTCTTGTATTGCTTTCACCTTGGTGGGATCCACTTCGATACCTTTACCGCTGACGACAAAGCCTAGGATTTTACCGGACCTCACCTCAAACGTGCATTTATTCGGGTTCAACCTCAGCTTGTATTTCTTCAGTCTCTCAAATAGTTTCTGCAAATGGTCAAATGTTACTCTTCAGTTTGAGATTTGGCTATCAGATCGTCCATATAGACCTCTATTTCGTGATGTATCATGTCGTGAAATAAAGCTACCATGGCACGTTGATAGGTTGCCCCATCATTCTTCAACTCGAATGGCATAACCTTGTAACAGAATATGCCCCACCGTGTGACAAAAGTCATTTTCTCCATGTCCTCAGGCGCCATTTTGATTTGGTTGTAGCATGAGAAACCATCCATGAAGGAAAACACCTTATGTTGTGCTGTATTGTCAACCAGAATATCAATATGGGGAAGTTGGAAATCATCCTTAGGGCTTGCCCTATTCAAATCTATGTAGTCCACGTACATTCGTACTTTGCCGTCCTTTTTAGGCACTGGAACAACATTGGTGACCCATTGTGGATAGGAGGTAACAGCTAAGAATCTGGTGTTGAATTGTTTCATGACTTCGGCCTTGATCTTCTCTGACATGTATGGTCGCATGCGACGGACTTTCTATTTTACCAGAGGGTAGTCTTCTTTTGTTGGTAGACAATGTACCACGATATCAGTATCAAGTCCTGGCATATCTTCGTACGACCAGGCAAAGACCTCAACATAATCATGTAGCAACTGAATCAGACGCTTCTTGACACTGGATTCCAGATTAGCACCCACTCTGACTTCTTTCTTGTCCTCTTCGATACCTAGGTTAATTGTGTCCACTAGTTCTTCGTGGGGCTGAATGGTCCTTTCTTCTTGTTGTAGTAACCTGGCTAGTTCCCCTGGTACTTCACAATCTTCCTCACCTTCGTCTTCGGCTTGGTAGATTAGATTTTCAGAGTCACAAAAGGCCATAACAGAATTGTTACCCATGGGATCCTGATGGATGTAGACCTGCATTTTGAATGTGAGTGTGTGTAAGAGTATAGCTATCTTTGAAAGAAATAAAAATGTAAAAAAGAAAGACAGAGAGCACAAAGTTTGTATGTAAAAACGTCCATGATTCATTAATGACATATGAAAATGAGGTAACAACCCTTACAAATCGACCGTTGTGTCTCGGGTAAGACACAAGGTTTTAAAAGTCTGAATTATTTAATTATTGCAAGTCCGAAAAAAAATTTAAAGATAATTACTGTTGGATAAAAGTAATTGGGACAAAGTCTTGAGCTTCTCTGTTGTTGAGTCCTCGGTTGACAGTTGGGAAAATCCATTCCTCCAGGTCGTAGCTATCCTCATCATCCTCCACAGCATTGGTTTCGTGGTTGCTGATCTTCAAGGGTAGTCCCTCGGCACGAGAACGGTGTACAGCTTTCGGGGCTCCTGAAGTGAAACCCAAACCGAATTTATCAGATTTGTTTGGGATATCTGGGAGTTGGCCCCAAATAATGCACCCACCTTCTTCTATCACTGCCTTGGCATCTTTCATAGAAGACATCTTTAGCAGAGGTCTTGTAATCTTTGGGATTTGGGAAACAACTTTGGTTACTGCCACGGTTGGTGGGACTTCCTCGAAATGCTAAAATGGATTTTCAATGAATTCACCATCCAATTCCATGTATCTGAAGGAATTTAAGTGACTGGCCATATATTCCTCTTCTCCATGGACAATAGTGATTTTCCCATTGGTTGGGTATTTCAGCATTTGATGTAATGTAGAGGTGATAGCATCAGCATTGTGAATCCATGGTCGGCCTAATAATCAGGAATAGGAATGGCGAATGTCCATCATGTAAAAAGTTGAATCAAAGGTTTGAGTTCCAACCTTAATGGGGATGTCTACCTCTCCATGCACCATCCTCTTTGAATCGTCGAAGGCCCTTACCACTATATTGCTGGGTTTTAAGGTCAAACCTTCATAGTCAATTCTATCAAGAGCCTTCTTAGGTAGCACATTCAAAGACGAATCGGTATCCACCAAGACATGGGCCAAAGTTGTGCCCCGACATTCGACAGAGACATGCAATGCCTCATTGTGCTTCCTCCCTCTAGGTGTCAAGTCAGCATCAGAAAAGCCTAAACTATTGTCTGCGGTCAAACTGGCCACATAGTCTTGGAACTGATCAGCAGAGGTTTCTTTTGGTACGTGGGCAATTTTAAGAAATTTCACCAAGGCCTTCGCATGAGCCTCGGAGCACAACAATAAAGCCAGAATGGAAATCTTTGATGGAGTCTGCCCTAGCTATTCGACTACGTTGTAGTCACCTCTCTTTATAATTTTCAGAATTTCTTTCATCTCCTTTTGGGAGGCCTTAGGAATAGATATTATTTGCGCCTTCATCCGGACAGGCTGAACCAGAATGCCTTTGCCTCGAGTCTTGGTCGACTCGGTGGTAGGAGTGTCAGCAGGGGTAACCAAATGGATTGTAGTAGTAGTAGTGTCAACAGGAATAGGAACATGGATGATCATAGGACCGGTAACAATCTTCGGAGGAGAAATCTCTGGAGAGAAAATTCTTCCACTTCGGGTTACCTTGCTGGTTCTCGCAATGTTACTGATATCGGGGTCAGCCTTCTCAAGAGTTGAGTCTTCATCAGCCAGCCAATCTTGTTTGACACCGTGATAGTAGACGTGGCCCCCATAGTTCCATGGGACAGTTTTATCTGATGAGTACGGGATTGGACTTGGCATAGTAATTATCAATGGAGCCACTTTAGGAACTGATGTAATCCTAACGGGTATTTTGGTGGAGACCCTTGAAGGATTGACGGAAATGGTTACTATTGAAACATATTTGTAAGAAACGGTTGTAATAGGAGTCTTTTCAAACAAAATCTCTTTATCATCCATTAGGCGTTGGACACCTGCTTTCAATAAATGAAAACTAGTTGGTCGAGATAAATAGAAGTGGCAACCTTCATTACAGCCCAGAAATAAACCAGCCTTCAATAGGTTCTTCTTGACAGTCAGGAGAGGAGTAACAAGTTCATCAACAGTAAAAACAAACATATCATCTTCAACAGCGTTGACACGACGACCATGCTTGGACATAGGAGCGGTGATAACATTTGGGATCTCAGGAGCATCAAACTCAATTTCTTTTGCTTCAAGAAGGTTTTGCACCTTGTTTTACAACAACGTGTCACAATATCTTTTGACAACAATGATCTTACCACTTTTCACTTTGACAAAGTACCGAAAAGTATGACTTGTAATGAATCCAAGAATGCCAATTATTTGATGATCATTCATTTTGATTGAACTTTCATCTTGTGCATTTCATGATAATTATCTTTCTCTTCTTTATGTTTCACTGATTCAGGTTGATCAATTCCTTCTTCGATGTCATTGAGTATGTATCTTGAAGATACACTTACAATATGAAACGAAATACCTTTTCCGAAATTTCTCAGACAATAGTCATTAAAAGTAACTTACTTAGCTTTTACCAATTTCTCACAACGCCTTTCTTCATTGCCACAAAGTCAATGAATTTGGATATATCACTCATTATATGCCTTGAGCTACCACAAATGAGATCCCATATTCTCTTCATAGAGCCAAGACATTTTTCCTAAAAAATCAACAAGATAAATTGGGTACCCAATCTTCATTGGGTCCTTGTGGGTAAGTGAAATCATGGTTGCATTTAGGAAACCATTGATAAACGACATTAGAAACTAAAAACTTCTTAACTTTGAATTTACCAATGGTATTACCTTTCACGCCACAATATTGACGAGTTTAATTTAGAATAAATTTACTTGTATGATTTGGATCCTTTTTAACAAAAAGCCCAATTTCTTCATCATCTGAATTCACACTGTCACTTGTTTCACAATAACTTTTCCCATTTATTGAGAACCTCGAACTAGAAGCATTTAGAGAAATGAACTTCTTTTCTACCTCTTTATTCCTTCCTTTCTCTTTCTTTAGATTCTTATATTTATTTTATGTAACTCTAAGCAAATGAGTTCTTGCTAATGCTCCTCAAGCTTACTAAACAATATAGTGAGTTAAAATATTGTAAAATTATTATCTTCCATGATCGCGGTGACCTTTGGTAGCCCTTTCCTATTAAGACATCTCAAAGTTTTGTTAGTAGAAATTTCATTGGACACCGACTTTCCAAGTAAGTTCAAACGATTAATGAAATGAGTGAACTACTCTTACATGTCCGTAATGGATTCACCATGCATCATGCGAAAGAGCTCAAACTCATGATTCAAAGTATTAATTTTAGCAGTTTCACAATGAGAAGCACAATAAAATTCATCAACACCAAGAGAATATATGAGAATGTTTCATGCTTTCCAATCGTAATCCCACTTTTACTTATCATCATCACTCCATTGTGCTTTCGGTTTAGGTGTGGTGACACCATCTACAGTCTAGGAAATATCGGTTGGACCGTTTACTATGACATCTCACACACGCTTATCATATGAGTGGATATGAATATGCATACAAGCTTTCCAATAACCATAGTTTCCAATTATAAATATAAGCACCCTATTGTACGCCTCTGTTAGTTCCATGGTTTTGTACATATTTTTTACAAGATGTTGTAACATCTTCATCAACTGTCATAACAATTTTGTTGTTATGTGTTTCAGCAAGATGTCGAAGGAAGATGTTATGACATCTTGATCTGTGTACAACAGTCGATATTGATATGTATCTCTTGATAGGTTGAATTTTATTTGATTATATCCTTTTGGATATACCTCACCATTATGCACATGTCAACGAGATTATTTAGGAACAAAGTGGAAATTTATTTGGATTTCTTAAAAAGGATCTTGGAGACTTTTTAGGAAGATTTAAAAAGATTTGTTCCTATTTTAATGTGAAGATCTTACAGCTGATTTAAAACGTGAAGATTGGATCTGTTTGAAGAGTCCAAGCCCATACTGCAAGCATCTATATATAAGGACTTGCTAGAACTAAAATAGCAAGCATTCACAACAAAAAAAACCATGGGTGCAACATAAGGGTTTAGGTTTTTGGGAGTCTTTTTAGTTCTTTGTGTTTCTGTTCTTTGTATCTCAATCATGTATCTTTTGATGCATTGAGTTGATTGATTGTTGCTTATTTATCAAGCTATTGTTTTCACCCATGAGCTTTTAAGCAAAGGGTTAAGTATTATTCTTAGTTAAGAGTCTTAACTAAGTATTGTGGATTGGAAGTGTAATCTTCTCTTTTTGATACTAGTCATTGGGATTGTGACGTATTTATTTATCATTGCAGTGATTGGAAGTGAGAGGTTATCATATCTAGGAGGTTCTTAGGTAGAAGTTGCACGGAGTAGTGATTAGTAGGAAAGTTGTAGACTGGGATTGTTTAGGATTTTAACTAATACTATATAGTGGATTTCCTTTCTGACTTGGTATCCCCCAAAGCAGGTGACGTTGCATCGAACTAGGTTAATAATTGATTGTGTTCTTTTACCTTCTACAATTTAATTATGCTTTGTTCTGTTTTGGTAAAAGTATTTTTCTACCAGCAGGTGATGTTATAACATCTGTCCTGACATCACATTTTTATGTTGAGACATCAGTTTTAACACTTGTTTTAAAGTGCCAAAATTTTAATTGGTATCAGAGCAGGAACCCTATTCTGGTTATTGGGTGAACTCCAAGGAGATATTTTATGGTACTATGGATAAAGAAGGACAATATAACAACATACCACCTCTATTGGATGGTTCAAATTATGACTTGTGAAAGGTTAGAATGGTGGACTTTTTGAAATATATGGACAACAAAGTTTGGAAGGTTGTTTTGAAAGGATGAGAGAATCCTATTTTGAAGGAAAAAGAAAGAAGTCTCTTTAAAACTAGAAGAAGATTTGGATGATAAGGATGACAAATCAGATGTTGGAAATTCTAAGGTGTTGAATGCTCTATTCAATGGAGTTGACAAAAATGTTTTCAGGTTGATTAATACATGTACTGTAGCCAAGGATGCTTGGGAGATTCTCAGAAAAACTTATGAATGTACATCCAAAGTGAAAGAGACAAGACTTCAGCTTCTCACTACTAAATTTGAAAATCTAAAGATGAATGATGATGAGACCATCTGGGAATATCAGATGAAGGTTCTTGAAATTGCAATTGCATTAAGTTCCTTGTGAGAAAAGATGTCAGAAGCTAAGCTTGTTAGAAAGATTCTTAAGTTTCTACCTAGGAGATTTGACATGAAGGTAACAACTATTGAAGAAGCTCAGAACATCAGCAACATGAGAGTTGGTGAACTTGTTGGGTCACTTTAAACTTTTGTATTGACTATTAGTGATAAGACAGAGAAAAAGAACAAGAGCATAGCTTTTGTATCTAATGTTGAAGATGAAGAAGGTCAAGAAGATCTAGATATTGATTAGGGACTGTCTAATACAATTGTGCTTATTGGAAGACAATTCAATATAGTATTAAAGAGATTGGACAGAAGAATGAGACCAGATATTAAGGCCATCTCATATTACATCAGTAATAACATTGATTCTCATAAGAAATAAAGAACTGAAGAGAAGCAAGACATATGAATTCAATGTTATGAGTGAGAAAGACATGGTCATATGATCAGAGTGTCCCAACCTTCTCGAGAAAAAACAGAAGGGTTGCAATGTATCCTGGTCTGACAAAGATGATTCATAAGATGAATCCAATCCTGAGACTATCAAACTTGTTGTGGCTCTCTATGGAAGATGGGCAGATGAAATGTAAGCTTATGATGAAATTATCCTTTATGAAGACCTTAATATGTCCTACAAGGATACATGTGACAAGTGTGAAGCAATTCTCAAAATAAAGGAAGATGAGAGAAAGATCATTATTGAACTGGAAAATGAGAAGAAGAAGCTTCAATGAATTGTGTCTCATCTAAATAGTGAGGTGAAATTTTGGCCTATCAAATATATAATGTCCTCTAAGATATCGAGACACCAATATCTGACATAAATAGTGAATAAGAAGTGCAGTAAAATTAAAAGTATTGGAACGTAAAGAACACAAGAAATTGTTAACCAAGTTCGGTGAATCGACACACCTACATTGGGGGCTACCAAGCTAGCAAGGAAATTCATTATCAACAGTATCAATTCAAAGCTAAACTCCTCCATTTACAACTTATCACTTAATCCCTACCCAATGAAACTTCTACCTAGGAACTCCTAGATATGAGTATACCCACTCACTCCTTATCACCACAGTGATATCAACTTAATAGACAACAATAAATTAGAATGGTAATAGAAGTAATTATTCAATAAAAATAATTAAAGTTGCTTACAAGCTTCCTCTAAGAATAATAAAAAACTCTTATGCTTAAAAGCTCATGAGTGATTCATAGTTACAACTCAACTAACAGTCCAACTCTAGTATTAAGCAATACAGGAGTGGCTCACAGTAAACAGAGTCTGACTCTACTCTCGAGTGGATCATAAATAATGATGGAACACAAACCCTAAAGGCATAACAAAAATACAATTCATTCTATACATACATTAGGTTCTTAACCTTCTATTTATAACAATCTTCTGGACTGGATTGGGCTTCAGTAACAAAGAAAATCATCTACTAAATCACTACAAAATCTTCTACATAAAAATAGGAATCCAATCATCAGTTTCCTAATTTGTCTCCACAATTAGAAACTGATAAGACTCCTTGAAATCAGCTTGAATCTTCTTCAACCTTCAAATTGTGTGCCACATAGGACAACATAATATTCCCAAAATATTCTGCATACTTTATAACTTAAGCTAGTCCAACGGTCTAGCCCAGCACAGTCACGATGACAAGTGACTCTGCATAGGACATCTTGTCCGACATGTTTCTTCAGTTGATGAAACAACTCAATTCAACTTGTTTCTTCATAACATAGAACTTCTTGTTCCACAAGTCTTTCTCGGCAGATTAGAACATCCTATTTACCATGTTGTTGTTGTATTTGTTTTACTAAAATTGATGCTAATCATGAAAGCAGAGAACTAACAATCTCCCCCTTTGGCAAATTTTGGCTAAAACAAATAAGCACATTAAAGCATTACAACAATCAGAGATAGTCTTCAAAAGCTACTAAGTCCAACAACATGTCCCTAGTCTGATTAATGAAACAACATCATGTTCAACATCTTTTCACAACATCTTCTTTAAATCTTACTTAACACCATAGAACGACACCCTCGTGATAAAAAGAGAAGAAAGTCTTGAAGTCATTTGCAGCAGAAAAGTAGTCTTTAAAGGTTCTTCAAAGATTGCTCAACATAGTAACATAGAGTAAAGGTATACTCAATCAGGAGGATGTCAGGACATCGTGTTCGACATATCTTCACCTCTTCACCTCTGTCTAATTTTGAACCTCTCCCCCTTAACATCAGCATCGTAGATCCAGTAGTAGAAACATAGATCCAACAGATTCCAGGTTCATCCTCTTCCAACACAAACACTGAGTATGAAGGCATAACACCGGATGATGTACATGAGAAATAAGATGACTTACACTCCCCCTTAACCTAGGAACAAAACTTCCTCTTAGGGAGCATAAGAAGAAACTTAAGAGGCATAAGAGAGCCATTAAGAACCAACCAAACACCAAGCTCAACAAAACAGATGATGACTCATAGGTGCAGGTTTTTACCTCAGGTAACTTAGAACACAAGACACAATTATGTTCATAACTCAGATCACAAGACACAAAGATAACTTAGATCGAGATGGAAAGAGCGGACTCAAATACTTTATCCAACATCGTTACTCAAATACTTAAAAGAAGAAGAGCAGAAGAAAAACCAGAAACAAAACCTTTCTCCCCCTTTTTATCCAAGAATTTACAAACAGAGCCCCCAAAACCATACCCAAACTGTACATACCCAAACCCATACAAAATCCACAAGAGCTTTGATGAAGAAATAATAACACGGGGTGACATAAGAGACGAAAAACCTCTTTTAAAAGGCCGAGTAGTTCCTTAGGAATTAACGATCCTAGACTGTAACAATGGACTTGGTCAAAAAGTAGCATTATATAAGGAATCTAATTGTACCAAAGAAATAAATACATTATCCATGTCAGTTTTAAATGCCTTTTAATGATTCCTAACAAACTTATATGATCCTAAAAGACCCAATAAATACACATGCATATTTAAAGACACATGTCATACTCCCTCATGACTTATTCTTGACCACACCGTCCAGTTAAGTCCTGAACAATGTCCTGTCATTCAGCCATCCATTGAAAATAGAAATAAACCAAACCTCTTCTACCAAAGATGATGTTTTATAGATGCACATGTTCTGAAGCATGATCATAATCCCCTCCATTGGAATCTAAGCATATTCTTTTTAATCTGAATTCGTGAAACATATTAAGGTTTCAAGGCATTGTATGTGACATTTCCCATTCTTCATCCCAAATATCCATTGAAATCCAACTAAAATTCTCTCATACAAGAATTATGTTTCTCACATGATTCAGTTTTTACATGACTAGAACCAAATATATATGCCATGTCTAGAGCATAAAGAACTACACTTAGTAACCTTTTGTCACGACATATTGTCTGACAAGTTCACAAGCTTGAACAACATGAAAGCTTCATAAGATCTGCACTATTGCAACAAAAATCCATAGACTAGTACTTAACTCCCCGTGTCAAGGATGAACAATTCTCCTCCCAAAGACGATCACTCGGGCAACAAACGAAATCTCATGAAAGACTTCATACTCTTGGTTCAACACACCTGTTATTCACTTATCAAGGACATATATGATAATTAGCCTTACAACTTCACAAAAGTTGTTATGACTCTTTGGATAGGCAAGATGTTATGCATACTTAACATTACTCACATGTTCTAGAATAAAAGTTCCTAGTTTGCTTGATTCACAAGATCTAGACTAACACAATCTTTTCTAGAGTTACTTGTAACAGATGAAACCCCCTCCCCACAAGTATTCTGATCAGATCACACTATCTGATACCATTTCCTTGCATATACTAACAATTACTGGTACAAGTGAACTCTTTAACATGACAGTAGTCATGCATACACCACACACCACTGTAGATATGGTCATAAGCTTCACATCCTACTTCACCATAGTTTAGAAATGCCACTTGCGCATCAAACTTCACATTCATAATGCCAAGCATCTTCTAAATACAATCACCAATAAGCATGATGTTGCAACATCATTCAATTGATAATTCCTTTGAGTATCAACCACTAAATGATTCATAAATAAAGATAGGCTTTATATCCTCCTGAAATAGTCTTGGAGATCTATCCTTTAGACTCCCATAGATCGTCCTACCTTGGATGTTTTTCCAAGAGTTTCAAAAATTCTCAAGTAGAACCTATTCCAGAGTAGACACAAGCAAGATCACACAATCTGGCTCCTTTTGATCAGAAGAACCTTCCAGATGTCAGAGAGGATTTCCTCTACATTTGAACTTGACCTCCATATATAAAGAATCTAGTTGATATACCTTTAACGAATCTCTACAAGAAATTAGAGCTCAGCTTCTGCACTCCTACTTACTTGGATCAAAAATAAATTGACCCAATAAGTAATCATTATATTGATCATCTCTTGACCAGCCCGCTTATCTAAGATGTGTTTCTTGAATATAAAATTCTTAGATACATAACTCAGATGCCTCTCTAAATATAGAATACGATATAAAACAAAAGTGATCAATACTCATCTATCACACTTCTAGAGCAGATGCCATACCATTCATTTGTCCAATAGAATCTTGCATACTATGCTGATTTGATGTTCTAACGTCTGGTAGAACATCAATTCATTTTCCAATGAGCATGTTTTTGAGCTTGGTTTTGAAGTCATTACTCTCCCATAAAATAAGAACTTCCCCTGATCACCTTCAAGTTATTCAATCGATGTCCATCTACCAGCCAAGTTTTCTTCACTGGTCTATCGCATTCTTGTCAGACTCCTCATTATCAACCATATTTGAAGATGCCCTTATGAGAGGACTCGAGATGAATCTCAAGTATCTTTGGAAACTTTAATAGTATGGTTAAATCTATCTTCCAAGTATCACAATCATCATAGGATAACCTTTTAAAGGAAACCATATCACAAAGCTCTTTCCTCAGTGGTATTCCAAGAACAGATCTTTATGAAGCCTCAACACCAGAGACACAATGAACTACCATAGGTTTTGAAGCGGAACACAAATCAAAAATATCATCAACCCCTTTTAGGCACACCTTAGAAACTCTTGTACATAAGCATTACAGTCTAGGTGAAATCAGAAAAACATGGGTTTAAAAATAAATCAAAAACACAGAAGGTCACTACCATATAACCATCCTTGAACACTTCAATGAGAACCATTAATCATGTTGTCACATATAATCCATACTACCGCTTCAAGGGATCATCCATCCAATAATATAGATTGTCCAAGTTCTCAAAACATACATGATGTCATAACATTTGATAAGACATCGTACACACATGTATCACCATTAGTAGTGGCAACAAAAGCATTATAGATTTGTGAGCACGAAAATCTTGATCATCGTTAAGAAGTCTTCCATATCTTTACCATATCAAACAGTCTCCTACACTCCTTGAATCTGTCACATGTTCTAGAAGTGTTATCCCTAAACTCCCTTGTCATCACTTCTGAGTAAGTCTTCTTCAAATCAGCCCTTTGCATAGATCTTTCGTTCACCAGTTCTCCTTCCTTGTCCATTGAACCATAAAGTATCTTCCCTAGATCTCACCAAGAACAGAACATGATGCTTACTCTGATACCAATTAAAATTCTAGCCTATCGGATATATGATATCCTATAAGATGTCGAGACACCAATATCAGGCATAAATAGTGAACAAAAAGTGAAGTATAATGAAAAGTATTGGAACGTAAATAACACAAATTTTTTTTAACATAGTTCGGTGAATTGACACACCTACTCTGGGGGCTACCAAGCTAGGAAGGAAATCTACTATCAGCAGTATCAATTTAAAGCTAAACTCCCCCATTTACAAGTTATCACTTAATCCATACCCAATGCAACTTCTATCTAGGAACTCCTAGATATGAGTATACCCACTCACTCCCTATCACCGCAGTGATATCAACTCAATAGAAAACAATAAATTAGAATAGTAACAGAAGTCGTACTTCAGGAATAATACTTAGAGTTTCTTACAAGCTTCCTCTAAGAACAATAATAAACTATTATGCTTAAAAGCTCACGAGTGATTCATAGTTACAACTCAACTAACAGTCCAACTCTAGTATTAGGCAATACAAGAATGGCTCACAATAAACATAGTCTGACTCTACTCTCGAGTGGATCACAAATAATGATGGAACACAAACCCTAACGGTATAACAAAAACTAAAATTCATTAGATATATACATTAGGTTTTTAACCTTCTATTTATAACAATCTTTTGGACTGTATTGGGCTTTAGTAACATAGTAAATCAACTACTAAATCACTGCAGAATCTTCAACATAAAAATAGGACTTCAATCATTAGTTTCCTATTTTGTCTCCACAATTAGAAACTAACAAGACTCCTTGAAATCAGTTTGAATCTTCTTCAATCTTCAAACTGCGTGCCACATAGAATAACATAATATTCCTAGAATATTCTGCAAACATTATAACTTAAGCCAGTCTAACTGTCCAGCCCAGTACAGTCATGATGTCGAGTTACTCTGCATAAGACATATTTTCTGACATGTTGCTTCAGTTGATGAAACATCTCAACTCAATATGTTTCTTCATAACATAGAACTTCTTGTTCCAAGTGTCTTCCTCAGCGGGTTAGAACATCCTATTTACCATGTTGCTGCTATATTTGTTTTACTAATATTGTTGCCAATCGTGAAAACAAAGAACTAACATGAGGTAACTCTCTTAAATTCTAAGCTCAATAACATGTAAGATTCCTTGAAGAAGATGGAAATTAGAGTTGACATGATAGAAGAAACTGCATATACAGAGATTGATTATCAATCTGATAATATTCAAAGAGGAGTGTTTCTAAAGAAGTCCTTTCCTCCTAAAAGGAAGAGAATGATCAACATGTCCAAGCACATGTTACAACATCCTAACAGACATAATGAAAACTTATCTAGATTTCAATCCTCAACTTGGATATGTCATTATTATGGTGAGCACGACCATATTAATCCTTTTTGTTACAAATTATATGGAGATAAAAAATCTTCAGATCAGTTCAAGGCTAATCAAGTGAGCAAAAAATGAAGTGCCAAAGAGAGGGATGTCAATCTTATTGCCCATACTTTCTTGAGAGATTAAAATAGAGAAGATTGTTATTTTAACATTGGATGCTCTAGATATATGACAGGTGTTCAGAAATTATTGGTGGATATAAAACATCACTCCCCCGAATCTGTCAGATTTAGAAATGGATTTAAAGGAGAAATAAAAGGAGTTGGAAAATTGATGTAAGCTGGCTCTCCTAGTTTATAATATGTGCTATTTGTGTAAGGATTAACTAATAATCTTATCAGCATTAGTCAACTATGTGGCCAAGGGTTGTTGGTCAACTTCTCAAAGACAGAATGTCTAGTCAAAGATGATAAAGATGTTGTTATAATGAAAGGCATAAGGTCTAAAGGCAGTTGTTATTTGTGGGAGTCTCAAATCATTGCATACTCTTCCACATGTTCCATAACTAGTAAGAATGAAGTGAAGTTATGGCACCTGAAACTTTGAAATCTTCATCTCAAGAGAATAAAGAAGATTATATTGGTAAGAGCCATAAGAGGAATGTATGATCTCAATATTGAAGAAGGGAAAGTCTGTGATAAGTGTGAAATTAAGAAGAAATCCATGATGTCACACCCGATGTTGCAACTTCAGACTACCTCCAAAGTGTTGGAACTTCTTCACATGGATTTGATGGGACCAATGCAAATCGAAAGCTTGGGTGGAAAGAGGTATGTTTATGTGGTTGTTGATGACTTTTCTGGGTATACTTGGATGAACATTCTTAGAGAAAAATCAGATTCTTTTGAAGTCTTTAAATATTAGTGTTAAAGCATTCAAGAGGAGAAAAATAGTGTGATTGTTAAGGTTAGAAGTGACCATGACAAGGAGTTTAAGAATGCAAAATTCTATGAGTTTTGTGATGCTAAAGGTATTAGTAACGAATTCCTTGTGGCATTATTCCTCAGCAAGGTGGAGTTGTTGAGCAAAAGACTAGGGCTATATAGGAATCAGCCATAATTATGCTCCATGCTATGGAACTGCCATTTGAGTTTCAGGATGAAGCTATGAATAATGCTTGTTATATTCATAACAGGGTTACTTTGAAAGGAGGTACTTCAGCTACTCTCTATGAGCTATGGAAAGTAAGGAATCCTAAGGTTAAATACTTTCATATCTTTGGAAGCAAATGTTGTATCTTGGCTGACAATGATCATAAGGGTAAAGATAATCCAACAAGTGATGAAGGAATATTTCTAGGATACTCTACAAGAAGGAGAGCTTATAGAGTTTTTGACTCTAGAACTAGAATGACAATGGAATCTACCAATATGGTAATTGATGATTCAATCACTGAACAAATGATGTATGTTGAAAACAATGTTAGAACATCTTCTATGAAGACTAATGATGTCGTGAGGGAGGTAATAGGTGTATTTACAAGCACTGAATCAGTGAGTTCTCAAGCCAACAAAGATCTCCCTACTAAAGGTCAAATGGATCAATTGAAGGAACAAATTTCAAGTCCCCTTAATGAAAAAGACATTACTGAATCAAATAAGGAAATATCAAATTCATGTCTTATTTCTAGACTTGAACCAAAAATGAGTCCTACTATTCAAGATAAAAAGATCTTGAATTACATCACTAGAATTAGCTTGTGTGGTGTGTCTTATTCTTCCAGCATGAAAGAATTTTGCAAGGCAGAGTGTACATGTAATATTGGTTTCTCTCAACTGGTATAGATAAAACAGATGTTGAAGGAATACAATGTCAAACATGATGTCTAAAAATTACATTGTGAAGATCTGAATTTCTTCAGATATCTTATTCAACATGGCTAGAACAAGAACCTTGATAGTTAGAATCAACTTATCAAGAATCTTGCTGAAGGAAAGGTTATTACTCTTGAACATATAGCTATTGAAAAACAACTAGCTGATATTTTCACCAAAGTATAGGATGCAAATCAATTTGAAAAGCTTATGGGTGAGCTGGGAATCTGCATTTTTTAGGATCTATAACAATTACACAAAGGGAGGAAGGCAATAGACACTGCTTTTTCCCTCTTGTGTATGATGGAGCTAGGAAAGATGCTTTTCTTAAAGGGTTGCAGGAGGATCTTTGGCAGAGGGAAGAGGTGAAAGACCACCTGAATATGACCTGAATTTTGTGTGCTTCCATCAATGAAAAGTTGTGTTTCCATCTGTGTGTTATATTTTTGTGCTTCCATATTTGTTATTGCTTTTGTGCAATGTGTGTTTCCAATTTCTTGTTTACATTTACTACATTTTTTGTCAATTTTTGGCTTAAAAAGGGGAGTAAAGTGTTAGTGTTTTGTTTGTCCTGATGTTATGACACATGTCTGGACTTGTTGATTAACATACTAATAGGAAGATACTACTGCTTTTGGAAGAATAGTTATTATGGTTGCTTGCTTGATGCAACAATTTAATGAGAGCATGATAGTCTATCATGCTGACTTCACTGGAGGAAACAGCTGCTACTGTTGCTGCTCTGATATGATGTGTGAAAAGATGTCAAACAAAGCTTATATGACATTTTGTTGATGTGATAAAATCCTGATGTGAGGATATTTTTATCTTCTGCTGCACGTGCCTTTGATGTGTGAACTTGGATAGTTCATATTTGGTATTTTGGAATTTAAGGTGATTCTTCCTATTGAGGGGGAAAATTGATTGTTTAAAATAGGGGGAGTAATGGTCATGTTTTGTAACTGCATATTATCATTGGCATACTCTTATGTTTGTAGTTTGTATCTCTAGGTTTATCATGCTTTGGTTGTTTTAGCCAAAAAATTTCAAAGGGGAGATTGTTAGTTCCATGGTTTTATGATTGGCTAAATTTTGGTAAAACATGGTTCTATACAGATGTTGTAACATCCTTATCAACTGTCATAATAGTTTTGTTGTTATGCGTTTCAACAAGATGTCGAAGGAAGATGTCATGACATCTTGATCTGTGTACATCAGGCACTGTTGTTGTGCATCTCTTGACAGATTGAATTTGATTTAATTAGATCCTTTTGGATATACTTCACCATTATGTGCAGGTCAAAGAGATTATTTAGGAACAAAGTGCAGACTTATTTGGATTTCTTAAAAAGTATCTTGGAGACTTTTTAGGAAGATTTAAAAAGACTCGTTCCTATTTTTAGGTGAAGATCTTGCAGTTGATTTAAGACGTGAAGATTGGATCTGTTTGAAGAGTCCAAGCCCATACTACAAGAATCTATATATAAGGACTTGCTAGACCTAAAATAGAAAGCATTCACAACAAGAAAATCGTGGGTGCAACATAAGGGTTTAGGGTCTTGGGAGTCTTTTTAGTTATTTGTGTTTGTGTTCTTTGTATGGCCCTCATGTATCTTTTTATGCATTGAGTTGACTGATTTTTGCTTGTTTATCAATCTATTGTTCTCGCCCATGAGATTTTAAGCAAAGGATTAAGTATTGTTTTTATTTAAGAGTCTTAACTAAGTATTGTGGATTGGAAGTATAATCTTCTTTTTTTATACTAGTCACTGGGATTGTGATTGGTTTATTTATCACTGCGGTGATTGGAAGTGAAAGGTTCTCAAATTTAGGAGGTTCCTAGGTAGAAGTTTCAAGGGGTAATGACTAAGAGGAAAGTTGTAAACTGGGATTGTTTAGGCTTTTAACTAATACTATATAGTGGATTTCCTTCCTGGCTTAGAAGCCCTCAGAGTAGGTGACATTGCACCGAACTGGGTTAAAAATTGATTGTGTTCTTTTACCTTCTGCAATATAATTATGCATTATTTCTTTTTTGGTAAAAGTTTTTTTTGTTAGCATGTGATGTTATAACATTTGTCCTGACATCACATTTTTTTGTTGAGACATCAGTTTTAACAGTTGTTTTAAAGTGCCAGAATTTCATCCCCTTTAGGTTCGGTATCTATTATCTAATAAGCGTTTTTTAAGCACACAGAATAAACCAGAGCTCTGATACCACTTGTTAGATGATGACAAGTTATATAGAGGGGGTGAATAGATACCCAATTAAAAATATAGTGGAAGTCATATCCTAGATCTCGAGTCATCCAAATTGAACCAGCTATTAGAGGTTCCGAAATGAGAATCATATAAAAGATATGGAAAATGATTATAAGTAATTAATACTATAAATTCTTAATTAATAAATTCACAACAACAACCAAGCAAACCAATATCCAATGGAATATTTGATAAAGCCAAATGAAACAATTTATCAAACACTTGGTGTGCATTTAATTTTTCAGATTTTCCTTTGACATTTGTTGATATTATTTACTTCTTACAATTAAAAAGTAGTTTCAATATGATAAACAAAGTGGTTAATCAATCAAAGTATTTTTCTATATGAATTAAATGCACAATCATATAATTTAACAAATTGCTTAATTTTCAATGAAATGAATGGTGAAGCTTATTAAGACAATTTATTGAACACTTAGTATGCACTTTGATTTTCCATAATTTAATTTAAACTTGATTGGTATTAAAAACTCATAATATCAAAGAGATTGTAAGATCATAAAAAAAGTGATTTGAACACTCAAAGGATCTTTCTATTCTAATCAATTTGTACAATCAAATGTTTAATAAATTGCTAATAAAATTGTAAGGAGATAAATATATATATATATATATATATATATATATATATATATATATATATATATATATATATATATATATATATATATATATATATATATATATATATATATATATATATATATATATATATATATATATATATATATATATATATATATATATATATAAGAGAGAGAGAGAGAGAGAGAGAGAGAGAGAGAGAGAGAGAGAGAGAGAGAGAGAGAGAGAGAGAGAGAGAGAGAACGACACAAGGATTTATTTAGGAAGTTCACAAGTCGTCCTTTCTATGGATAATCTCCCCCCAATTCCGTTTTGGAATGGAGATAATTTCTTAATTATTGCAAAAGTATTCTTTACAAGAGAAGTGTTCCAAGAGTAACCCTTACAAACCCTAACTGTTTGTGTTTGATTCAACCCTTTCTCTTCTTTTGATCTACACAAAGACCAAGAACACAATAGATTGACAATTGATTTATCGAATCTTGGTACTCCTTTGTGTACTTTATCTCCAAAGCTTTCATGAATGATTACTTGCAAATATTGCACCCAACAAACTAATCTGATTCACCGTCTTGCGCTACTAAGTTGAAGGAAATCTGTGTTCAATGTTAACTTGGCCGAATCTGAATTGCCAATTGTTGTAACCCAAGATCTACCAATTTGATTCTCCATCAAACACTAATAGGTTTTCAAGAACCACCCGTTCTTCAAGGTCTTCACTCGATTAAATCCAACTTGTGAAGGAAAACCCCAGCTCGATTTTCTTATTGAAATAACCCCAAAATCCACAATGATCTTGGAGGATAAACACTCGGTTTTTCTGGATGAAACCCCCTTGATTCTCAGCCCAATATTAGGTTACAACCAACCTAAATTGAACATTATCAACCGAGTCTAGATAGCACCCAAAAATGAATGATTATGTGTACTTTGTATGTGTGTATGCATAGGGTCAAGGTTGAAGATGAAGAGCAATCAAGCATGTGTTTATAGTTTTATCAAGTTGAAAATGATGCATGTATGAAGTATATATAGGTGTGAGACTTTTAGGAAAAAAGAAAACCTAGAAACATGAAAAGAAAACTGATTTTTGAGATTTGGTTCAGTATGTGTGTTGAAGCGGTAAAGCGGCAAGCAAAAGTAAGTATTTATTTAGTTTTATCATATCGTCTCCACATGGATTATTGCTATTGAATTTTCGTTCGATATGTCTCACATTTATGAGTTTGGTTATGAATGGATTTAAAGTAAATATGGAAATTAAAACTTATGAATAGAAAAAGAATTCATTCTTTGGAGAGTAGAGAACTCTCCAGTTCGTATTTCATCAACCCTATCAAATACTTAAACCTATCACCCAGTTGTACTCGACCTAAATCACTCGTCGATACTATCATGTATCTCACACACAAAGTTTATCTCTAACACAAAGTGAGACAACGGCCCTATTACTCCCATCAACGATCTCTAAATGTAACACAAACAACACAGAATAATTAAGCTCCGATACCCGAATCAATATTAATCCTTAATCTATCTCTAGAATTAAAACCCAATAAATGTTCATCCTAAATCTGGATTTGAACCGTCCATTTCTGCAACAAACCAAACTCAAATAAAGAAAGAAATCATCAACATCGATTTGCAAAATGAGTTTCATACAACACCATGAGCAATAAATATACATATAATCAAGGTAAACTTTCATACAAACTCACAACAAATGGAAACTACAAAGGGAATAGAGAAGAGGAATCAAAATCTCTCGCGGTGTCAATCACGATCCAAGAATCATCCACCCTCAATCATCAAGTTACAACCACCATTGATGCTTTTTTAAGCTCTCAAGACCAAAAAATGATTGGTGACGAATTGGGAACAAATACCCTAAAACATAACCTAAAAAATGTGTTTTAACCCCTAAATATGAGTTTTTGCACACACCGTCTCGCCCAACAACGAAACGGCTCGCCCAACGACCAAACCAACAGTTTCTACTGCCAAAATAGTGCATTTCCATGCTACTGGGTTGCCTCTGGCTCACCCGACAGGCTGACAACAAACAGAAAAATTCAGCACTTGTTTCTGCCATAATTTGAGAGCCGTAACTCCAATTTATGCACGGTCAGAAGCGTTGGAAAACTTATTCAATGCTCTATCTAACAATGAATAAATACCGTGTTTTTATGACTATTTGAAATATGTGAAAATCTTATTCTTTGCTTTTTGCATTCTCTTTAATTGCTCAAGTCGCATCTGTGAAGCTGTGTCTTCGGATCTTATTACTCGATGCTCCAATTATGAATGAATACCAACAAAAGAGATGAAAAATATCAAACGATACAATATTTATGCAAAAACATGATTATACTAAATATGTAAAAAGACACACAAGTTGAGGTTTAGTCAAAGGATTACAATAAAATGAGTCGATAAGTGCCACAAAAATATACACAAATATAACGACTGTTTTGCACTTATCAAACTCTCCCCAACATAAAACATTGTTTATCCTAAAAAAAAGTCAAACAACCTAAAGAACAAAGAAGCAACAATCAAATAATCATGAATCAACAAGTTTTTAAAATGAAAAACAAATGTATGGCTCAACAAAAACGTACAAGCAAAGTAAACTTACCACTATCCTACAACGACAACATGAGAACGAAACAACTCCTAAGTACAAAAATCATACCAAATAATCTAAAATAAAATAAACTAAATCATGAATCACATGCAAAAAAAATTCATTAAGGGATGAAAAACACATAAAAATAAGGGACTTGACACTTATTCAACAATCTTGCAAACAAAAGACTAAATTATGCATTCATCCAAAATTCACATTGAACATACAAAGGAAAGAATCATAAGGGCTTTTCAAGGTTGTAACGTGGCTTGGTTAACCAACAAGGGGAAATTTATAAAGGTAATTAAAAAAAACTTGCCTAAACCTAAGAGAGTGATCAACTCACAAAGTTTCAAATGCAAAATTCCAATAAAACTTCTTCTTCTTTCCCAAGTTTTACACCAAACACACCTTACTTATGAACACAACTTTATTCTACTCTTTTTGTTTTTCTTTTTCTAAACTTTTTCTACTTTTTATTTATTTTTATTTTCTTTTCTTTTCATTTTCTTTTCAACCTCATAGCAATCAACACATAAGCAAACAAACATTGTTCTCCCCAACTTGAATTCAACCAACATCAAAGCATGAATATTCCTTACTTTATAAGGCAAGGAAAAAATTCAAACAATAAATCATGGTTGATGGTTCAAGAAAACCAAGAATCAACATCCATTCAAAAAGGTCAACTAAACACTCATAGACAAGCATCAAGTTCAAAAACAACATGGACATTGACAAAAAAGGTCAAAGGGGTTAACAACTGTTCACACACTCACATGGTGAATTGACTATTTGGTTAGATAGTTATGCTCGAAATAAAACAAAATACATTGATCCTTTTCATGATTTCATACAATCAACACAAATAAAATATTTAACATAATAAAATCCAGTTAAAACAGGAATTGTGGTCTCCAGCATATATGAACAATGGAAAGTTTCCTCACATTTCGGGATAAAAAGGATCTAAAGTGATTCAATCAAAAAGCAAGTAATGTAAAAGAATGAATGGCGTGGAATTTGTACAAATTATAAGTTTCCTAAACATGTTATGATATAGAAAGCGATATATGAGTACATGGCATGCACCAACTTCAAGAACTATCATTACCATACATCCACAAGTTGAAACAATCAAACTTGAAAAATCACCTCAAAATTCCTCAAGATATCAGACAAAAATTAGAGTCCAAACAATAAACAAAAGAATTAGTAAATACTACTATGTACTAAAAGACCGGATGAAAATGGATAAACAAATTTAAAAGTGAAAATTGGAAATTCCAAACTGGTCCTATTTAAATTTGTTTAGTCAATTTCACCACACTACTTATACGAAACAACATTGCAAAAAAATATAGCATGCTTATTTTACGTCGTTAGCTCAACGTCTGTTACTTACAAACCAACACGTTGCTTCGGATGAGCCAAATGCTTTCAATCTCGCCTTTGATCTTATCTCTTCGAGCTCTAACTGCAACTACACATCTAACCATACTTTTGGAAAACGTGAAGATAAATAAATATATACACTATATTCACAAGTATGAAAAACATGTAAAATTCACAAATATGTTAAACATATACAAGTATCAATATAAAAAAGTTTCTATGTACACATTATAGATAATATAGACATTATGGGCAAAACTCACAAAGAAAGAAACTATCGCAACGTGAAACAATAAAAATACCAATCTCCAGCAACGTCGCCATTTTGTTGAAGCGGTAAAGTGACAAGCAAAAGTAAGTATTTATTTAGTTTTATTATATCGTCTCCACAAGGATTAATGCTACTGAATTGCCGTTCGACAAGTCTCGCGTTTATGAGTTTGGTTTTGAATGAGTTTAAAGTAAATGCAAGAATTAAAACTTATTAATAGAAAAATAATTAATTATTTGGAGAGTAGAGAACACCCGAGTTTGCATTTTATCTATCCTATCAAATACTTAAACTTGTCACCCAGTTGTACTCAACCTAAATCACTTGTCAATATTATCATGTATCTCTCACACAGAGGTTATCTCTAATGCAGAGTGAGACAACGACCGTATTACTCGCTTCAGCGATATCTCAATGCAACACGAATAACATAGAAGCATTAAGATCTGATACCCAAGTGAATATTAAGCCTTAATCTATCTCTAGAATTAAAACCCAATAAATGTTCATCCTAAATCCGGATTTGAACCGTCCATTTCTGCAACAACCCAAACCCAAATAAAGAAAGAAATCATCAACATCGATTTATAAAATGAGTTTCATACAACACCAGAAGTAATAAATATACATATAATCAAGATAAACTTACATATAAACTCACAAAAAATGGAAACTACAAAGGGAAGAGAGAAGAGGAATCAAAATCTCTCGCGGTGTCAATCACGATCCAAGAATCATCCACCCATAATCAACGAGTTGCAACCTCCATTGATGCTTTTCTAAGCTCTCAAGACAAAAAAATGATTGGTGATGAATTGAGAATAAATACCCCAAAACATAACCTTAAAAATTGTGTTTTTACCCCTAAATATGAGTTTTTGCACAGATCGTCTCGCTCGGTGGAAAAACGGCTCGCCCGACGACCAAAACAACACTTGCTACTGCCAAAATAGTGCATTTCCACGCTTCGGGGCCGCCTCTGGCTCGCCAAGAGAGCACGGGGCGCGGCTGATAGCAAACAGAAAAATTCAGCCATTATTTTTGCCATAACTTGAGAACTGTAACTCCGATTTATGCATGGTCGGAAGCATTGGAAAGCTTATTCAATTCTCTATCTAACAATGACTAAATACCATACTTTTATGACTATTTGAAATATGTGAAAAACTTATTCTTTGTTTTATGCCTCTCTTTTATTGCTCAAAATTGCATTTGTGGAGCTGTACATTCGACACTTATTACTCGATGCTCCAATTATGAACAAATGCCTACAAAAGAGATGAAAAAATATACAAAGATACAATATTTACATAAAACACGATTATACTCAATATGTACAAATACACACACACACACGTTGTTTATTCAAAGGATTGCAACAAAATGAGGCGATAAGTGCCACTAAAATACACACAAATATAACGACTATTTTTCACTTATCAATGTGTCGACACATGTAAGTCATGTGTCGACACATGATGGAAGACATGGACACATGTGTCGACAAGAAATAATGGATGAGTCGACACAAAGAAACAGAAGCTACAGACTTTAAAATAGCATCACATGTCCCGACACGAAACTCGTATGTGTTGACACATAAAGTTATTTGTGAGGCATGTGTCGACACGAAGCAAATGATGAGTCAACACGTACTTACAGAGGCTTACAAGCTTTAAAACAACAACTCATGTTCCGACATAAAACATGGATGTGTCGACACAAAAACTATATGTGTGAACACATAGACATCATGTGTTCAACACATAGACCTGTTTTATATACCAAAATTGTTTTTTAGTGCATGATAATAAGTGACAACTATTCCAAACTTGTTCTAGATGCTTTCTAGGATTCCTAATGACTTATTATGCAAGGGTGCACACAAATACTCAGAGATCCCATTCAATATACAAAAAAAGATAAATCAGTCCTAGTTTTTACATCATGCAAAACATCTAAAACATGCCAATGCATTCACAACCTCTAATTCCTTCCATGTTAGTTTTGGAACATCAGTGCCGGTCTTGTCCATTAGTTGGCTTAACCCAACTTTACTCTATTGGCCGAGCTATAACTTAGGGCATACTCTTTTGGCTCTGTCCTACAGCTTGGTACAACTCAGCTCATTCTTGGGGTGTGAGTTTCTCCCTAAATCATCAAGTACTCAATCCAAAATAGACCAATTATGTATACAGACTCTCGAGCATGAGTTGCATAAAGGAGAAATAAAAGATCAGATATTTACACATGCCCTTAAGCATGAGTTGCATAGGGAGAAAATGCATGCTAGAGGCTGATTAAGAGATCATATATTAACATAGTTTCTCAAACATGAGTCACTTAGGACTAGAATGCTTTCCTAACTTCGATTAAGAGACCAAATATTCTTATTGTCCCTTAAATATGAGTAATGTAGGGGTGGAATTGTTTGAACAAGATTTGGTTCTACAATATTATCTATGAGTTTTGATGATAACAAATGAGTATGTTTCTATGAATAATTTTGATACTCTAATATTTGTTATTTTTAAGTATTTAACAAACATGTTCTTCTTCTGATGAATGGCGTGGCCAAGAAATTAGGAGAAAATTAATTCCGCTTTTGCACTACACAGGTTCTAATGAGCAGTAGAAAGACACTCCAGAAGACTCTGAAGTGTAAGCTCTGATATGAAGTCTAAAGAAACTAGTCAGAAGATCTGAAGACAAAAGTTTCTACTTAAGTTCAGATGCTAAAGACTCGTGTTTTCGAAGATAACGTGTTATAAAGAAACAAGTCAGAAGATCTGAAGACATAAGTTTGTACTTAAGTCCAAATGCTAAAGATTCAAGTTTCTAAAGATCCAAGGTTCTAGAAAATGTTCTAAACACCAAGTGCTGAAGATTCTGATAGACGAAGTTCTAAAGACTCTGAAGACTTGAAGTTCTAAAGACCCATGGTTATAAGAAAAGGGTTCTAAAGACCAAGTGCTAAAGACTCTGAAGACATAAGTTCTAAAGACTCTAAAGACTCTAAAGACTTGATGTTCTGAAGACCCAAGGTTCTAAGAAAAGGTTATCACGATCAAGTGTTGAGGACTCTGAAGACGTAGTCCTGAAGACTCTGAAGACTTAAAGTTCTGATTACCTTGTGTTATGTTCTCGCTTCTAAACTCATGCTCGCAGAAGCCTCTGAAGTGCAGAAGGAAAACATATAACGTTAATGTGGTACAAATAGTACATGATATAATCAAAATTTCATTCCACTATCATGAAAGGACAGACGTGTTGCATGATCTTGTCCTCCACGTGATTGCTCAAGTTGCCAATGTTTCTGGAAATCCCAAGAGTATCCCTCAACGAATATATTATTTTATTGGCTATATAAAGGCTTGAAGACTAAGAGAGAAAACTTCCAATCAACGAAATATCTACGCACAAAGCGTTGTTCATAGATTTCATATTCTTAAGTCATTGTTCTTAAAATAATTTACATATTCAGCTTGTGTAGAAACAATATTATTGTAAACAAAACTTTTATTCAAACAGTTGTTTGATTTCCTTAAGGAACCAGTTAGGTCTGTATCTTTAAGAAGTCTATGACTAGTGTGTCTTAGAGGTTTGATTTTCCTTAAGACACCAGTTAGGTCTGTATCCTTAAGAAGTCTAGGACTTGTGTGTCTTAGAGGTTGTTAGTCACTTCCAGGTACCTTGTACATTGTAATAATCAGTTGGATTATTAGATTAAGTCCCCGATTGAGATAGGCGAAATCACCTTGGCGGGTAGACTAGACTAACTTGATAGTTTTCAAGTGAACTAGTATAAATATATCTTGTTCTTTACTTCCTATTCTTAATTATTGTTATTATCAAGAGTGAAGTAAAAAATATTTTAATTAAAGAAAAATATTTTAAATTTTTTTTATATATTTAAAATCCAATTCAAACCTCACTCTTTCTTATGTTTTTCACACCTTCAAAAATATTTTCTAAAAATCGGTTAAAAAGACTAGTTCATTTGATCTGAGGCTATCTTCTTTTATGGGATATTCTCTATATTCTTGTTGAAACTTCTCTTTAGAGAATTGAAGTTGGATGGTTTTATATTTTTATAGATATATATCATTACAAAGTAAAAGATCAATATTACTTGATAGTAATTTTTATGATTTCACAATGTTTTCTCTTTAAGATAATTTATTAACATAAAAAATTTAAAGTTTTTTTTTTTTGTTGCTAAATTCAATTTCAGGACTAAGTCAATAAGTTTGTTAAAAAAAGGACTGAGTCAATACGTCGGTAAGTCGAGTCAATACGTCGGTAAGTCGAGTCAATAGTCATGAGAGTTTAGACAAGATTTTTTTGGACACAATCTGTAGACATTTGAAGTCCACACACTAGCAATTGCTGATTTTGATTGATTCAAACTCTTGTAAAATGAATTATTGATGATGGGTGAGTTTTACCATTTTGTTTTGATAAGTCTGCAATATTTAGGTTTCGATAGAATAAACAACTAACATAAATGTTTATTAAAATAGTAAAAGTGTATGAATAAATTTGTATAAATTATTTTTATAAGAAAAAAAAATCATGTTATAAAAAGTTAGATGAATTTATATTTTTGTAGATATATCAAAACATAGTGAAATACCAATATATTATTTGATATTCATATTTTTGAGAATTTCATATTTTTGTATGAATTGTTTTCTCTTTCAGATAATCTATTATTATAAAAAGTTTAAATAGTTTTTATTTAATTTTTTTGCTAAGCAGGTGAAAATAAGATATAATCCAATTTTAAGACTAATTCAATAGATCGGAACTGGACTAAGTCAATGTTCATGAAACTTTAGATAAGATTTTTTCTGATGATATTTTAAGTCCATACACTAGCAATTGCTGATTTTGATCGATCCAAACTCTTGTAAAATGAATTATAGATGATGTGTGAGTTTTGCCAAGTGTGCAATATTTAGGGTCCAATATATTAAACAATTAATATATGTCTTTTATTACAAAAAAAAATTACGAGTAAATTTGCATAAATTATTTTTGTAATAAAAAAGTAAAATAAATTCAAATTCTTTTTTTATGGGATAATTTTTTTTAATTATTTTTATACATGTTATAAGTTTTTTCAAAAATTATTTTTGAGAACTTATTTATTTTAAATTTTCTTCAAAAATATCATAATTTATTTTGACAAGGACTTTTAGATAGTATTATAAAATTTGTGTTGATAAGGTTTTTATTTTAAAGTTTGTAGTAATGAAAATTTGTTTAAACAATTGTTTTGAATGAATGAAATAAGCTTGAGGTTTTTGTTCAACCATTTTTATAAATAGTATACCAATTATCAATAAAATTATTAAATTTTTATTGATGATCAAGTATACTCCTTAAAATAATAATTGATTACATTGTATGTTTTAATTAGGGATGATAATAATATCTGAATCTATGGATACTTGTGGATAAAATTCATTATAAATATAAGACGGGTAGTTTAATTAATATCTACATATAAAATAAATTGATCTTTAAATATCTATTTATTAACGGATATGAATATATGTTTAATGTTATCCGTGTCCGTAGATATTTGTATCCGTTAATAAATTATAAAAATTACGTAAATATTATCAGTTTATTATACTCAATTTTTTCATCTTCTAAAAACCTAAAAAACTAGTCGCCTTGTATATATATTTTTGAAGTTTTCTTTGAAGAAAACATTTATATTTCATATAAATATTATTGGTCATTTCATATTTAAGATTTTTTTATACTCGATATCTCATTTTAACAATTCCACCATCCAATCAACCAGTAACACTCTTTTCCTGTTCAGTCAGTGTCATCATTTCTACTCCTATGGCGCCCACTCTTCCACCAAAACTCACAATCACAATATCACTACTTTTTTTTTTGTTAAAAATGAAATGAATAGATATTATATTTTGATGAAAATGAAAGAAATTAATGTTATGAAATTTTGTTATTAAAATGAGAGATTTGTATGAATGTTATGTGATAACAATGTCTTGTGTCTTTAAAAGAAGTTGAAAATATTTTTTTTAAAACATAATTTAAAAAAAATAATTTTATACATAGATATCTTTAAATATCTACAAATATTTTAAAACTCCACGGATTACTCATTTAACTGATAACTGTATAAATATGAAACAAATATAAATATCATATTTATTTAACAGAGCGGACACGGATATCATATTATATGTCTTATAGATATCCATTTACATCCTTAATTTTAATAAGCACGGTGATAATTTAATTAGTTTTATTCAATATATGAAAAAGAAATCAATGGTTTTTATTCTATTCAGTGCTATTATATAAATAATTAATTACCTTCCGTTTACTAGTATATTAAAAAAAAAGTGGTCTAAAATTTTCTCCACTATTACAAACAAATGTTAATGGCTTTTATTCTATTCAATGCTATCATTATAATTATATTTATTTATTTAATTCAAAAATATCAACAATGATATTTTAGTAATTTTAATTTATGCTTTACATGAAATATAGAAAAGTAATTATATTTAACTAATTCTTTTGCAATGATGCTCGAATTAGATAATATTTTGATGGTTTTATATAAATTAAGAAATTCAATTAACTTTATAAGAAAATAAAATCATAAAAAAATTATAAAAATCATCTTTTATTAGTGGTATTAGAAAGATAAACTTACATAATTAAAAGAATATAGATAATATTCTAAGCTAGCCAAGTGGCCACAAAAATCGATCTAACATGTCAATCCAATCCAACATAAATCTCTCATTTAACTAACACATAAATGATCGTAAATGTTGAGGCACCGCCTCATCTCAATCTTCATTGTAAATCGTACAATCTTTGATATTTCACGCCTTATTTATCGGAGATGGCTCTAACTGTCATCCTTATATAAAGGTGGCCCTGTGTTATCCCAAAGTATAATTCATATTTACATGCTTAAAAGTTTCATCTCCTTCATTTGTCTAACTTGAGTATTAGAGTGTTAACTTTATAGGTACTATTATTTTCAATTACCGAAGATATCCATCACCATGATAATGATCGTTCCCCGATGGTCATCGCCAACACATTACCTATATCTTTCATTTCATGTAAGAATTGTGGTGACATATTTGAAAATTATATTTTGATTCTCACAAATTTCCACCACATACTTCAGTCTTTTTTGTTGTGTCATTTTGATTGCATTTAGTAACTAGTTCAAACACTATAACTGCTTCGTTTTCCAAACTATGATCTTTATTCACCTTTCTCATATTGTTTACTAGATTGAAAGAAAAGTGATCCACACCAGTGCTACCGAAATTTACTTATGATTGACAATACAAATGTTGTAAAACAACACCATGCCGGTTCTTAGTCTTACAGTGGAATAACCACTTTAACCACAAGACGCTTAGATCATGATCACTTTTCCTGTAGCACCACACCATAATTTGACTCCTCAACTGACCAGAGATTCGTCTCATCCACCTTCACCAATCCCGAAGGTGCAAGAAACACAAGAAATGGGGGTTAAATTGGATTTCAATAAATAAAACTTTTCGAAACTCAAACACCAAGACAAACAGAAGAATAAAAATAAATGAACATGATTATTATTATCCTGGTTCCCTATTAACGAAGTTTATCCAGTCCACCCGCCAAGGTGATTTTTCCTTTCTCACAAGAACTTAATTCACTATAACCAAACTGATTACAGAACCACAACAAGACTAATCGTCACTGTTGCAAACCAAAAATACCAACTGTCAATGTCTTCTTGAGAATCCTGACTAAACCCTAGTCTCTCAAGGAACTATCAACTTACTGTTGAATATAAGTTTTTGTGTTTACAAGATTCCTTCTCAAAAGCAGATTACACATAAATTAAGTTCAGATGATAACACATAAGTGTTAAGAGCAAGTTAACTAACAAAAGTTCCTTGCTAGAAAGTTAATAAGAAAAAACTCCTTGCTTTACAAGAATATACAAAAGATTTACAATGAAAGTTCAACAGCATTTTAGCAAAATGAATAAGCGCAAAAG
Organism: Vicia faba; assembly: GCA_948472305.1. Taxonomy (NCBI): domain Eukaryota; kingdom Viridiplantae; phylum Streptophyta; class Magnoliopsida; order Fabales; family Fabaceae; genus Vicia; species Vicia faba. The sequence goes on along the minus strand of OX451736.1, from coordinate 1,513,771,478 downwards.
TTCCTGTTTCTAATTCTTCCAAGTGTTCCTTTTATAGCCATAAAACAAATCTGTTGGAGGGTATAATAGGAATACCAAAATTTCAGTTGTCTTCTTGAAACGTTAAGTGAGAGTGGTAGAAATACTCGTACAATAGTATTGTCCTTACGCCATAATAGTAGAGTAGTGGAGGTGAGGTGATGTTGTACCTTTTACTAGTACACACGTGAAACCTTTTCATCTTCTCTTCTATTCTTCAGAGGCTTCTGAATGTATAATTTTTGAAGCATGTTTAGAAGGATTAAAACTAAGTCTTCAGAACCATTTCATCAGAGTCTTCATAACTTGTTTAACCTAAACCTTATCTTCAGATTCATCAACACTTGGTCTTCAGAGCCTTGTCTTCGGGGCCTTTTCTTCAGAGTCTTTAGAACTTCGTTCAACAAAACCTTGTCTTCAGAAGTTGTTCTTCAGAACCATTGGTCTTCAGAATCTTTAGAAGTCGTTCAACAGAACCCTGTCTTCAGAAACTTCATAACTTGGGGAAAGAGAACTTGGAATCTTCAGAGCTTAAGAACTTATCAGAAGCTCCACTATTAGAGTCATAGTCAGAAGCTTTAAAACTAACGTTCTATCAAAACCGTTATTTTAGAAGCATTCTAAGCTATGAAACAAAAACTTGTATCTCTTAGTATGATATATCCAGAATGTAATGACGTCACACGTCAAAATTTCAGATTCAGAACCTATTAGCAAAAGCTACACACTAAACGAACCATTAGGATACTAAATTGTTATCTAATAATCCATGTAGTGTTATCATGAAAACTAAAGGCCCGATACAAAACCAAATCTTGTTCTTACAAATCCAACAATTGTTTTCATTTCATCTCTTGTAACAACCTCCTCCCCTGTCACAACTCAACTCCTCAGAGCCATATCTATCACGAAGCATCCAACAACTTTAAGCGACCTTGGGAATGCACAGGGAGAACAATTTTGTAACAAGCATCTACAAATTAGTGTAGCAAAAGAATGAAAATATTCTTAGTGAAAGACTCCCTCACTTAGAATAGAATCAACAGAAAATTTGATCTCAAATATCAACTCAACTAGAGATGTTGCAACATGGTCACTCCAACTGAAAAAAAGCTCAAGATTTTACAGATAGACATTATCTCTATAATTACCCTACAATTCCTCCCTCTTCTCTTTGGAGGTGGAGATAGCAGCCATACTCCCCCTAAGGATCATATTCCTAAGAAAACATCCCAAAGTGATCTCCGAGGGGGAATAAGCATGAGCCACTTATCACGCCTCCTCTCATCTAAGCAAGAGCTCATTCACCAAAGCAGCCATCAAAGCTAGACATTTACGACAAAACTAAAGATCTTGACGAGCATATTGAACACATTGACATTATGCTTGACTATCATTCTTACAAGAGTGTGGTGAAAGAAAGTTATTTGTTTTGACTCTCAAAGGGGCTGTTATAACTTGGTTCAAGAATTTGAAAGACGACTATATTGACTCATGGGGAAATTTCTATGATGAGTGCACATCATAGTTCACTTTCGAAAGAAATCACCTAAAGACAATGGTAATCCTCAATGGAATTCACTAGGAGAATATGAGACCCTCATATAGTATAATTATTGATTTAATAAGGTAAATGTTAAAGTAGATCGATCCACTAACGTTCTAAATTTTTGAATCTTTAAAAAGGGATTATAGTTGATCTGTACGTTTTATGATCAATTAGGCATGAAAGGCGCAAGAAGATTGAGTGGCTTCCTAACTCGAGCTCAAACATTAATTAACTAAGAGAAAAAGATGTTGGCAAACATAATACCTTAGGAAGTGTTGGACTTGATAAGAAGGGAGATAACAGATGTTGCAAACATGGAAACACAAAAAGAAACAAAGGGCTATATGCTATTGTGATGCGGTGGGAGAACTGACTTGATGGTTTTGCATTTTATCGCAAATGTTGCGGTTAGCAAGAGTCGCCACCGACTTTTCTTTTATCCAAAAGGAAAGGTGAAAAAGCACAGGAAAGACCTTTGAGATTGTTTCTTGAGTTCGTGGGGTAGATTATGAAAAGGAAAGGTATTAGAACCCTTTTCATCCATGGTTCTCCATGGGCTCTTAGTTACTTTCTAGATCACTTGCTCTTGTTTGAAATTGTGCTTTGTATGGTTTTGAAAGTGTTTTGTAAAAAAGGCCATTGTTTAGGCAATCTTTGTAATGATTCTCGTTCATAAGAATGTATACAAAGATGTTTGTCTTTTTGAAAATGTTTTCAATTTTGTAAGATGTTTGGAAATGTGTGTGTTTGTTTTGAAAATTGCAAGTATATTTGTTTTGAAATGGAGCAAGTAGCTAAAAGTAATCTACCTACTCAAATGTCTTTCTTGTTCATTTTCTTTTCCTTTGATATTGTTGTCTTACCATTGATTTGGTAAGCAACCCTATCTTTGGATGTAAACGGGACGGGCGTGGGTCATCATATAACCATGATTAGCAATGTTATAAAGTATCTTAGCATTTTTTAGGGACTAAGATCATTTTTGTAAGGCAACTTTGAATAGCGTCATCGAGAGTCTAGGATCTTATATTTGTTTGTTTTTGCTAAGACACTTTACATGCGTAATATGGCCATTTTTGTAAGGAAACCAAGTGGGATAATCTTAGGGGTGTTTTATGTGCAAGTGTGTCATTTTCATGTTTGATTTTGTCTTGGATTAGGGTTTTCTATTTGGTTGATTTTATCTTGCCATACAAACCCTAATTACTAGCATGTTATATAAAAAACGATAAATTGCGAAATTTAAATGTCCTACGCTATTACAACATTTGTGGGAGGGGGGTATACAATTTATAAATGGGGATTTGCAATAATATAAACCTAATTAAGCTTATTACAACCAAATTTAATATGTACAAATATTAGAATAAATAATATACAAGATAAATTAAATATGCAAAGAAGATTTTGTTTGGTTTTTTATATGGAAAAAGTTTTAACCTAAACCTAATAAATAAATCAAGATTAAACTCAAATTAATTAGAAAAGCAAATTATTTTTAGAAAAGATTTTGATTAAACCCTAGTTCTATTTTATCAAAAGGAAATAAATTTCTTTAAGAAAAGGTAAGTATTTTTATATTTTTATCTTGAAAATAAAATATGGCATCATGAGATATTTTTGGTCTTTTTATGTTAAAAATAATATGCTTAATGAATGTAAAGAAAAATAAATATTAACAAGTCCTAATTTAATTTACAAAGTTATTTAATAAAATAGATAATATATATAACTAAAGAAAATATTTTTTATTGGAAAAAAATAGAATAAAATAAGTCAAAATAAAATCTATCATTTTTATATTTTTTATGATTTTTAATATTAAGGAAAATATATTTAATAAAATAGAAATAAAAATAAAATAAGTAAATAAAAATATTTGGGCCAGGGGGTGCTGCAAACAAACAGGGGTAGGAAGTTAGAAAAAAACACAAAGCCCAACATTCAGAGGCCCACGCTGCAAGCTAGCAAAAAAAATGGAGAAAATGTGAGAAAAATGCAAAAAGGCAGCGCCAAGGCTCGAACCCACGACCTATGGTATTTTTGCGCGCTGCCTTACCACTGGGGTGGCTGTGCATCCGTTCATATAAACAAAGACATAAATATATATTATAAAACGCCCCGTGAAGGTAACTTCATCTTCAACCTTGAGCCATGGCCGGACCACCTGTATCTCTCTCATTTCTCCATGAAAATGGAAAGTCCAAACATGAAAATCACGATGTTTCTTCCCACGAGTTCAACCATATAATTTTTTTAAACTAACAATCAAAGGTCAAAGTTAATTTTTCTTGCCCTAATTTAAAACCTAATTTTTACAGAAAATTCAAATCCAAAATTCTCTATACACAATGAATATAAATGAAAACTATGAACATGGTTATCTTTAATGCAAGGATATCTACATTTTTCTTTCACAAATCAGGACCAAAGGATGCTTATATGAAGAGATAGAAGTTTGAGTTCTTACCTCTTTCAGTTGAGATCGTGAATGGAGTTTGGGCAAGTTTTGAGAAGGCCTGAGGATCTGTTTAGCTTGCCTGGATCTCCCTGAGTGTGTTTCAATCCTTACCTTGCCTTGAAAGTTCCTGAATCTCCCTACTCAAGTCAACCTGCAAGCTTGAAATGTAAAAATGGCAGATGGAGAAGGAGGAGTTACAGTGAGGGAACATGGGTCTGGAACACTTAGGTATGATGTGTGTTAAGTGTTTAGATGGTTAGAACTCAAAACGCACGAGTGGTTTTTGAGATGGCTATGTATGGTGCAAAACTGTCAAGCTATGGCAGAATTTCAATGTCAAAGTGTTTGGGAGAGTTTTTGAGCTTTTGCCATCGTGTTCTAGGTTTTAATACACTTGTGTATTAGTATATAAAAGGTTTTTGATCAATTCCACACCAGGTTTTTGAGTTATAGCCTTTTGGCTCTATAACTTGCTTTTGAAGCAAAGTGAGGAGACAAGTCCCTAAGTGCTGTACAAGCATGGTCTGGTTTGGTAGAGGCTTCAGGCAAGTTGCTCTTTGTTTTGGCTTTGCTTGTGTGCATAGAAAACAAGTGCAAGGCTCAAGGAGTGGAAAGTTGCAAAAGTAGTGCTTTATCAAAATGGAAATGGCACCTTTGTGCCAAAAATGGAATTGTTCTTGTACAATGCATTTAATGTTTGGCTTAAAGCTTCCAACATCTATTAAAACATTTAATTAAGGAGTAAGAAACAAGTTAGGAACCTGCAAATCAAGATTTGTTCAACATGCTTGAGGATTTGAATTTTTGTTCTTCATGAAATGGCTTGAAATCAAAGTGAGAAATTGCCAACTTCATCTCTTCGATTATCCTTACTCAAGAATGATCTCAAGGAGTTCTTGGACATTTTGGAAAGATTTAAATATGCTCTACAACCCATCTTTGAATTTCTTTCAAAGATTCCCCTTGGAACTATGTGGAAAATTGGCATGAAGTTAGGTAAAAAACTTGCCTAACTAGGGCAAAATTTCACTAAGTTATTTTAGTTCATGAGCATGTATTCACAAAATTATATCTTGAGATACAAGCATCTTTAGGAGAAATTGTGTGAAGAAAAGTTTTATATTTCATGGAAATCTACAACTTTGGTGTTGGGAACTTCCTTTGGACCATCTTGTATCATGGTGATAATTTGGCTTAAAGTTGAGAAAAAATAAGAAATTTTCTATACTTAGAAAATTTTCTAAGTTAGAATTTTTCAACTTTTCAAATCCAAATCTTAAATCTTTGGTTTCTTGATGAACAATTTTCACATTTTGACATGTTTTGATGAATTGTGATCCTTGGCACTTGAGTTTGACCAAAAAGTCAAGGTTTGACTTTTCAGTGTATAGTTGACTTTTGATTAGTTGACTGAAAAATTCATCTGTCAATCCAATGGATTTGCAATGTTTTGAACCATGTCATTAGGTCAAGATTATGCCTTAAACCAATTGACCATTTTCTAGGTCAAAAATCAGAAATTGCCCTTTCTCAGTCAAGACCCTAATTTTGACCATTTTGCCCTTTTGATGATTTGATCAAATTTCTTGAGGAATTATGGTCCAAACTTGATCAAATGATACATATGAGTCTAAGATGTTGATGTGGATAAAAAATTATGAAGTTTGACTGTAAATTGCCATGGTTGACTTTTCCCCTAATACAACTGATTTTTAGGTCAATTGTCCAATTGATTGATCAAAAATGCGATTCAAGGCTTGAAACTTGACATGAGTATTATTGGGGGTCCATGATGATCCTTGAAAGCCATTTGAAGCATTGATAGTCCAAAAAATCCTTGTGCAAACTCAAACCCTAATTTTGGTCATCAGTGCATGAGGAGGTGTCTTGAGCTGATCAAACCCTAATGCAGTCTTGAGTTCAAGAGATCTTGGGAGGAAATATTTGATAAGTGAGAGGACAAATTTTAGGGTACAACAACTGCCCCTGTTCAATCTTCTTAAACTTGAAGAGTTAGACTGGCGAGTCTTGCCATTCGTGACTCGAAGGTGGAAGATGATTGGACACTAGAGTGCCAATAAATTTGCACTCGATGATGTGATGATAGAAGGAATGGGCTTACAGATGCATTTTGGAGAGGTGATAGAAAGTTGTAGGAGATGGGTTTAAAGATGCCATCCAAGGTGATTGTTGAATTGTAATTTGTAAGCTGAAAGAATGAGTATCAGAATGGCGTTCGTATCTGGAGCGTATCTGAACTGTATCTGGAAGTTGAATCTAAATGAGCATCAGAGTGACATTCGTGTCTAGAGTGTATCTAAACTGTATCTGAGAGTTGAATCTGAATGAGTATCAGAATGGCATCCGTGTTTGGAGCGTATCTGAATTGTATCAAAAGTTGAATCTGAATGAGTATCAGGATGGCATCTGTGTCTAGAGCGTATCTGAATTGTATTTTGAAGTTGATTCTGAATGAGTATCAGGATGGCATCCGTGTCTGAAGCGTATCTGAACTGTATTTTGAAGTTGATTCTGAATGAGTATCAGGATGGCATCCGTGTCTGGAGCATATCTGGACTGTATCAAAAGGTTGAATCTGAATGAGTATCAGGATGGAATCCGTGTCTGGAGCATATCTGAAGTGTATTTTGAAGTTGATTCTGAATGAGTATCAGGATGGCATCCGTGTCTGGAGCGTATCTGGTATGTATCAAAAGGTTGAATCTGAATGAGTATCAAGATGGCATCCGTGTCTAGAGCGTATCTAAACTGTATCTGAAAACTCTAAACATTGTTAATGATAGTTATTAATCTTATCCTGAAAAGGAAAAATGTTAGCTAAAGTTCCAAATCAAGATACATGAAATGTATGCATAATGGGATTATGTTGTATGCATTCGTGCTTATCAATGTTTATGATATATGAATGCGATGTATGTGTATGTGAGCTAATTTGCTGTATTGTTGTTGGATTGGGGAAAATAAATCCCTGACTGTTGTTGAGGATATATAAGTATAAGTCTTCATGTTGTGAAGTCTAAGTGTTGATGAATTTCTGTCGAGAGAAATAAACTCTATTGTAAGGGCAATGCCATGTTTTTTTGTGAAATCTTATTGGGGAATCCTGAGGAATTTGACGACTTCTACTAGGGATGAAAAATTTGAAACTTTGTTCCACTGAGGATTTAAACGACATACTGCAGAGGATTACTCATGGAATAGCCTAGAGACATTTCTCTATTATTTCAACCTATCAGTAATTGTCTCTTTTCATTTCGTTTATTTGTAAATAGTAATTATGTTCAAATGCACATGCTCAACAATGAATCATTGGACGTTTTTGTAAATAAAACACAAGTGTAAAGAAAAGACAAATAGTTTTTGCACTTTCAAAGGAATATCTTGTATTGATATTAAATAAGTATTTTTTGTACAAGGAGACAAACATTCTAGTAAGAGAATGCTGTCGTAAAAAATGAAAATTTTGATACAAAGAAAAGATAGCTATGTGTACAAAAATCCCATGGGGTTTCTATTCTACTATAGCCTTCGTATCTCTGAGTATCTTGTCTATTTGTTGCCTTGTCCGAAGCTGATTGAATTGATCAAAAACTCTGAGTTTGTAAGTGGAAGCCAAAGTTTGTCCATAAAGTGATCCGACAGGACATAGTCGTACGCTTTAATTCCATAACTTTTTCCTGGACCACCCTTTCGGGTTTTTAGTCCACCGGGAAACCCTTTTTTGTCCAAGTCTCCCTTTCGGGTTTTCAACTTGCCGGGTGTACAGATTTTTTTTGTTTTATCCCTAACTTTTGCCGGAACCTTTTGGTTCGCCGGGATGCCCTTGTTTTGCCTAAGTGTGTCAACCTAGCCGGTCTCTTATGCGTAGTATCTTTTAACTATGTCTGCGTTCGGAGGGTGCGGCAGGTCATCACCATCCATGGTGGTCAAGATCATTGCTCCACTAGAGAAAATGTTTTTGATTACAAATGGTCCTTCGTATGTAGGAGTCCATTTGCCCCTGGGACCACCTTGTGGCAAGATGATGCGTTTGATCACTAGATCCCAAACTTGATACACTTGGCGTCTGACTTTCTTGTTGAAAGCCTTGATCATCCATTTTTGATACATTTTACCATGGCAAACGACATTAAGTCTCTTTTCATCAATCAAATTTAGTTAATCAAGTCGAGTCTGGATCCAATCGTCTTCGTTCAACCCTGCATCCTTCATAATTCTCAGAGAGGGGATCTGAACCTCAATAGGCAAGACACCCTCCATGCCGTAAACCAAGGAATAAGGTGTTGCCCCGGTTGATGTGCGAGCCGTGGTACGATATCCGTGGAGAGCGAATGGTAACATCTCATGTCAGTCTTTGTATGTGACTGTCATTTTCTGTATGATCTTTTTAATGTTTTTATTTGCAGCTTCTACAACACGATTCATCTTCGGCCGATAGGGAGAAGAATTGTGACGTTGAATCTTGAATTGCTCGCACAATACGGTGATCATAGTGTTGTTGAGATTTGTACCATTGTCAGTGATGATACTTTCTGGGATACTGTACCGGCAAATGAGATTTTGCTTGATGAAACGGGCAACAACATTCTTGGTAACGGAAGCGAAGGAAGCTGCCTTCACCCACTTTGTAAAATAGTCAATGGCCATTAGGATGAAGCGTGTCCATTGGAGGCTGTCGGTTTGATTTCCCCAATCATATCTATTCCCCACATAGCAAAGGGCCAAGGAGCCGTCAAGACATTCAAAGGAACCGGAGGTAAATGTACCTTGTCAGCATAAATTTGACACTTATGGCAGGTTCAAGAGTGTTGCTAACAATCTGCTTCCATGGTAGACCATTAATAGCCTGCCCGTAGGATTTTCTTTTCCATCGTATGCCCACTAGAATGGATGCCAAAAGTGCCTTCATGCAATTCATCCATGATCCTTTCATCTTCAACCTTATCCATGCACCGAAGTAACACAGAGTCATGATTGTGTTTGCACATGATGCCATTACTAAGGAAGAATTTAGCAGAAAATCTCCTTAAGAACTTCTTATCATTGATTGAAGCTCCTTCCGGATATTCTTGAGCCTCAAGGTACCTCTTAACTTCGTGAAACCAAGGCTGGTCCACTACTTCTTCAATATTAATATCGTGACAGTGTGTTGGTTCATCCATTCGTTTAATGGTGATTTGGGGAGCTTCGTTATACCAAGTAAGTTTAAACATAGATGACATTGTGGCTAGAGCGTCTGCTAGCTGATTTTATTCTTGCAGGAAATGCTCGAAGGTAATCTTCCCAAAGTGTGGTAGCAGTGTTGTTGCACCCCAAAATTTCCCCTATCATTTCTCAAGGAATCACCCTGGATCCTCAAGTTTGCTTTCATCAGGTCTCCAGGCCTTGAGTTATCAATTTTTCTAAATAGACCATTCACAAGGGCAAAATGGTCATTTGCATGCTGAGAAATCCAACCTTGACTTTTGGATCAAACTCAAATCTCAAAAATCATATTTCATCAAGATATGTTGGAATATGAAGTTTGCTTCATCAAGAGTTTCAAAAGTCAAATTTTATCTTGGAAGAATCAAATTCTAAAAACTTAGAAATTTTTCTAAGTATTTAAGAAATATGAAAAGTTCAGAACTTCTGAGCCAGTGTTCAAGCTCAGCAAATTCTAGATACTCTCAAGACAGAGTTTGATCAGAACTTCTGGGCCAGTGTTCACAAAGGTTTAGTCAGAGTTTGCAAAGGTTAAATCAAAGAAGGTAACAAAGCGTGCTGTAAGTATACTGGAAGTTCTGAAGGATCCTTCAGAACATGCTGGAGTCAGAAGATGAGAGGATCAGAAGATGAGATGCTACGCTGAAGCAGAACTTCTGATCCAGAGTTAAGCAAGGACACAAAGTTTCACATGGGAACCCACTTAATGCTCACAACCACTTGTGAAATCTTTATCCAAGGAATCCTCTCCACGTGTACCCATACTATATTAGGAAGACAAACTTATATGCAAAAGTATGCTAGACCCACGCGCTGTTTCTACTTTTCCTTAATTCACGCTGCCAAATCCAGTTGAGGCGCTGTTAACCACCCAATTTGAATGCATTGAACCCCCACTTGTTTAAAGCTTACTTCAAGAGTAAGTCAGCATCTAGCATATGATGTTGGTGCCACTTAACCGCCCCAATTGCAAAACTTTGCCTATAAATAGAACACCATTTGCACCACTAAAAGGAGCCAGAAAAAATTTGTGAAAAAAAGGCCAGAAAAATTTGTGAAAGACAAGAGAATTGAGAAAGAAAGCTTTGAACCACTGCAAAAATTCTAAGAACCCAGGAAACTATAAACACAAAATACCAAATCTTAACATTGATTCCTTACATTCAAACTCCATTGTTTTCCTCAAGTGTTCTTGACTAAAGCCATCCACGTAACTGCTGATTCATGCATTAGAAGCTACCTTAACTTTTGTATTCCTATTGCCATACACTCTCCACTCTTTTTCACCTCAAAGGAGTCAGAATATCACCCCTTGGCTGCTTTAGAAATTGAAAATTTCCCTCCTGCTGAGTACGTGAAGAAGTTGCTCAGAACATCACCAAAATTCAAGAACAACCTTCGGTTCACAGAATCCTTTCCAGCAACAAGGTAAGTTTTCTACTGACTCTCATCATATTGATTAAGCATTGTCAGATTTTGCATATTTAGCACAATGTAGATATTCTGATCCTGATGAGGTGCATATTCTGAAAATTCATGCATTTGCTTGCCTATGTAAAAGAAATCCCAGCTCATAGTTTCATAAAGAAATTAGGACTCAGAATTAGAATTAGCAAATACATGTTGCTTCTGATTTGTGCTTATGATATTTCATGAAATTTGTCATAACTATTATGCATCCAACTTCTGTTCTGTAAATGACTAAGCTGCAAATGTTCTGACTGGCATGGAGAGAGGCAAACTTTTGACAATTGCGTCAGAACTTCTGAAGAACTTCTGAGTTCTCAGAAGATCCAGAACTTCTGAACTTCCATATTTTTGCTAACCTGTTTCTGTTTGTGCAGCCAAGTCAGAGTCAGAACTTCTGACATCTTCCATTTTTAGCATTTTGCGCTGATTATGTTTCCTTGCTTATTTTATTTTATTTTATTTTTCCATCATATTATATTTTATTTCTAATCAAAAAACACCAAAAATATTTTACATTCGTATGATATATTTTCTTTTAATATAAAAAGACAAAAAATATTTTCTTAAACAAAAGTTATTTTCTTTTTTAAACAGACAAACATTTTACATTTCCTGTACATTCTTATCTATTTCGATATGATTGTAATAGTAACCTAGAATTTTAGCTTGCAGCCCCCCATTCATAAATATGTACCCCCATCCCCTTAAATATGTACCCCCAACCAATATATGCTAGTAATTAGGGTGTATGACAAGATATGAAAATTGACAAATAGATCACCCTAATCAAGACAAATTATGCATGCAATCAAACACACTCACACACTTACACCCTTAGGGTAATTCCACTTGTTGCCTTACAAAAAAGGCCATGTTATGCATGTGGGATGTCTTAGCACAAACAAATCGAAAAATACAAGATCATAGTCCCTCGATGACGCTATCAATGTTGCCTTTCAAAATGATCTTAGTCCCTACAGAAAAAGTGCTAAGTCATCTCACAACATTGTTATCATGGTCATACGATGACCAAACGCTCGTCCCTTCACATCCAACGATGGGGCTTCTTGCCAAATCAATGGTAAGATAGCAACATCTAAAGGAGGAGGAAAAACACATCTAAGACCTTTTGAGTAGGTAGATTACTTTTAGTTACTTGCTCACTCTCAAAAACAAAAATCCTTGCTATTTTCAAAACAATCATATACACTTTCAAAACATCTTCAAAACGTTTTCCAAACCTTGAAATATTTTTAAAAGCTCAACATTTTGTATACGTTCTTACGAACGAGAACTATTACAAAGTTTGCCTAAACGATGGAACCTTTTCAAAATACTTTCAAAACCACACAAAAACACAATTTTCAAACAAAAAGCAAGTGATCTAGCAAGTAACTAAGAGCCCATGAAAAACCATGGATGAAAATGGTGCTAATACCTTCCCTTTTCATAATCTACCCCCCGAACTCAAGAAAACATCTCAAAGGTCTTTCCTATGCTTTTTCACCTTTCCTTTTGGATAAAGGAAAAGTCGGTGGCGATTCTTACTAAACCGCAACATATGAAAACACAAACGCAAAACCTCAAGTCAGTTCTCCCACCGTATCACAGAACTGGCGACTCTGCTGGGGATATTGAAAACTCTAAAAGTGGGGTTACCTTAGGTTTAGATCACCTTTACTTGCTTACATTGTTTGATTTGTTTTCTTTACATTTTGGTTCCTTTTTTGGGTTTGTTTTAAATCCTACACCCGGATTTGGGGATACCTTTTAGGTAAGTAGCAATAAACTGTGAGGGAACTGTGCGGGGTATACCGACACGTTTGAAGCAGTAGCTACGTTGATGTGGCACTTTGGTTGGTACTGGTAACCCTTGAGTCAGTCAAGGAGAGTACGGGGCCGCCGCGTGGTGTCGTAAAGCATCAACTGACCTTAGAACCTTACTTGAACAACTTGGCCATTAGGACGTAGTGAGATGACCGGCTTTGGTGCAGTCCGAAGTTAGTTGATACTCGATGCTACACTCATTGAGGTTTGACTCTTGAGTTTTGTTTGGTTGCAAGTCAATCGCTTATTGAACGAAACTTGGGGGAAAGATCAGTGATATTGAGATTCCTTAGAACCCGGTTACTTTTAACTAGGACAAGTTGAGCCAACTAAACTTCAAGAGGGTACTTACCTGAAACCCCATGCAAGCCTAAACTGAGGACTTGTTTGCTTTGTATATACACTTGTACATAATATCATAAGAATCATAAACATCATACCATAAGCATTCTCACTAACCATTTCAAGGATTTTTGGGTTTATCTTTGTTCTGTTTTGTAGGACATGGCCTCTGATCGTAGGAGCACTATCTAAGTCAGTCTTGTGAGGATACCTCCACAACTAAAAGATTTAGTATCAAGGGTCCTTGAAGACTCTCCGTTCACCAAAAGACATGGTCGACACCTTAGTCTTGTTACCTCAAGTATTGAAGAAGATATGGCAAAGGTGCTTGTCCAATTCTTCGACCCTTTGCATCATTGCTTCACTTTTCCCGATTACCAACTTGTGCCCACTTTGGAAGAATTTTCTCAACTCATGGGGATCCCTATTCTTGATCAGTTACCCTTCAACAGTATTGAAAGAGACCCTAAACCTGAGGAAATTGCTTGAGCTTTACATTTACAACCATCTGACATAGTAGCAAATTGGGTAACAAGGAGCGGTGTCAAAGGGTTCCTAGCGAATTTTTTGTTGGAGAAGGCTCAAGAGTGCTGGAATACTTTGGATATACAAGCCTTCAAGGAAATTTAGGCTCTTCTCATCAATAGGTTGGTACTATTTCTAAATCCTGACCAATTCATAGATGTAAAAGATTGATGTCACTTTCACATGCTGATATCCGTTGGTATTATCGCTCTTTGGAAGACATTACCATCATTGATCGCTGTGGGGAATTCCCCAATGTACCTCTACTTGGAATTAGGGGAGGCATTACTTATAACCCTTTTTTAGCTTTGTGACAATTTGGATATGCTAGAAGAGATGGCCCTCATGAGGTACTCATCCAAGGAATTGCATTCGACTACGAAAGCGATACCCAAGGTTACCGCTAAAGATTTATACGAGCTTGGGGTATGGTTAACAAGGTTGATAGCAAGACGTTGGGGAATAAGAATTCCATTCCTTTGGAACCTTATCTTAAATGGGTGAGGGCTCGCGCACAAAGTCTTAAGATTCCTTATGAGGCCGTCTTACCTGTTATCATGGAGCCAGTAGTTGAGGGAGACGTTCCACATACTATCCTCTATCCTGATATGCCTACTACTCTTGAAGATTTGCAACACGCTTGGATTCAGTTAAAAGGAGAGCGAAACACCTTTGAAGCTAAGTTCTATGAGAGAGAGAAGAAGATATTAGAGCTTACAAGGGAGCTTCATGAAGAAAGGAGCTTAAACACCTACGTTGCGCCAAAGAAGATGCGCACAACTTTTCTGTCTTAGGAGTTTACTTTATGCTTATTTCTGTTGTTGTAAGCCCAAGAGGCATGTTTGTATTCAAATCAGAACTCTTTAAATGAAAGTTAACGTTTGTTCACTATTTGTTTATACAAATTTAAATCCTTTAAATCCTTGAAATCATTTGCATATTGCATATTCATGCATCATGACATAACAGGTTTCCTTATCTCTCCGCTGTTTATTTCAGCAAGATGGATCTAGAGAAAACTGTGACGGAACTTCAGGCCCAAAATTCTCAATTTCAGGAAGCTTTACTCACCCTGGCCAAGGGGAAGCAGGATATGATGGCCTTGTTGGCCGCTAAAAAAAAGGCAAAGAAGAAAGCTCTACTCAACATGGGTTAAAAGGTTCAAAGAGACAATCCGTCAAATTCCAATAGAGGAAGATTCATCCGAAGAGGACGAGAACCAATTGGTGAGGTCAAGAGTACTCAGGCCGACTGTATCAATGACCAAGAATCTTATGATGATTATTTCAATGAACAATATCCACCCGCAGACATCAAATACAAGCAGCTAGAAGACAGGTTGAAAGCTGTTGAAATCCAAGCTATTCCCGGTTTAAATTTTGACGATTTAGGCTTAATCTCTAGGGTAGTCATTCCCCACAATTTCAAAATACCAACCTTTGCAAAATACGATGGAGTTTCTTGCCCAAAGCTCCATTTGAAGTCTTATGTGCGCAAGATACAACCGCACACCGCTGATAAAAAACTCTGAGTTCACTTTTTCCAAGAGAGTCTGGCTGGAACACAACTTGAATGGTTTTATCAGTTGGATGGTTCTTGCATGAATACTTGGGAGGGTCTAGCTACTGCCTTCTACCATCTATATCAGTACAACGCCGACTTGGCACCGACGAGGGTTCAATTGCAAGGTATGACCATGGGGAAGGATGAGGATTTAAGGAATATACGCAGAAGTGGATAGACCTTGCTAGTAGGGTCCAACCTCCCTTGACTGATAGGGAACACATCGACATGTTCATGAGCACATTATCTGGTCCGTTCTTTAATCTATTGGTTGGCTTCTCTTCTTCTGGTTTCACCGATTTAATCCTAACCAGTGAGAGAGTTGAAAGTGGAATTAAGAGTGGAAAGATCTCTGTGGCATCTACTTCCACTCTCAATCCTATCAAGAAACCTTTTGCCGCGAAGAAAGAAGTTAATGTTGTGTATAAAGCAAAGGCCCATACCAAAATGAATAATCATCTGTCTGTCAATGTTGTCTGAATCTCCAATCCGACTGCTACTCAAAGACCATATACCAATCATCAACGGGTTGAAGCTCCAAGAAGACAATTTACAAGGTTAGGCATGTCATTATCTCAAGCCCTTCAACATCTGCTCAGGGCCAATTTAGTGACATTGCGGGATCCTCCCGCCAACCCTGACACCTCGTCGCCAAGATATAATCCAAATGCAAAGTGCACTTACCATTCAAACAGCCCCGGGCATGAGAATGATCAGTGCTGGGCTTTGAAGAACAAAATCCAGGATTTAATTGACAACAAGACTATTGAATTTGATCCTCCTCCAACGCCAAATGTAATTACCGCTCCAATGTCGAAGCACGACAAAGGTGTTAATGCCGTCGAAGATACAACTTTCATTGCCTCTGTTGAAGAGTTAACTACTCCATTGAATGTAATCAAGAGAAATCTGTTGAAATCTGGGACTTTCCCTGGCTGTGAAAAAGACTGTGTGGGCTGTATGAGACAATCCGATGGGTGTGAAAAACTGAAGAAAGGTACACATCGCCTAATGGATAGTCGCGAAATTCTATTCGAAAAGATTCCCGCCATAAAAAATTCAATCGGCAAAGCTGAAGATTTGGCCATAATAATAATTTCAAAAAAACCTCTTAGTATCTCATCCAAAGGTCCTATCAGGATTTCGAACGAACCAATCATTTCTCCTCTCATAATCACTGCTGCCGGACCTGTTCCATACACCTCTGATAAAACGATACCATGAAATTATGGTGCCGAGGTTTATTACCATGGGGTAAAACAAGATTCTTGGATTGATGATAATGAAGCTGGTGTTACTAATATTACTGGTTCTAATAAAGGTCACAAGAACATGAAGAGTCTTTTCCCCTGATATCTCACCACCAACCACTACCACGGTTCCAATCCGTATAACCAACAACAATGTTGGTGCCAGTACTAAAGGAAAAGGGAAAGAAAGTGAGCCTGCCAGGGAAGAGGCACCTGCTAAAAAGACTATTATGGAAGAACCATCCACTCAAGAGATGGAGGAGATTATGAAAATCATCAAGAAAAGCGACTTCAAAATAGTAGAGCAGTTAGGGCAAACCCGTTCCAAAATATCAATGTTGTCCTTATTACTATGTTCCTACGCCCATGCACAAACTTTGATTAAGTTCTTGAAAAAGGCTCATGTGCCTCAAGAAACCACATCCGACCAATTTGAGAACTGCGTAGCAAGTCTGACAGTCGACAATGGTCTGGGATTCTCTGACACAGATTTAACTCCCATGGGAAAGAATTATAATATAGCCTTACATGTTTCTGTTGAATGTAAGGGGACCACTCTGGCACATGTTTTGGTGGGCACATGCTCATCTTTAAATGTGTTACCTAAAGGCGCTTTAGATCAGCTAGACTGTGAAGGTTTGGTTTTGAAGCCGAGTGATATTGTTGTGAGGGAATTCGATGGATCGAAAAGGATGGTTCACGGATAGGTGGATCTCCCAATTAAGGTTGGTTCAAAAATTTTCAACTTCATATTCTATATAATGGACATACGGCCTGCGTATTCTTGCTTGCTTGGGAGCCCATGGATCCATGGGGCAGGTGTGGTCACATCTACTCTCCACCAGAAGTTAAAATACCCAGTTCAAGGGAAGGTTGTCACTGTTTGTGGTGAAGAAGAATTTATGGTAAGCCATTTCAATTCTTTCAAGTATGTAAAAATGGATGGCGAATTCATAGAGACTCCTTTCCAGACATTTGAAGTTGTGGCCACCACCAAAATCTCCTCCGACACTCCAAGAACCGATAAAGTTATCCCCAAGATGGTTTCTCTTAAGGATGCCCGTGCTGTGGTAGAAGAAGGAAACAATGAGATATAGGGTCAACTCCTCGACATCCCACTCAAGACAGATAAGTTTGGGATAGGTTTCACCTCCAAAGCTCAGAAAGAAATTAGAGGTGCTCGTACTGGAAAGCCGCCTCTCCACCTCAAGAGTCATGAAGTGAATGCTGTAGAGGATTCCGGTGATGAGTGTACTTTTGAAGACTGGATTTACCCGACAACCAAAGGGAAGCTCAACAATTGGCATACAAAGGATTTTGTGTCCGTCTCTTTCATTGAGGAGTAATCTACTTCTTTTTGCTTTTAATCAATTCAAGAACTCATTGTCTGTAATATTTTGATATTGACTTTTAAGCCATGTGCCTAGCCTGGGGCACTTTGGTCCTTTTGTCAAGTGTTTTATTTACGTTCATCAAATCATATGATCATTCAACATATTGGACTCTTTTGCATTCAAATCTATGTGTTCATTGTCTTTCTTTTCTTTCAAATACATTGTCAAAAATAGCCATATATCTTACATGCACACACACACACACACACACACTCTTGCAGGTCTACATCCACTCTGGATCCTATTGTCAACAACCCTATTATTGCCAACTATGACTTTGAATGTCCTATCAACCAAGCCGAAGACGAAAGCGAGGAAGATTGTGACATACCAGGAGAACTAACCAGACTCCTATTACAATAGGAAAAAGCTATTCAACCACATGAAGAGTCAATTGAGGTTATCAACTTGAGTACCGAGTCAGATAAAAAAGAAATCAGGATCGGTGTTAATTTGGAAAGCAGTGTTAAAAGCCATTTGGTTCAGATGTTGCGCGATTATGTGGAACTATTTGCTTGGTCGTATGAAGATATGCCTGGGTTGCATACTGACATTGTGGTTCATCGTCTGCCTATGAAGGAAGATTGCCCTCTAGTTAAAAAAAAGTTCGTCGCATGAGGTCTGACATGTATGAAAAGATCAAAGTCGAAGTAATGAAACAATTTGATGCAGGATTCCTAGCTGTAACATCCTATCCTCAATGGGTGGCCAATATAGTTCCAACGCCAAAGAAAGACGGAAAAGTTCGCATGTGCGTAGAATATAGGGATCTGAATAGGGCAAGCCCCAAGGATGATTTCCATCTACCACACATCGACGTCTTAGTCGATAACACTGCTCAACATAAAGTCTTCTCATTCATGGATGGATTCTCGGGCTATAATCAAATAAAGATGGCTCCCGAGGATATGGAAAAAATACTTTCGTTACACAATGGGGCACTTTCTGCTACAAAGTCATGCTGTTCGGGTTAAAGAATGCAGGGGCAACATATCAAAGGGCTATTGTGGATTTATTTCATGACATGATTCATCATGAGATAGAGGTATATGTGGATGATATGATTTCTAGATCGCAAACCGAAGAGGAATATCTCGATCACCTGCACAAACTATTCGAAAGACTAAAGAAGTACAAGCTGAGGTTAAACCCTAACAAGTGCACATTTGGGGTACGCTCTGGGAAGCTGAAGAAGTGAAAAACACAAGAAGGGGGGTTGAATTGTAAAAACTTGAAATCAAATGCAGACAACACACACGTTATTTTTATCCTGGTTCGTTTGATCTCAAACTACTCCAGTCCACCCGTCAAGGTGATTTCGCCTCTCTCCAACGAGGTCTTAATCCACTATATTCAACTGAATATTACAACTGCTTTAACAACTGCTAAAGCCTTCTTGAGCCAAAACCACAAACCAGTTTCTCAAGGAAATACTTTCTTACAGATAAATGAAATCTAAGTGTGTTGAATGTTTTCTACAAAACTGTTTATCACAACTGTGATACTACACAAATTAAGCTTATGAGAACTGGAATGCTAAAACAGTAGAGTAAGTAATTTGAGGGCTTTAGCAAACTGTGAATGAGGATGAAGATGAATCGCTTTAGGCGTGTAGAGAGTTGTAGAGCATTAGCCAATCCGTTCCTCACTTTCTTGTTTATATAGCATTGGAAATGATACGTTGGAGTCAGTTATTCCGTTTCAATGCCAATTACATTCTTTCCATATTGAGAAGATCTTTGTCTGTAATAATGCCGTTGATAATAAAGTATCTTGAATGCACGGTACCGTTGCCAATTAAGCGTGTTCTGGCTTTGGCTTATTCTGACGCTGCTAGGTGCTGATGAATTGTTGTGGTCTTGATCAGAGTTTAGATTGTTACGCGCAGATCTGTTCATCAAGCTTCAGCGTAAGCACATGCTTTGATCTTCTGATTCTGGCATCTGATATAACATCCTCTGATGCTAATGTTGATATTTCATCTTCTGATGCTGATGATGATATTCTTATGCTGATACTCATCAGAGTTTCTGTAAAACACAATATAATTTTTAGGTAGCATATATGTCTTACATGAATCATACAATTTATATAATCTTGCATTTTGTTATCATCAAAACTTTAACTTAGGGTAGTAGATTCAAACTTTGTTCTAACAATCTCCCCCTTTTTGATGATGACAAAAACTAGATTTTTTCAATTGAAAATTAACGAGAAAAGTATCAGAGATAACCAAATAATAAGTTGTATCAGAATTAAATAGGAAGTTATCAAAGATAAGAAGATAAGGGATAAAAGAGGTATCCGAGTTTAGATCGGAAAGACTCCCCCTGAATTTATTACTTCCCTTTAATTCCATGAGTTCTTTAGGATCAGATCTTTATTGACTTTCTTTGAACATCAGAACATCAGAGCTTCAGTGTATTAGAGTTCATCAGATTCTTGTACCTGTAAGCTATGCAGAACAAAAACATTCAAGTATATAAGAGTGTTAGAATGTTTGAGACTTTTGTCTCAGTAAACCGTTATTGAAAAATATCAGTCTTTCTCCCCCTTTTTGTCAGCAATCAAAAAGTGCACATAATTAAGGAAGTAAAAAATAATTGAAGAAGAGAATCAGTGCAGAAAAACAATTGTATTCAGTTCAGAGCCAGAAAAATAGTACAGATGATATGCAAAGAAAACAATGAAAACATCAAGAGAAAAAAAAACTAAGGTGCAGGTGGAAGGCGTGTGAACAGAGCCTCAAGCATGTTCTTAATATGATCAGTGGTTTCCTTCTTCTGATGCACCATGCTGGCTACTGAGTCAATCTTGTTGTCCTGAACATCCATCCTTGCTTTCATCCTTTGATCACTTTCATCCATTCTCTCTTGCAGACGAAGATCATTTTGCTTCAGCTCTTCAAGAGTCTGCCTGTCCAAGGCAACTTGAGAGATGTCAGAGTCAGGGTGCTTCTGAGAGCTTTCTGCAAAGTCTTCTTCTTGACACACATCTTCTGCTGGTTGAACTGTTGATGCTGGACGCTTTTCAGACCAAGGCTCACTGTCCAGAAGAAGCAGTTCCTCCTTCAGCAGCTGACTCATGACTGGACCTTCAACTTCTTTCAGCAGATTGCTGAAGTTCTGTTGAGCCTGTTCATAGTTTATGTATTGCAGCTTAAAGGTTTCAGCGCGTACCCACTTTCTGAATTGTGTCCAGAGTTGGTCTGAAGCAGCAGGATCAATCACTCCCGGACAAGCCTGCTTTAGAGAAGCAATCCAATTCTGCATGTCTGTTTCAAAATTCAAGATGCTAGAACCAACATCTGGTTGTTTGGGTTTGGGAATTGCGATTTTATGTTTAAGGGCAGCAAGGCGGTCAAGGACTGTTAGATCAATGAAGGTCTTGCTGTGGTCATCTGTATTTTGTTTGGGTGAGGGAGTAGGAGAGCCAGAAATGATTATTGGACTGTGTGGAGTGTTAGGTGGAGTAGTTTCTGGTGAGGATGGTAGTTGCGGTATGTTTACAGTTGTACCACAAGGCAGTTGAATGGCCAAGGGTTGTGGTTCAGAGGATTCAGGTGATTGAGGTTCAGGGGTTTGAGCCTCAGAGTGTTGAGACTCAGAGTGTTGAGGTGAAGGTGGATTAACTTCTGGTTGTGGAGAGGGAGGTGGAGGAGTTTCTGGTTCTGGTGATTGTGGATTTTCTGGTATTGGTGAGAGTGTATATTCTGGTTGAGGTGAATGGGCAGTTTCTGGTTGAGTGTTTGGATTTTCTGAGAGGGGAGCGGAAGAACGTTGATCAATTTCAGAAAGAACTTTATCAAGTTCTGATTCTGTTGATGTTGTGGGTTTTGGATTTTGAGGTTTGGTGCGGGATCTCCTGAGAGTTAGTGACTCAGAAGGGTCAAACTCTGGTTCGGTATCATCAATGGTTGGTATGGGAATTGGGAGTTCATATGAAGTTGGGGTTGGAATAAATGTTGGAACAATAGATGAATTTAAAACATTAACAGCAGATAGATTACCTCTCTTCTTTGGGGTCTGCTGAGACGGTTCTTCTGAAGAAGCCTTTCTCTTCTTAGTCTTCTTCAAAGCAACCTCTAGTGTTTGTTGGTGCAGATCTTTAATGTTCAGATCAGGATCTGTGCCATCAGCTTTACACGCGTCCAAGTATCTGAGAACAATGAATGGTTTAGAGTCAATCTCAGAGAATATGGGAAAGTTGCTCAGAGGGACTCTTCTGCTGGTGATGTCAGCAAGAGGAGTGACGCTGGGCTCCTTTCTGATATTCTCTATCAGTTTCATCTTCTTCAGATTCTTGGCGTTCAGCTGCTTGCCAACAGCTGGTTCCAGAGAGCTTATTTCCTGTGCCTCTGTCAGGTGTTCTATCAGCCTATTCTCAGTTAGAATATCTGATATTAATCTGCCGAAGGGTATCCAATCCCTTTTAGTCTTTTCTTCTTCTCTCGTCTCCTTGACGATGGTCTTCAGATGATTGAACAGAAGATGAGCAAGGTTGATCTTGGTCTTATTTGCAATAAAATAGAGCAGAAATTGCTGATCTATGTTGATGTAGTCTGGCGAGCTTGTGGGCTTCCTGTGGTTAAAGCAGCCCAAGATGATCTTTGCCCAGATTCTGTGTTGATCCATCAAATCTCTGATCTTGCTGGATGGAACCCCGTGCGTGAATATCTGTCTAGCAACTATGGCAGTGTTTCCAGCTCTTTCTGCCATGTAAATACAACGGATGTCACCACCGTTGTATCCAATCAATCTAGCAATGTGATCTTCAGTAATCACAATCTTCTTGCCCATGATATATGAAGTAACCTGATGTGTTGATGAAGACGCATGTATCCAGAATTCTTTGACCAATACAGGGAACGTTGGACCCACCAACCTATCAAAGTACCTTTCCCATCCTTGTGCCCTAATTTCTTCAGTCAAATCGAAGCCATTTTCTTTCAAACTGTTGAATTCAACGATCAGTTCAGACAGAACTTCCAAGTTCTTCACCGGTGTGAGTAGAGTTCTGAAGGGAATTTGGTACTGATCAGAAGAAGCATCTTGCTGGGAACCTGCAGAAACAATGCTAGAGGACGCCATGTTCACACTAGGGTTTTTGAGAAAAAGCTTGAAAAAGGGTTTTCTTAAAAAAGATGAACACACAGTAAGAACACAAAAATATTTTGTGATAGTAAGAGACGGTAAAAAATTAATGAATGATGTTAAGGCGTTTAAATAGGTTTCAAAAGATGTTTTGGAAATGTAAACGATTTTAAGAGAGAGAATTAACTCATGATTACACGTATTTAATGTTTGCTGATTTTGGGGGATTTGAGAAAGATATTTGGAACGGTTACCAGTGACATGTGTCTCAATGCATCCAATCAGCGCTTTGCCTTCTCATAAACGTGCACGCGTGTTCTGCCTCAGGAATAAGCTGATGACTGGATGACACCTATTTGATTTAGTGAACAACACATCTATCCTTGAACTGAAACGCTCAGATCTTTAAGAATAGAATCTGATACAATCTGCATGTCTAAATTTCTGAAGGAAGATTAATCAGAAGTTCACAGTGAAGTAAAACAAATTCTGAAGGTTAACATATAAACTTAAAACATTTTCACTCTGGGCAGAGCTTCATGCTGAGATGTTTCAGAATGAAGTTGAACCTATCTTCAGAAAGTGGTTTAGTGAAGATATCAGCCCATTGATGGTCTGTATCAATAAATTTTATGTTCAAAATTCATTTCTGAATATAGTCCCTAATGAAATGGTGTTTTATTTCTATATGCTTAGCCCTAGAATGCAAAATTGGATTTTTACTTAAGCAAATGGCAGAAGTATTGTCACAGAGTATAGGGATGTTACTTTCAAAAATCTGGAAGTCTTCAAGCTGACTTTTCATCCAGAGCATTTGTATGCTGCATTCTGCTGCTGCTATGTACTCAGCTTCTGTTGTTGATAGCGCAATTGTGGATTGCCTTTTGCTGCACCAAGAGATCATATTTTCTCCCAGAAACTGGCAGCTTCCAGAAGTACTTTTACGCTCTACTCTGTCTCCAGCAAAGTCAGCATCGCAGTAACCTACTAAGCTGTAATCACTAGATTTTCTATAAAATAAACCCAGATTAGTGGTACCTTTCAGATACTTGAAAATTCGCTTAACAGCTGTTAAGTGAGATTCTCTAGGATCTGATTGGAATCTTGCACAAATACATATGCTGAATAAAATATTAGGCCTTGAAGCCGTCATATAAAGAAGAGAACCAATCATACCTCTGTAGACCTTCTGTTCTACCTTTTTGCTTACCTCTTCTCTTTCCAGAATGCACGTGGGATGCATTGGAATCTTTGATGACTTACATTCTGAGAGATCAAATTTCTTCAGAAGTTCTCTAACATATTTGCTCTGATGAATGTAAGTTCCCTCTGGAGTTTGATTGATCTGAATTCCCAGAAAGAATTTCAGTTCCCCCATGAGGCTCATCTCAAATTCTGCCTGCATACACTTAGCAAATTTTCTTCCAAGAGAAGGATTAGTAGATCCAAAAATAATATCGTCAACATAAATTTGAAAAACTAAGATGTCATTCTTAACTGACTTACAGAATAAGGTAGTGTCCACCTTTCCTCTGGTGAATTCTTTTTCTAACAGAAAGTTACTTAGTCTTTCATACCAAGCTCTGGGAGCTTGTTTCAGACCATATAGTGACTTCTTTAGTTTGAAAACATATTCTGGATTTTTTGTACTTTCAAAACCAGGGGGTTGGTGCACATAAACCTCTTCTTCTATATATCCATTTAAGAATGCACTCTTGACATCCATCTGATACAGAGTGATGCCTTTATTAACAGCAAACGAAATTAAAAGTCTGATAGGTTCTAACCTGGCGAATGGGGCAAAGGTTTCTGTATAGTCTATCCCCTCTTGCTGACTATAACCTTGTGCTATCAGTCGTGCTTTGTTTCTGATAACTTCACCTTGTTCGTTCAGCTTGTTTCTGAACACCCATTTTGTTCCAATGACGTTGAATCCTTTTGGTCTGGGAACAAGATCCCATACGTCATTTCTGGTGAATTGATTCAGCTCTTCTTGCATTGCTAGAATCCAGTCGTTGTCTAGAATTGCTTCATCAATTGAGGAAGGTTCAATCAGAGAAACAAGTCCCATGAGGGATTCTTCAGAGTTTCTGAAGCTGGCTCTTGTTCTGATTGGATCTTCCTTTCTTCCTAAGATAGTTTCTTCTGGGTGATCTAAGATGCTTCTGGGTAGTCTTTTATGAGGTTGGTCAACAGATGTTGCTGGATTGCTAGCAGTGCCTCTTTCTGATGTTGAAGGAGTGTCTTTATTTAGATCTTCTGATGACTTGTCTTCAAAACCTGTAAATTCAACTTCCATACCTGCTGTTGTACCCCAAATTTTGACCTAAGATATCATCTCCTACCTGCATCATTACATCACAAGTGTTTTGATCCCTTGATTTTAAAATTCATAACTTTTTTCAGGCCGAGAGCTATTTATGTTGAACACTAAATCATTTAATCGATTCGTGCTAAAATAATGTTTATTAATTATTTATTATCTTAAATTTAAATAATTGGAATTTGTTTTCGATTATTATGTAATTTAAAGATGTATAGATAATAAAATAAACATTAGAGAAGAGGCGCATTAATTGTGCAGACAATATTTATTTATTACTCACTATCTTAAATTTAAATAACTGGAATTCATTCTCAGTTATTACATAATTTAAAGATTTATAAATGATATAATAAATATTCGGAAAAGTTTATTAATTGGTCAATAATGATTATTTAATCATTTGTCATTCTAAGTTAAATAATTGAAATTCTATTTTAATTATTATAATTTAGAAAGTTATGGATAATGAATTAAATAATTGAGACTATTAATTGATCAATGATAATTATTTATTTATCTGTTTATTATTCTGAATGTAGGTAGTTGAATTTCGTTTTCAATTATTATACGATTAAAGAATTGTAAACGATAAAATAAATAATTAGAGAAGGAAGAAATTAATTGGCGAATATTGGATTTTTATTCATTTTTTCTAATTGTACAATTATTGTGTAAATATTGTATTTATTACAACAAAATTACAATAATAATTTTACAAAGTTAAAATGAAATAAAAAAATTAATCTAATATTCCTAATTCTAAATCTTCTAATCCAATGCTTTTTGTTTGCTCACTTGATGTTACCTGCAAAAAATTAAAAGAAATTAGATTTGAACAAATAATTAAAAGCAAAATTATTTAATGTTCATCATTAAAAGCAATGGCCGGAATCAGTTTACCCTTTTTTGCAAATCACGGGATTTCTCCCGGTTCACAAAAAAGAGAGGAATTTTTATAAATGAATGCACAAATCCACTTTTGTCAAAGAAATTGCATCTTTCAAATTAATTGCATTTTTTAAAAATCCAATGCATTTTTTTCAAAATATGCACAACATACAAAGTCCCTGCATAATCTCAACAGCATATGCAAGCAAACAAAATTCCAACGTAAACCCACTGTGCCATGCAGTAAGCAAGTCAAATATGCAGTTTAACCAATATGCAAGCAATGTAACATTCCTTTTTTCATCATATTCCAGCCTTTTGCAATTTCAGAAAATAGTACAGCATATCATTTTATTGTCAAAACTGTACTGAGAGAGAAAAAGAGAGGAGGAAGTGTGGTTTTACAGGTTTGGTTTAGGCAGGAAGAGATACAAGACAAACTGCAGTAATATAGCCAGTAGAAAGTAAAAACATAAAATAGGAATAGAAACAAATTAGATGTAACAGTATGGTGCAGAATGCCAGGAAGAGGGTGAAAATATTTCAAATCTCCAGCCTGTAACGAAAAAAACAAAGGAGGCAGTGGTTATAACATTAGAATCACTTCAAAAAACAATCAATCTCGAAGCCTTCAAGACTTAGAAAAATTATTGTCAACAAAAAGATACCAAACAATAAGAACCTGCATAACCATTCCTACTGTCAAAAAACCATAAAAACCAGTATGGCCTAAACCTCACAAACTGATTGAGCCCTCAAGCCAACATCACCATCCTACTGTCAAAACCATATATCAAATAAAACAATTTCACAACCTTAACCATTTTTTTTCAAACCATTTCACCACATGGCCTAAACAAAGAACCATCCTTTCTACTGTCCAACCAACACAAAACCAGTTTAAACCATACAACCAATATGGCCTAACAACAAAAAAACCTATTCCCCTGTTTCCATCAACCTGCGTAAAACCAACACAACCAGTATACCCATAAACCTGTCAAACTTATTGCCCAAGCCATGAACATCATCAATCTCAAACTTGCTGAAGCCAAGCTAGGCCGAACCTGAAACGATCCATCCAAAACCAACTTCGAAGGCAATATGAGCAAGGCCTCAGAGTTACCATCATTGGCCATTTAAAGCATACAACACAAGGCCTCAAAAACATTATCATAGGCCAACGAATATCGTACAGAAGCACAGTTGAGAAGAAAGAAGCTAGTCAAAAGCATTTTTCAAACAGTAGCACTCAATCGTCCATAACATCGAAGCATACAGTACCAAGGCTAAAGAAGAAGAGAAAGATCAAAGCTAAGGTAACCAGCAAGAAGAAGAAGGAAACCACATAAAGTACCGGCCACCGAAGCAAGCTCGCGACGCGCCTCCTCTCCTCGCCGCCTGGCCTCCTTCGCTCCCAACAGTCCCTCCTCCGTCTCCGCCTAGGTAACGATTCCCTTTCCTTTTTTTACTTCCATAGTACTTCCAACAAATAATAAGAACCAAAATCAAAACAGGATCAGAATCGAATGTAATCAGAATCAACACATGCAAAAAAATGTAACCAAGCTTTAACAAATCAGAAAGCGTTTTCGTACCGTGAACCCATCGTGCCTTGGCTTGCGTCGGAGGGAAGAGGAGTTTGGAGCTGGTGGCCATTGGGCAAGGAAGCTTAGGCAAGTTCAGAGGCAGGAGGCAGAAGAACGCGAAGAAGATGACGAAGGAACGAGATGAGCGCCGTTCTGCACCACACAGAACCCTAATCCCCAATTATGCTAAAACAATAGTAACCCTAAAATGAATTGTAAAACTAATGGACCTTGCTCCCCCTAAGCCCAACGTTTTTGTTTGCAGCACCCCCCCCATTTTAGTTCTGCGTGGGCCACTGAATCCATAGCCCATATATATTTTACTTGTCCTTTTTTATTTGATACACTCTTTTTCCTTTTTATTTTACTTTCTATAATCTTTTAAATTGATATTATGTTAGTTAATTAGTAAGTATAATAAAAACAAGAGATATATCTAACTAGGTAATTTTTTAATTAGTTTGACCTTTTTAATTTAAACTTTGGATTTAATTTAGGAGTTTTAATTTTATTTCATTAGGGTAAGTTAATAACTTTTAATTTAATTTAGAACCTCTTAACCTTTTAAATAAGTACTTTATTTTCATATACATAAAAAAAAATATAGAATTTAAGAATGTAGACACTTTATTTTTTCTAATTAATTCTCCTCTTACATCGTTATTAACCAAAAACTCTAAAACATATAAAAATAGAAAACTTAAAAAATATTTTATTAATTCATTTTCTTGCCTTATTAATATTAATATCAAAATATAAAATAAAACTTAAAACTAAAAAACATTATGTCTTCGTTAAATAATTCTCTTGCTTTTTATCCATATCAAAAATGCGTAAAAAATTAAAAAAATACTTTCTTTTCGTTAATATTAAACAAAAAATCATAAAAATGCATTATTCGCATCATTTAGTCTATCATTTAAATTATCGTTATTTAATCATTATCCGCATATTTTGTCTGTGTATTTATTCCATATTTATTTGTTTATTCTGTTTATGTTTAAATCCAAAGGAAAAACAGTAAATTTGTTGACTTCATGTCCTCAAGTCTAACTGCGCGAACTTTCGCATTTCATTAAAACTTAGGATAATTTTTTCCTCAAGTATTCACCCTTTTCAAAATTTATGCCCTTTAAGCAAAAACTTCGACATTAGGTCGTCGTATCTTCAAAAACCCGTCCGTATCCCGTTTCGGCCAAAACGATTTATTTTCAATCAAGCAATCAATTTTAAATAAAACAGATATTTCAAAAGGTTCCTATAGAGTACTATAGATGCATTGGGTGCTAATACCTTCCCATTGTATAACCAACCCCCGAACCATAAGATCTCTTTTCAAAAACGCTTTGTATTTTTATTATTATTTACATTGCATATTTAGGGTTTTATTTCGCTCTTTTCCCTTTTCCTTTGGAAACAATAAAGCGCGGTGGCGACTCTTGCTTTTGTGAGACGAATTAATCAATAATTCGATCTCCGATTTACCCCGCTACATTTTTTATCGCTACACCTGCAAAAACTTCATTCTGCTTTGACTTTTCAGAGTCAAGCTTATCATCAAAACGAACACTGATTGATTCTTCCACAATCTGTGTTTTTGTATTGTATACTCTGTACCCTCTCGAGCATTCAGAGTATTCTAACATAATACACTTCTGTGCTTTAGAGTCAAACTTGTTCAAATAATTTTTTGTATTTAACATAAAGCAAGTACATCCAAATGGATGAAAATATGAAATGTTGGGCTTTCTGTTCTTCCACAATTCATATGGAGTCTTTTCCAGAATAGGTGTTATGGAGATTCTATTCTGAATGTAGCACGCTGTGTTTATTGCCTCTGCCCAGAAGATCTTAGCAACGTTTGTCTCATTGATCATGGTTCTGGCCATTTCTTGCAATGTTCTGTTCCTTCATTCTACAACTCCATTTTGCTGGGGAGTTCTAGGACAAGAGAAATCATGCAGAATGCCTTTGTCATTAAAGAATGACTCAAAATCTTTGTTTTCAAACTCTCCACCATGATCACTTCTGACTTTAACGATTCTAAGATCCTTTTCATTCTGAACTTGGTTACAGAAGGTGACAAATACAGAGTGTGACTCGTCCTTGTGTCTTAAGAACTTTACCCATGTCCATCTGCTATAGTCATCTATGATTACTAACCCGTACTTCTTGCCACTGACTGAAGCAGTTTTAACTGGTCCAAATAAGTCAATATGCAGAAGTTCTAATGGCTTAGAGGTAGAAACAAAATTTTTAGATTTGAAAGAAGGTTTTGCAAACTTGCCTTTCTGACATGCTTCATACAGAGCATCTGAATTGAACTTCAGATTAGGAAGTCCTCTGACCAGATTGAGTTTGTTAATCTGAGATATTCTTCTCATACTAACATGCCCCAATCTTCTATGCCAGATCCATTGCTCGTTGTTAACAAACATAAGACATTTTACATTCTGACTTTTTAGTTCAGAAAGTTTGATTTTATAAATGTTGTTTTTCCTCTTTCCATTAAATAGAATAGTCCCATCTTTCTGACTAACAGCTTTACATGATTTTTGATTATAGATTATATCATAACCGTTATCACTTAATTGACTTATGGATAACAGATTATGCATTAATACATCTACTAATAGAACATTGTTTATAGAGGGAAGATTTCCATTACCTACTGTTCCAGAGCCAATGATCTTTCCCCTCTGATTTCCTCCAAAGCCTACGTGGCCTCCAGGCTTAAGTTCCAGGCTTTGGAACATATGCCTTCTTCCCGTCATATGTCGTGAGCAGCCAGAGTCCAGGTACCATGACTGGTGTTTCTGATTTGCTGCTAAAGATATCTGCAACATGTATTATTTTATCCTTAGGTACCCATATTTTCTTGGGTCCTGATTTGTTAGCTTTACCAAAACTCTGGTTGAATTTTGGTTTCATAGAATAATTACTACTAGTATATTTAATGTCATGTGTGTGACCATACACAAAGTGTGAATTCAGAGGAGTGCGTTTAATAACTAAATCCATGGCATTCTTTGGTGTAGGTACCTTACCTTGGTATCCGATTCCCTTTCTGCCGTTTCTGCTAACTCCATAGATCATTGAAGCCATTTTGCTTCTATCTATGCTTTTAGCCAGGAACTTATGAAAGCTGTGATCATACTCCTTGATGATCTCATCAGCGCTGCTGGGAGTTTCAGAAATTGTTTCCTTCTGAGAGTTTTGTAAAAGAATTTCCAATTTTGAAATTTTATTTTTCAACTCAGAATTTTCCAATTTAAAACTCTCAGTTTTATCAGAGTCAGAATCAAGATTCCTTTTCAGGTTTCTGAATTTAACTCTGATCTGCTGATATCTTTCCAGAATTTCGTTAAGGCTTTCAGCAAGTTCAGCCTTAGTAAAATTAATTGCAAAGTCAGGGAATACCTCTTCGATGTCTGATTCAGAGTCTGATTCAGAAGCTTCACTGTCTTCTGATATGTTAGCCATGAGAGCTATGTTTGCCCTCTCATCATCTGATTATGAGTCAGCTTCAGATGAGTCAGAGTCATCCCATGTAGCCATGAGACTCTTCTTCTTTTCCCTTCCAAAATTCTTTTTAGGCTTTTCCCTCTGAAGCTTTGGAGAATCACTCTTGTAGTGTCCTTGCTCATTGCATTCATAGCAGATGATGTCCTTGGTGTTTGGCTTTCTGCTTCCTGAAGAGCCTTTAGATCTTCTGTATCCAGAGGAAGAGTCTGACCTTCTGTATCTGGAAGAGGACTCATTTTGATCAGATCTTCTGGGATTCCCGAACATCCTTTGCCTCTACTTCCATAGTTGGTTCACTCTTCTGGAGAGGAGGGAAAGTTCGTCTTCTTCTGATGAGGACCCATCATATGTTTCTTCAACTGCCTGCAAAACTTTCGAGTCAGATTTTCTGTTAGATTTTAATGCTAAAGGCTTACCTTGCTTCTGAGGTTCATCAGCTTCTAGCTTTATCTCGTGACTTCTGAGGGAGCTGATAAGTTCCTCCAGAGAAATTTTGTTGAGATCTTTAGCTAGCTTTAGCGCTGTAACCATTGGCCTCCACTGTTTTGGCAAGCTTCTGATGATCTTCTTGACATGGTCAGCAGTAGAGTATCCTTTGTCCAAAACCTTGAGACCAGCCACCAGAATTTGGAATATTGAGAACATTGTTTCAATGGATTCACTTTCTTCCATTTTGAATGCCTCATACTTCTGAATGACCGCAAGAGCTTTAGTTTCTTTGACCTGAGTGTTGCCTTCATGCGTCATTCTGAGTGAGTCAAACATGTTCTTTGCTGTGTCTCTGTTAGATATCTTTTCATATTCAGCGTAAGAGATGGCGCTGAGAAGAATGGTTCTGGCCTTGTGGTGATTTTTGAAGTCACGCTTTTGTTGATCAGACATTGCTTTCCTGTCAATCTTCTGACCGCTTGCATTCACTGGGTGCATGTATCCATCTGTCACCATGTCCCACAAATTAGCATCATGTGCCAGAAAGAAGCTTTCAATTCTGTCTTTCCAGTAATCAAAATTCTCTCCATCAAAGACTGGAGGTTTGCCGCTGAATCTGTCTCTATCTTCATTGTTGTCATTGCTGCCGTGTTGATATGTTCCCGCCATTGTGTTTTTCTGACGCTGGATCATGTACTGACACAGTTAAGTGTTTTAGCTCAGAACCAGGCGCTCTGATGCCAATTGAAGAAGTGAAAAACCCAAGAAGGGGGGTTGAATTGTAAAAACTTGAAATCAAATGCAGACAACACGTTATTTTTATCCTGGTTCGTTTGATCTCAAACTACTCCAGTCCACCCATCAAGGTGATTTCGCCTCTCTCCAACGAGGTCTTAATCCACTATATTCAACTGAATATTACAACTGCTTTAAAAACTGCTATAGCCTTCTTGAGTCAAAACCACGAATCGGTTTCTCAAGGAAATACTTTCTTACAGATAAATGAAATCTAAGTGTGTTGAATGTTTTCTACAAAACTGTTTATCACAACTGTGATACTACACAAATTAAGCTTATGAGAACTGGAATGCTAATACAGTAGAGTAAGTAATTTGAGAGCTTTAGCAAACTGTGAATGAGGATGAAGATGAATCGCTTTAGGCATGTAGAGAGTTGTAAAGCATTAGCCAATCCGTTCCTCACTTGCTTGTTTATATAGCATTGGAAATGATACGTTGGAGTCAGTTATTCCGTTTCAATGCCAATTACATTCTTTCCATATTGAGAAGATCTTTGTCTGGAATAATGTCGTTGATAATAAAGTATCTTGAATGCACAGTACCGTTGCCAATTAAGCGTGTTCTGGCTTTGGCTTATTCTGACGCTGCTAGGTGCTGATGAATTGTTGTGGTCTTGATCAAAGTTTAGATTGTTACACGCAGATTTGTTCATCAAGCTTCAACGTAAGCACATGCTTTGATCTTCTGATTCTGGCATCTGATATAACATCCTCTGATGCTGATGTTGATATTTCATCTTCTGATGCTGATGATGATATTCTTATGCTGATACTCATTAGAGTTTCTATAAAACACAATATAATTTTTAGGTAGCATATATGTCTTACATGAATCATACAATTTATATAATCTTGCATTTTGTTATCATCAAAACTTTAACTTAGGGTAGTAGATTCAAACTTTGTTCTAACAGAAGCTTCTAGGTTTTATTGTTAGCAATAAAGGCATTGAAGTTGATCCCGCCAAGGTAAAGGCCATCCAAGAAATGTCAGTCCCTCATTTTGGAAAAGAAGTCAGAGGATTCTTGGGTCGTCTCAATTACATTGCCCGTTTCATATCACACTTAACTGCTACTTGTGAGCCACTCTTCAAACTCTTGAAGAAAGATCAGGTAGTCAGGTGGAACGTTGAATGCCAAATTTCTTTTGACAAAATCAAGGAATACCTAAAAGAACCTCCTATTCTCATGCCTCCAGTTGAAGGAAGACCTTTGATCATGTACTTGACAGTACTAGAGAATTCTATGGGGTGTGTTCTGGGCCAACATGACGAGTCTGGCCGAAAAGAGTATGCAATTTACTACCTAGGCAAAAAGTTTATCGACTGTGAAACCAGATATTCACTGGTCGAGAAAACTTGATGTGCTTTAGCATGGGCTACTCGCCGGCTAAGGCAGTACATGTTGACTCATACCACTTTGTTGATTTCTAAGATGGATCCGATTAAGTACATTTTCGAGAAACCTGCCCTTTTCAAACGAATAGCCAGATGGAAAATGATCTTGACTGAGTATGACATTAAATACACAAATCAAAAAGCTATCAAAGGAAGTGTACTAGTAGATCATTTGGCCCATCAAGCTGTGGATGATTACCAGTCAATGAACTTCGATTTCTCTAACGAGAATATTATGCTGGTAACCGACTGTGCGAAACTTAGACCGTATGACAGACCTTAACAAGGATCCCGATGGACTATGGTATTCGATGGGGCTTCCAACGCCTTAGGTAACATAATTGGTGTTGTGATCATCTCTCCTGAAGGTTGCCACACTCCTTTCACTGCCCGACTATGCTTCGATTGCACAAATAAAATGGCTGAGTATGAAGCATGCATCTTAGGTCTAAAAGCTGCTATTGACTTAAGGATCAAGCATTTGGATGTGTTTGGAGATTCTGCCTTGGTGATCATCCAAGTAAAAGGAGATTGGGACACTAAACACCCTAATCTTATCCCTTACAAGGAACTTGTTCTATCCCTGATTCCTCACTTCGAAGAAATCACTTTTGAACATTTCCCTAGGGAAGAAAACTAGTTGGCTGACGCTTTGGCAACCATGTCCTCAATGTTCAAAGTCAGATGGGATAACGAAGCCCCTATGATTACAATTGAAAGATTTAATGAACCTGCAGATTGCTATGAGCTTGACACCGATGCGGAAAAGCCATGGTACCGTGAGGTAATGAGATACCTTGAAGCACAAGAGTACCCAGAAGGGACATCTATCAATGACAGAAAGTTCTTACGAAGATTTGCAGTCAAATTCTTCCTAAGTAACGGGATATTGTACAAACGCAACCATGATTCAACTCTACTCCGATGTGTGGATAAGAGAGAGGCAAAGAAAATTATGGAAGACATGCACGATGGCCTTTTTCGTACTCACTCAAGTGGACATACGATGGCTAAGAAAATCTTAAGAGCTGGCTACTATTGGTCAATGATGGAGACCGATTGCCATCAACATTCAAGAACTTGTCATAAATGCCAAATCTACGCTGACAAGGTCCATGTACCTCTAATCCCTCTAAATGTCATGACCATTCCGTGGCCATTTGTGATGTGGGGCATTGACATGATCGGAGAAATCAAACCTACTGCTTCCAACGGACATCGCTTCATTCTTGTCGCCATCAATTATTTTACCAAATGGGTCGAAGCCGCCTCATTTGCCTCAGTCACCAAGAATGTGGTATCCAGATTCATCAGACATAACCTCATCTGTCGTTATGGTATCCCCGAAAGGATCATCACCGACAATGGGATTAACCTCAACAATGCCATGATCATAGAATTGTTCACTCAATTTAAGATCAAGCATCACAATTATTCTTCGTATAGACCGAAAATGAATGGCGCAGTCAAAGCAGCCAACAAAAATATCAAGAAGATTGTGCAGAAAATGGTAGTGACCTATAAGGATTGGCATGAGATGTTACCATTTTATCTACATGGCTACCATACTTCAGCTAGAACATCAACTGGGGAAACTCCTTTCTCTCTAGTCTATGGCATGGAAGCTGTTTTTCCAATGGAAGTTCAAATTCCCTTGCTGAGGATTATGATCAAGGTAGGCCTAGGAGAAGACGAGTGGATTCAAACAAGATTGGATCAGCTGAACTTGATCGATGAAAAACGATTAGCTTCTATTTGCCATGGTCAGACGTATCAAAAACGAATGATCAAGGCTTTCAACAAAAAGGTCAAGCCTCGATTATATCAAGTTGGATACCTAGTGATAAAACACATCATTTTACCACAAGGTGACCTTAGAGGAAAATGGACTCCCACCTACGAAGTGCCGTTTGTTGTCAAGAGAGTTTTCTCTGGCGGTGCCATGATACTGACCACCATAGACGGTGAAGATTTCCCGCATCCTATAAACGCGGACATAGTCAAAAGATACTACACATAGGAGACCCGTTAGGTTGACACGCCTAAGCAAAATAAGGGCATCTCAGAAAACCAAAAGGTTTGGGAAAAAATTAGGGATATATGCAAAAGATTGTACACCTGACAAGTTGAAAACCCGAAAGGGTGACTTGGGAAAAAAAGGGTATCCTGGTGGACCGAAAACCCGAAAGGGAGGTTCAGGCAAAAATTAAGGATTAAAAGCGTACGACTATGTCCTGTGAAATCAACACAGTCAATTCTATCACCAAGGTCCAAGTTCAAATGGTCCAGGATCAATCCAATCAACTTTGATCAACGGCAAGGGACGTTCAAAGACATTGGAGCAATAATAGAGCTGGAAGGCAATGATATTATTTCACATGGCTATTTGTTTTTATTCTCAATTTCGTTTTCCTTTTTGGCGATTTCCTCTTACTAGGATCTCCGCCTCTATGTACAAAAAAGGCCATTCATTGGTAAAATATCAATACAAATACATTTTGAAGTGCAAAATTTTCTGTCTTTGTTTTGAATGCAAATTTGTCCAATGACTAAAATTGAATGAACATATGCATATGAACATAATTAAAACTATTTGGCACGAGTGTTCTGCTAAGCAGCAGCATCAACAACAGAGCATCAACGCACATCAGCAGTAAACATCCCTTTAATGTATATGAAGTAGCCCCACAGATTTATCTCATCATCATTATCCCCATAGGGACAACAACAATAAACCTTTCCCCAGCGGAGTCGCCTACAAAAAAGCTCTTCACATAGGATAATCCCTGGCCAGAGTCTCAACCTCTTGGAAACTTTCTCCAACTAAATCAATTTTTACAAGATTGAAGCCTAGGAGATCTCTTCCTAAAGGGAATTCACCTCCTCAACAGGGTTTATTTCCCCAACAGGGTTATTTCCCCCAGCCAAGTGAAAATTTCTCAACGTACAAGACACCACGAATCCCCTAGCTGAGTATATGCTCCCCAGCGAGTCCAAATTGCCCAGCTGAGCCCATCTTGCCCATCTTCCCCAGCTGAGTATATCTTCTCCAACTGAGGGTTTTTGTCCCCAGCGGAGTATATCTTCCAACCAAGATTTTATTCCCAAGTTGAGTCTATCTTCCCCAGCTGAGTATATCTTCTCCAACCGAGGGTTTTTTGTCCCCAATGGAGTATATCTTCCAACCAAGATTTTATTCCCAAGTTGAGTCCATCTTCCCCAGCTGAGTATATCTTCTCCAGCCGAAGCTATTTTCTCCAAACCGAGCCCATCATCCCCAGATGAGCCCATCATCCCCGGCTGAGCCCGTTCTCCCCAGTTGGGTGTATCCTCCCCAAACTGAGTCTGCCTTACCCGATTGAGTCTGTACTATCCAGTTAGAATTTCCATTTCAAATGACCGCAAATCACAGGGCCACAACCCCTAATCCCCAGTAAATCCTTCAACAAAGCCTTTATTATTTCCAAGAAATTCTGTGAAGCCTGGATCCGACCAGATATTAGCACAGTTTTCAAGTTATTACTGAAGCCTGGACCCGACCAGATAATAGTTTGACTTCTTGAGTTACTGAAGCCTGGACCCGACCAGATAACAATTGATCTTATTTATCAAACGCTATGAAACCTGGACCCGGCCAGATGATAGCCTAACTCTTCAAATATATAGAAGAACCTGAACTCAATTCGACCAAGGTTTTAACTTCTTCTCCCCAATAGAGTCGCCTCTCTATCCCCAACAAAGGACTGAGAAACCTGGATCCGACCAGATATCATTCCTCATTTCCATCCTTTCAAGAAAGCCATTGCGAAGCCTAGATCCGACCAGATAGCAATCATCCTCAGAGATTCGTTGTGAAACCTAGAAACTGAATAAATAACAACTAAATACCCAAGCATTTTATTGTAAAGCCTGGACTCGACCAGATAACAATTAACTTTATCAAAGAAATCTGTAAAGCCTGGACCCGACCAGATAACAGTTTTCAACCAGTTTATTGTGAAGCCTGGACCCGACCAGATAATAATTAACTTCATCAAAGAAATCTGCAAAGCCTGGACCCGACCAGATAACAGTTTTCAAACAGGATATTGTAAAGCCTGGACCCGACCAAATAACAATTAACCCTGATTCTCGGAAAGACACTATGAAGCCTGGATTCGACCAGATAATAGTACAACTTTCCAAAAGACCATAAAGCCTGGACCCGACCAGATGACTATTCAATTTCAAGGAGTTACTGTGAATCCTGGATCCGACCAGATAATAGTTAATTCATCCTTTCCTTTGGTAAGTTACTATGAAGCCTGGATCCGACCAGATAACGGTTAACCTCCGCATCCCCAGCAAGTCATTATGAATCCTGGACCCGACCAGATAACAGTAATTCATCTCTTCCCCCAGTAAGTTGCCATGAAGCCTGGATCCGACCAGATAGCAACCGACTACTTCATCCTCAACAACTGTGAAGCCTGGATCCGACCAGATAACAACTGATATTTGAGTGATGTTCCCCAGTAAAAACATCCCTTCAACAAGATTTGAAGATATGCATATTCTTCATTTCCAACAGGCAATCAGGGATTCAACCCTTAGAATTTCCACAACAACAATCAAGGATTTATTTTCCCGGACGAAAACACACCTTTCACATTCATACATCATAACATGTACATACCAATGCATTTAGCATGATACCACATCTGGTGGACATCATGCAAGCATCTGCATTTTACTAACCCCTTTTCTCACAGGTAAAACATCAAGTTTAGTATGAATCAACAAGAAATTTGTGCTTATACGTTTTACAACATTTACCAACATTCCTCCAAATGGCATCTATAAGCCCATTCACCATCCATCTTCGAGTGCAAATTTATGGGCACTCTAGTGTTCAATCATCTTTCACCTTCAAGTCACGAATGGCGGATCTGCCAATCTAACTCTTCAGGTTCAAGAAGTTTGAACAGGGGCAGCTGTTGCACCCCAAAATTTGCCCTCTCATTTCTCAAGGAATCACCCTGGATCCTCAAGTTTGCTTTCATCAGGTTTCCAAGCCTTGAGTTATCAATTTTTCCAAACAGACCATTCAAAAGGGCAAAATGGTCATTTGCACGCTGAGATATCTAACCTTGACTTTTGGATCAAAATCAAATCTCAAAAATCATATTTCATCAAGACATGTTGGAATATGAAGTTTGCTTCATCAAGAGTTTCAAAAGTCAAATTTTATCTTGGAAGAATCAAATTCTAAAAACTTAGAAATTTTCTAAGTATTTAAGAAATATGACAAGTTCAGAACTTCTGAGCCAGTGTTCAAGCTCAGCAAATTCTGGATATTCTCAAGACAGTTTGATCAAAACTTCTGGGCCAGTGTTCACAAAGGTTCAACCAGAGTTTGCAAAGGTTAAATCAAAGAAGGTAACAAAGTGTGCTGTAAGTATACTGGAAGTTCTGAAGGATCCTTCAGAACATACTGGAGTCAGAAGATGAGAGGATCAGAAGATGAGATGCTACGTTGAAGCAGAACTTCTGATCCAAAGTTAAGCAAGGACACAAAGTTTCACATGGGAACCCATTTAATGCTCACAACCACTTGTGAAATCTTTATCCAAGGAATCCTCTCCACGTGTACCCCTACTGTCTTGGGAAGACAAACTTCTATGCAAAAGTATGCTAGACCCACGTGCTGTTTCTACTTTTCCTTAATTCACGCTGCCAAATTCAACTGAGCCACTTAACCGCTCCAACTGCAAAAATTTGCCTATAAATAGAACACCATTTGCACCACTAAAAGGAGCTAGAAAAAATTTGTGAAAAAAAGGCCAGAAAAATTTGTGAAAGACGAGAGAATTGAGAAAGAAAGCTTTGAACCACTGCAAAAATTCTAAGAACCCAGGAAACTATAAACACAAAATACCAAATCTTAACATTGATTCCTTACATTCAAACTCCATTGTTTTCCTCAAGTGTTCTTGACTAAAGCCATCCACGTAGCTGCTGATTCATGCATTAGAAGATACCTTAACTTTTGTATTCCTATTGCCATACACTCTCCACTCATTTTCACCTCAAAGGAGTCAGAATATCACCCCTTGGCTGCTTCAGAAATTGCAAATTTCCCTCCTGCTGAGTATGTAAAGAAGTTGCTCAGAACATCACCAGAATTCAAGAACAACCTCCAGTTCACAGAATCCTTTCCAGCAGCAAGGTAAGTTTTCTGCTGACTCTCATCATATTGATTAAGCATTGTCAGATTTTGCATATTTAGCACAATGTAGATATTCTGATCCTGATGAGGTGAATATTCTGAAAATTCATGCTCAGAGTTTCATAAAAAAATTAGGACTCAAAATTAGAATTAGCAAATACATGTTGCTTCTGATATTTCATGAAATTTGTCATAAATATTATGCATGCAACTTCTGTTCTGTAAATGACTAAGCTGCAGATGTTCTGACTGACATGGAGAGAGGCAAAGTTCTGACAGTTGCGTCAGAACTTCTGAAGAACTTCTGAGTTCTCATAAGATCCAGAACTTCTGAACTTCCATATTTTTGCTAACTTGTTTCTGTTTGTGCTGCCAAGTTAGAGTCAGAACTTCTGACCTCTTCCATTTTTAGCATTTTGCACTGATTATGTTTCCTTGCTTTTTTTACTTTATTTTATTTTGCCATCATATTATATTTTATTTCTAATCAAATAACACAAAAAATATTTTACATTCGCACGATATATTTTCTTTTAATATAAAAAGAAAAAAATATTTTCTTAAACAAAAGTTATTTTCTTTTTTAAACAGACAAACATTTTACATTTCCTGTACATTCTTATCTATTTCAATATGGTTGTAACAGTAACCTAGAATTTTAGCTTGCAGCCCCCCATTCATAAATTTGTACCCCCATCCCCTTAAATATTGTAATAGCGTAGGAATTTACATTTCTGCACTGTTATTGCTTTCAATATATGCGAGTAATTAGGGTGTATGATAAGATATGAAAATTGACAAATAGATCACCCTAATCAAGATAAATTATGCATGCAATCAAATAAAAAAAAACAAGATCATAGTCCCTTGATGACGCTATCAAAGTTGCCTTTCAAAATGATCTTAGTCCCTACAGAAAAAGTGCTAAGTCATCTCACAACATTGTTATCATGGTCATACGATGACCCAACGCTCGTCCCTTCACATCCAACGATGGGGCTTCTTACAAAATCAATGGTAAGATAACAACATCTAAAGGAGGAGGAAAAACACATCTAAGACCTTTTGAGTAGGTAGATTACTTTTAGTTACTTGGTCACTCTCAAAAACAAAAATCCTTACTATTTTCAAAACAATCATATACACTTTCAAAACATCTTCAAAACATTTTCCAAACCTTGAAATATTTTCAAAAGCTCAACACTTTGTATACGTTCTTACGAACAAGAACTATTACAAAGTTTGCCCAAACGATGGCACCTTTTCAAAATACTTTGAAAACCACACAAAAGAACAATTTTCAAACAAAAAGCAAGTGATCTAGCAAGTAACTAAGAGCCCATAGAAAACCATGGTTGAAAAGGGTGCTAATACCTTCCCTTTTCATAATCTACCCCCCGAACTCAAGAAAAAACCTCTAAAGGTCTTTCCTGTGCTTTTTCACCTTTCCTTTTGGATAAAAGAAATGTCGGTGGCGACTCTTGCTAAACCGCAACATATGCAAACACAAACGCAAAACCTCAAGTCAATTCTCCCACCGTATCACAAATGTCAAAACATGTTCTTTGTAAGGGATAAGGTTAGGGTGTTTGGTGTCCCATTCCTATTTGATTTGACCGATGACCAAAGCTGAATCTCCAAACACATCTAAGGATTTGATCCCCAAGTCTATGGCAGCTTTGAGACCAAAGATGCACGCTTCATATTCTGCCATGTTGTTTGTACAATTGAAGCAAAGTCTGGAAGTAAAGGGAGTATGACACCCTTCCTGAGATATGAGTACAACACCAATACCATTTCCGAGTACGCTAGATGCCCCATCAAAGAACAGGGTCCATCGGGATCCTTGTTCAGGTCCGTCATATGGCCTGAATTCTTCAAAGTTGTCTGTCATGATGTCTTCATCCGGAAAATCGAACTTCATGGACTAGTAGTCTTCCACAGCTTGGTGAGCAAGGTGATCGGCTAGTACACTACCCTTGATAGCTTTCTCGGTAGTATACTGTATGTCATATTTTGTCAAGATCATCTGCCATCTCGCTATTCTCCCAGAAAGAGCAGGCTTCTCGAAGATGTATTTTATCAGATCCATCTTATATATCAACAAGGTAGTATGAGTCAGCATATACTATCTTAGCCGGCGAGCAGCCCATGCCAGAGCGCAACAACTTTTCTCGAGCAATGAATATCTGGTTTCACAGCCGATAAACTTTTTGCTCAGGTAGTAAATAGCATGCTCTTTTCGGCCAGACTCGTCATGCTGCCCCAATACACACCCCATTGAGTTTTCTAAAACAGTCATATACATAATCAACGGTCTTCCCTCGACTGGTGGCATCAACACATGAGGCTCTTTTAAGTATTCTTTGATTTTTTCAAAAGCAACTTGGAATTCATTATTCCATTTGACTACTTGATCTTTCTTCAAGAGCTTGAATATTGGCTCGCAAGTAGCTGTCAGGTGAGAAATGAATCTGGCAATATAGTTCAAACGTCCCAAGAATCCTATGACTTCCTTCATAGTACGAGGAGCAGGCATCTCTTGTATTGCTTTAACTTTGGCAGGATCAACCTCAATAACATTGTTACTGACGATAAAGCCTAGGAGCTTACCAGATTGTACCCCGAATTTGCACTTGTTTGGATTCAACCTCAGCTTGTACTTCTTCAGTCTCTCAAACAGCTTTTGTAAGTGATCAAGATGCTCTTCTTCTGTTTGTGATCTGGCTATCATATCGTCCACATAGACCTCTATTTCATGACGTATCATGTCATGAAATAGAGCCACCATGGCACACTGATAGGTTGCCCCAGCGTTCTTCAGTCCGAATGGCATTACCTTGTAGCAGAATGTGCCCCACTGTGTGACAAATGTTGTTTTCTCCATGTCCTCAAGCGCCATTTTGATTTGGTTGTAAGCTGAGAATCTGACCATGAAGGAAAACACTTTGTGTTGTTCCGTATTGTCAACTAGGATATCAATGTGGGGGAGTGGAGAGTCATCCTTGGGGATTTCCCTATTCAAATCTCGGTAGTCCATACACATTCACACTTTGCCATCCTTTTTGGGCACGGGAAAAACATTGGCAACCCATTGGGGGTAAGAGGTGACGGCCAAGAATCCAGCGTTGAATTTCTTCATGACTTCTGCTTTAATCTTTTCTGACATATCCGGCCTCATTCGACGAACCTTTTTCTTTACTGGCGGACAATCTCCTCTTGTAGGAAGACGATGTACCACAATATCTTCATCAAGTCCTGGCATGTCTTCATATGACCAGGCAAAGACTTCGACATAATCATGCAACAACTGAATCAGACACTTCTTGATACTGGGTTCTAGATTGGCACCCACTTTGACCTCTTTTTTATCTTCTTCGGTACCTAGATTGATTGTATCCACGGATTCCTCGTGAGGCTGAATGGTTCTCTCCTCTTGTTGTAGCAGTCTGGAAAGTTCCCCTGGTACTTCACAATCTTCCTCACCTTCGTCTTCGGCTTGGTAGATCAGATTCTTAAAGTCACAAAAGGCCATAGCAGTATCGTTACCCATGGAATCCAGAACGGATGTATACCTGCATTGTGAGTGTGTGTGTGTGTAAGGGTATAACTATCTTTGAAAGAAAGAAAAATGTAAAAGTAAAACAATGAGCACAAAAGTTTGAATGCGAAAAAGTCCATGATTCATTGATGTCATATGAAAATGAGATAAAAACCCTTACAAATGGACCATTGTGCCTCGGGTAAGACATAAGGTTTTAAGAGCGCGAATTGTTTTGAATATTAGAGATCCAACAAAATGTAAAGATAAATTACTGAGGGATGAAAGTGATTGGGACGAAGTCTCTAGCCTCCCAATTGCCGAGACCTCCATTGACATTCGAGAAGATCCATTCCTCCAGGTTGCAACCATCTTCACCCTCTTCTACCGCGTTGACCTCACGGTTGCTGATCTTCAAGGATGGTCCTCCAGCACGGGCCCGACGTACAGCCTTTTGAGCACTTGAAGTGAAACCTAAGCCAAACTTGTCAGATTTATACGGGATATCTGGAAGTTGTCCCCAGATAGTGCACGCTCCTTCTTCTACTACTGCTTTAACATCTTTCAGTGACGACATCTAGAGTGGAGGTCTTGTAATCTTGGGAACAGCCTTGGTCACAACCACCTCTTGCGGGACCTCTTCGAAGTGTTGAAATGGAGTTTCAATGAATTCACCGTCCAATTCCACATATCTGAAGGAATTATTATGGCTGATCATGTATTCTTCCTCTCCATGGATGGTGATAATATTCCCTTGAACCGGGTACTTCAGCATCTAGTGCAGTGTTGAGGTAACAACGCTAGCATTATGGATCCATGGTCGGCCTAGCAGGCAGGAGTATGAAGGGCAGATGTCCATCACATAAAAAGTTTAATTGAAGGTTTGGGTTCTAACCTTTATGGGAATGTCCACCTCCCCATGTACCATCCTCTTCGAGCCTTCAAAAGCCCTTACTACCATGTTGATCGGCTTCAAAGTCAACCCCTCACAGTCAAGTCTATCAAGAGCTTTTTTGGGTAATACATTCAGGGATGAGCTAGTATCCACCAAAACATATGCCAGAGTGGTGCCCCTACATTCCACTGAGACATGCAATGCCTCATTATGCCTTCTTCCCCTCGGTGTCAGACCAACATCTGAAAAACCTAACCCATTGTTTGCAGTTAGGCTGGCCATGCAGTCTTGAAATTGATCAACGTATGTCTCTTGAGGTACATGGGTTGTTTTTAGGAACTTCACCAAGGCTTTAGCATGTGCCTCGAAACATAGTAATAATTCCAGCATGGAGATCTTAGAGGGAGTTTGCCCCAATTATTAAACTACATCATAGTCGCTTTTCTTTATAATTTTTAAGATCTCCTCCAGTTCCTTCTTGGAGGTCTCAGGGATAGTCAATGACTGAGCCTTCGTTCAGACAGGCTCAACCATAACACCTTTTCCTCG
Source organism: Vicia faba (assembly GCA_948472305.1). NCBI lineage: Eukaryota > Viridiplantae > Streptophyta > Magnoliopsida > Fabales > Fabaceae > Vicia > Vicia faba. The sequence goes on along the minus strand of OX451736.1, from coordinate 1,513,726,615 downwards.
AGCCTCGGTTAACTCGACAGCAGGATTGTTGGCAGGAATGATAACAAGGGTTGTAACGGCTTTGTCAATTGGAGTACTTGCAGAGATGATTATGTGTGTAAGAGCAACCTTTGGAGCAGCCACAAGGATAATTACGGGTCCAGAAACTGCTTTTGGGGGAGCAATTTCTGGAGAAAAGATCCTACCACTTCGGGTAATTTTTCTAGCTCCGACAATGTTACTGACGTCAGAGTCTTCTTCTTCAGAATTTATCTCTTCGGCGGCCGGCCAGTCTTGTTTGATGCCATGGTAGTAAATGTCCCCTCCGTAATTCCATGACACAGTCTTTTCTGATTCATATGGGACTGGCCCAGGCATTGTGATTATTAAAGGAGCTGCTTTTGGAACCGATGTAATTCTAACGGGTCTTTTGATGGAGACCCTAGAAGAATTGGCGGAAATGGTAATGATAGAAACATATTCAACAGGAGTAGGTGGAACACGAGTCTTTTCAAACAAAATCTCTTTGTTATCTATCAGAAACTGAATGCCTGCCTTCAACAAAGGACAACCAGTTGGTGAGGATAAGCAGAGATGGCAAACTTTATTACAGCCCGGGAACACACTGACTTTCAACAGGTTTATCTTAATAGTCGGAAGTGGGGTCATGAGTTCGTCAATAGTGGTAACAAACAAATCTTCTTCAATGGCATTAGTATTGTGACCATGTCTGGTCATAGGAGCAAAAATGACATTTGGCTTCTCAGGCGTATCAAATTCAATCTCTTTTGCTTAAATGAAGTCTTATATTTTGTTCTTCAAGGCCGAACAGTTATTAGTATCGTGACCAGGACTTTCAGAGGTATATGCGCAACGGGCATTGGGATGATAATGAGGGGATGTTGTATTGGGTTTTTTCGGAGCTTCTTTCAAAGTTACCAAATTGGATCTAAGAAGATGAGGTAATACTTGAGACAAAGTCATGTTGATTCTGGTGAATTGCCTGACTGGCCTTTCCACCCTTGGTTGATTACTTCTTTGCTGATCAGACGCAGGCTTTGGAATCATAACAGCCCCCAGTATTGGTCGGCGTTCGGCTCTATCTTGGTTTCTTTGCAGGTATACGGCAACCACCTCTTTCTTTCTGATGAAGGGCTTCCTTACAGCTACTGAAGAAGATGTGTCCTTCTGGATCTTTCCATTCTAAATATCGGCTTCTATTCTATCTCCGGTCAATATTAGTTCAGTAAAGCCCGCAAATGAACTCCCGATTAAATGATTGAAGAAGGGACCAGATAAGGTACCTAAGAACATGTCTACCAATTCTCTCTCACACAGAGGGGGTTAAACTCTTCCAGCCAAATCTCTCCATTTTTGTACATAGTCCTTGAAACCTTCATTGGACACCATGGCCATACTCTGGAGTTGAGTACAGGTAGGCGCCAAATCAGCATTGTATTGATATTTCTTGTAGAAATATGTAGGAAGATCTTCCCAATTATGAACATTAGCCCTTTCTAGTTGGTAGAACCAGTCAAGTTGAGTCCTAGACAGACTGTCTTGGAAAAAGTGCACCCATAAGTCTTTATCAGCGGTATGGGGTTGAACTCTCCTCACATATGATCGGAGATGCATTTTAGGGCATGACACTCCATCATATTTGGCAAATATAGGCACTTTGAATTTCGGAGGAATCACAATCCCTGACACTAGTCCCAATTCCTCAAAGGCTAAACCTGGCACCTTTTGGATTTCCATTGCGCTCAACCGCTCTTCAAGATGTTTATACTTATCATCAGCTGGAGGGTACTGTTGCTCATAGTAGTCTTCCTCTTCTTCCGATTCTGATGGGTCAACTGTTTCCTTTCCTTTCCCCTCTCCTTCACCGGATGTTGTTGCAAAATCCAAAGTCCTTCTTGTCTGCCCATGAAATCTTCTTCCCATGTTTAAGACTCCAGTTAGCTTCTTTGTTTTCTTTTTTCCTTTCTTTAGCCAGCAGAGTCTTCAACTCTTCTTTCCCCTTGGCTAGGGTCATGAGCAATTGTTGAAACTGCGTATTCTGAGCTTGGAGATCTTTCACTGTTTGCTCGATATCCATCTTACTTAAATAAACAGTAGAGAGATACGGAGACTTGTTGCAAAAGACCTGTTTATGTTATGATGAATGATATGTGCATATGCAATGTTTTCAAGGATTTCAAAGATTCAAATTTTCTTTAGACAAAAAGGAAACACACGTTATATTAATAAGATAAAGTTTGAGTACATAAATTCCCCTTGGGAAAAATAATACAAAACTCTAAGATAGAAAAGTAGTGTGCATCCTCTTTGGTGCAATGTAGGCATTCAGAGTCTGCTCCTCATTAAGTAGCCTAGTGAGCTCCAAAACCTTCCTCTCGCTTGCGTAGAATTGGGCTTCGAAAGTATCTCACTCTCCTTTGAGTTGTATCCAATCCCTTTGGAGGTCTTCAAGAGATGTGGGCATGCCAGGATGTAGGATAGTGTATGGAATGTCACCTTCCTTAACAGGCTCAATGATTACCGGGAGAATGGAGGGGTAAGGCATCATAAGACTCTGAGCGCGAGTTCGTACCCATTTGAGGTAAGGCTCAAGGGGGATGGAATTCTTGTGTCCCAAAGTCTTGCTATCCACCTTGTTTAGCAACCTCCAAGCTCGGATAAATCTCTGGCGAAAACCTTGATCGTCGTTGTCGTAGCCAAATACCAAACCTTGAATCAGCATCTCGTGTGGGCCATCCCTTCGGGCATAACCAAATTGTCTTAAGGCTAAGCATGGGTTGTATGTGATACCTCCCCTAATGCCAAGTAAAAGGGACATTAGGAAATTCTCCACATCGGTCAAGAATGATAATATTCTCTTTGGAACGGGAGCACCAATGAAGGTCTGAATGTTTGAGCGTCATCAACCTTTGTGACCACCTTGAACCTTGCTCATTCCTTAACACAGATTGGAGAAGATGAGAAATAAACCATCTTACCAAGAGAGGAGTGCAACACATAAGGACACCTCTTTTCCTCATTGTGCAAGTGTGAAAAGAGTGTAGGATATCCCCTAGCAATGTAGGCACCAGGTTGCGTGATATGAAGATTTTGACGGCGTTGACATGTATGAGTTGGTCAGGATTTGGAAACAAAATCATCCCATAGATGAGGATAGCCACAATTTCTTCAAAGGCTTGCAAATCTAAGGAATTCCAACAGCTTTGGGCTTTCTCAAACATAAACTTTGCTAGGAAGCCTTTGACACCACTCCTTGTTTCCCAATGAGTTGTGACATCAGATGAGTGCAAGTGTAGAGCTTGATAAATCTCTTCTGGCTTTGGATCTATTTCCGTACCATTGAAAGGTAGTTTATTAAGAATGGGAATCCTCAAGAGTTTGGAGAATTCTTCCAAAGTATGCACAAGTTAATAGTCGGGAAATGTAAAGCAATGGTGCAAAGGATCAATGAACTGAAAGAGCACCTTCATCATATCCTCATATATGTTGGAGGATACCAAGTTGAGTAGATGACCATGTCTCTCGGTGAATGGAGAGTTTTCAGGAATTCTCGAAGCTAGCTCCTTTATTTGTGGAGGAATTCTCACAAGGTGGACTTGAATAGTTTTCCTGCGAAGTGAATCCATTTCCTACAAAACAAGAACAAAAATGAATCCCAAAATCCTTGAAATGGTTAGTGGATGCATATGATGTTCATGATGTCCATGATGTTATGTACACGTATGCATATACAAGCAAATACAACAAGTCCTTAGGTTTAGGCTTGCATAGAGTTTTATAGGTAAGTACCCTCTTGAAGTTTAGTTGGCTTAAACCTGTCCTAGTAATAGTAACCGGGTTCTAAGGAGCTCAATATCACTGGATTGTTTCCTTGGTCATTGTTTCAGCTCAAGCCTCTTTAATGGTGACTGAAATATCCCAAGAAACCAAACCTCAATGAGTGTAGTATCGAGTATCTACCAACTTCGGACTGCACAAAAGCCGGTCATCTTACTACATCCTAAAGGCCAAGTTGGTCAAGTAAATGTTCTAGAAGTTCATTAGTGCTTTATGAAATCACTCAGCGGCCCTGTATTCTCTTTGGTTAAATCAAAGGCTACCGGTACTCACAAATATGTCGCACTAACGTAGCTATTGCTTAGACCATGTCGGTATACCCCGCATAGTTTCCACAATGTATTGCTACTTACCTATAATGTATCCCAAATTCGGATAGAGGATTCAAACCCAAATAAAGAACCATAATGTAAAGCATACAAGTCAAACAATGTAAGCAAGTAAATGTGATCTAAACCCTAAGTTAACCCCACTTTTAGAATTTTCCCCAGCAGAGTCGCCAGTTCTGTGATGCGGTGGGAGAACTGACTTGATGGTTTTGCGTTTTATCGTAAATGTTGCGGTTAGCAAGAGTCGCCACCGACTTTTATTTTATCCAAAAGGAAAGGTGAAAAAACACAGGAAATACCTTTGAGATTGTTTCTTGAGTTCGAGGGGTAGATTATGAAAAGGGAAGGTATTAGCACCCTTTTCATCCATGGTTCTCCATGGGCTCTTAGTTACTTTCTAGATCACTTGCTTTTGTTTGAAATTGTGCTTTGTGTGGTTTTGAAAGTGTTTTGTAAAAGAGGCAATTGTTTAGGCAATCTTTGTAATGATTCTCGTTCGTAAGAATGTATGCAAAGATGTTTGTCTTTTTGAAAATGTTTTCAATTTTGTAAGATGTTTGGAAATGTGTGTGTTTGTTTTGAAAATTGCAAGGATATTTGTTTTGAAATGGAGCAAGTAACTAAAAGTAATCTACCTACTCAAATGTATTTCTTGTTCATTTTCTTTTCCTTTGATATTGTTGTCTTACCATTGATTTGGTAAGCAACCCTATCTTTGGATGTAAACGAGACAGGCGTGGGTCATCGTATAACCATGATTAGCAATGTTGTAAAGTATATTAACATTTTTTAGGGACTAAGATCATTTTTGTAAGACAACTTTGAATAGCGTCATCGAGGGTCTATGATCTTGTATTTATTTGTTTTTGCTAAGACACTTTACATGCGTAATATGGCCATTTTTGTAAGGCAACCAAGTGGGATAACCTTAGGGGTGTTTTGTGTGCAAGTGTGTCATTTTCATGTTTGATTTTGTCTTGGATTAGGGTTTTCTATTTGTTTGATTTTATCTTGCCATACAAACCCTAATTACTAGCATGTTCTATAAAAAGCGATAAATTGTGAAATTTAAATGTGCAACGCTATTACAACATTTCTGGGAGGGGGGTATATAATTTATAAATAGGGATTTGCAATAATATAAACCTAATTAAGCTTATTACAACCAAATTGAATATGTACAAATATTGGAATAAATAATATACAAGATAAATTAAATATGCAAAGATGTATGAATGCAAAGAAGATTTTGTTTGGTTTTTTATGTGGAAAAAGTTTTAACCTAAACCTAATAAATAAATCAATATTAAACTCAAATTAATTAGGAAAGGAAATTATTTTTAGAAAAGATTTTGATTATACCCTAGTTCTATTTTATCAAAAGGAAATAAATTTCTTTAAGAAAAGGTAAGTATTTTTATATTTTTATCTTGAAAATAAAATATGGCATCATGAGATATTTTTGGTCTTTTTATGTTAAAAATAATATGCTTAATGAGTGTAAAGAAAATTAAATATTAACTAGTCCTAATTTAATTTACAAATTTATTTAATAAAATAGATAATATATATAACTAAAGAAAATATTTTTTATGGAAAAAATAGAATAAAATAAGTCAAAATAAAATCTATCATTTTTATATTTTTTATGATTTTTAATATTAAGGAAAATATATTTAATAAAATAGAAATAAAAATAAAATAAGTAAATAAAAATATTTGGGCCAGGGGGTGCTGCAAGCAAACAGGGGTAGGAAGTTAGAAAAAAAACACAAAGTCCAACAGTCAGAGGCCCACGCTGCAAGCTAGCAAAAAAATGGAGAAAATGTGAGAAAAATGCAAAACGGAAGCGCCAAGGCTCGAACCCACGACCTATGGAATTTTTGCACGCTGCCTTACCACTGGGGTGACTGTACATCCGTTCATATAAACAAAGGCATGAATATATATTATAAAACGCCCCCTGAAGGCAACTTCATCTTCAACCTTGAGCCATGGCCTGACCACCTGTATCTCTCTCATTTCTCCATGAAAATGGAAAGTCCAAACATGAAAATCATGGTGTTTCTTCCCACGAGTTCAACCATATAATTTTTGTAAACTAACAATCAAAGATCAAAGTTAATTTTGCTTTCCCTAATTTAAAACCTAATTTTTACAGAAAATTCAAATCCAAAATTCTCTACACACAATGAATATAAATGAAAACTATGAACATGGTTAGCTTTAATGCAAGGATATCTACATTTTTCTTTCATAAATCAGGACCAAAGGATGCTTGTAAGAAGAGATAGAAGTTTGAGGTCTTACCCTTTCAGTTGAGATCGTGAATGGAGTTTGGGAAATTTTTGAGAAGGCCTGAGGATCTGTTTAGCTTGCCTAGACCTCCCTGAGTATGTTTCAATCCTTACCTTGCCTTGAAAGTTCCTGAATCTCCCTACTCAAGTCAACCTGCAAGCTTGAAATGTAAAAATTGCAGATGGAGAAGGAGGAGTTACAGTGAGGGAACAGGGGTCTGGAACACTTAGGTATGATGTGTGTTAAGTGTTTAGTTGATTAAAACTCAAAACGCACGAGTGGTTTTTGAGATGGCTATGTATGGTGCAAAACTGTCAAACTATGGCAGAATTTCAATGTCAAAGTGTTTGGGAGAGTTTTTGAGCTTTTTCCATCGTGTTCTAGGTTGTAATACACTTGTGTATTAGTATATAAAAGGTTTTTGATTAATTCCACACCAGGTTTTTGAGTTATAGCCTTTTGGCTCTATAACTTGCTTTTGAAGTAAAGTGAGGAGACAAGTCCCTAAGTGCTGTACGAGCATGGTCTGGTTTGATAGAGGTTTCAGGAAAGTTACTCTTTGTTGTGGCTTTGCTTTTGTGTATTGAAAACAAGTTCAAGGCTCAAGGAGTGGAAAGTTGCAAAAGTAGTGCTTTATCAAAATGGAAATGGCACCTTTGTGCCAAAAATGGAATTGTTCTTGTACAATGCATTTAATGTTTGTCTTAAAGCTTCCAACATCTGTGAAAAAATTTAATTAAGGAGTTAGAAACAAGTTAGGAACCTGCAAAGCAAGATTTGTTCAGCATGCTTGAGGATTTGAATTTTTGTTCTTCATGAAATGGCTTGAAATAAAAGTGAGAAATTTCCAACTTCATCTCTTCGATTCTCCATACTCAAGAATGATCTCAAGGAGTTCTTGGATATTTTGGAAAGCTTATAATGTTCTCTACAACCTATCTTTGAATTTCTTTCAAAGATTCCCCTTGGAAATATGTGAAAAATTGGCATGAAGTTAGGTCAAAAACCTGCCTAACTAGGGCAAAATTTCACTAAGTTATTTTAGTTCATGAGCACGTATTCACAAAATTATATCTTGATATTCAAGCATCTTTAGGAGAAATTGTGTGAATAAAAGTTGTATATTTCATGGATATCTACAACTTTCATGTTGAGAACTTCCTTTGGATCATCTTGTATCATGGTGATAATTTGGCTTAAAGTTGAGAAAAAATAAAAAATTTTCTATACTTAGAAAATTTTTTGTTAGAATTTTTCAAATTTTAAAATCCAAATCTTAAATCTCTGGTTTCTTGATGAACAAGTTTCACATGTTGACATGTTTTGATGAATTGTGATCCTTGACACTTGAATTTGACCAAAAAGTCAAAGTTTGACTTTTCAGGGTATAATTGACTGTTGATCAGTTGACTGAAAAATTCATCTGTAAATCCAATGGATTTGCAATGTTTTGAACCATGTCATTAGGTCAAGATGATGCAATTGGACTCTTGAGATTATGCCTTAAACCAATTGACCATTTTCTAGGTCAAAAATAAGAAATTGCCCTTTCTCAGTCAAAACCCTAATTTTGACCATTTTGCCCTTTTGATAATTTGATCAAATTTCTTGATGAATTGTGGTCCAAACTTGATCAAATGATACATATGAGTCTAAGATGTTGATGTAGATAAAAAATTATTAAGTTTGATTGTAAATTGGCCATGGTTGACTTTTCCCCAATACAGCTGATTTTTAGGTCAACTATCCAATTGACTGATAAAAAATGTGATTCAAGGCTTGAAACTTGACATGAGTATTCTTGGGGGTCCATAATGATCCTTGAAATCCATATGAAGAATTGATATTCCAAAAAATCCTTGTGCAAACTCAAACCCTAATTTTTGTCATCAGTGCATGAGGAGGTGTCTTGAGCTGATCAAACCCTAATACAGTCTTGAGTTCAAGAGATCTTGTGAGGAAATATTTGATAAGTGAGAGGGAAAATTTTGGGGTACAACAACTATATTTTCAGAGTATACCCGATGACAAATGAGAGAGAGAGAGACATGGGTATGGAGAAAAGACAGAGGGATATGTATATATATATATATATATATATATATATATATATATATATATATATATATATGTGTGTGTTTGTGTGTATGTGTGTGTGTATTTGTGACAGGGTGTGTATTGGACTTGGATGGTTCATATTGTTGGTCGCATGGTCTCTTGATGTGGAGGATGAACTATTCATGATATGGTGTGTATTGGACCTGTTTGTTGTTATCAGGCCTTTAGCTTTGGTGGTGAGCTGCTGTGTTAGGTTTGATTAAATTGTGGTGGTTGTGTGCAAGGGTTGTATGTTTTTCCTGAAGGGTGTTGAGGAGTTTTCTGGCTTGTGTTCCGTTGCATATGTGTCTGATGGAAAACTCTAGGTGGTTTTGTGAATTTATGGTGTTGAGGCTGTATCCATATGTTCTTCTCTGAAGGTGTATCCCATGGTGTGGTGATACTTGGAGGATAGTTTCAACCAACATTAGAAAGTTTCCAAAGATACTTGAGATTCTTATCAAGTCAAATCATAAAGGAACTTTTGAATAAGTTTGTTAAAAAGGAATCTTAAGAAAGCATAAAGGATCTCTTAGTGTGTTCCCTGAAATGATGTCCTACCAGATGTTAGAACATCACATCAGAATTGAGCAAAATTCTGTTGGTCAAAAGGATTGGCTAAGAAGATGCTTTGGGTGCTAAATAAATGTGTATTGATCACATAAGCTTGTAACCTACTCCTGGCCTGGAAGAGGATGAATTTGGGGTGTGATTTGAGTTGGTTAAGATATGACCAACATATTGTCACTCATTGGATTATTTTACATCTGATCCAAGTGAGTTGGAGTGTGGAGGTTGTGCTTTATTTTCCTTTGGAGGTGTGTTAAAGGAGCGAGATCTATGAAATCTTGTCTGTGGCCATAGATTTAAGGGGAGTAGTTCGTGTGTATCAGCCACAGGATGTGCAACTATTGGAGGGGAGAATGTGTAATTCCCTTAGGATTTCTTAGCAATTATTGAGGGAGAGTACCTGCTGCTATGTAGTTGGAAGACCTTGAAGATATGTCTTGACATTTGTGTATTGAGAATTTATTTTTCTTAACATATCTGGCTTGTGTCTCTCTTAAACATGATAGAGGTTGTTTACTCTAACTTGATATTTTCAAGTCTACGAGAGCATGAACTCTTATTTTGTTGTAGTAGAAGAGAACTTCAAGAGATTGTGAGCATTATAGATGTATCAACCTATGCTCAGTGGTTGTTGGGTGTCTGCACAATTGGAGTATCATTCAAGTTGTTTGGGATGAGCTTTTAATTGTTTTTATCTTAAGTAATATGGAGCTGGTTGATCATGCTTTATTGAAGCAAGGTATGTTTACTCAAGGGATGTACTCCTTAAGATTAGTTCCAGTTATGTGGTGTCTCCACATGCTGGAACACTTGATTATGCACAAGGGCTAAAAGTGCATCATTGAGCCGTGGAGGATTAGAAGAAGCAAACGTGTTTGTGGTATGGTGCTGGTTCTATGCTCTATTTTTTATAGTCTTCCCAAATACCTATTGGAGGGAATATCCTCTTTAGGTGCAGAATGTTGGCATTTGACACCTTAAAGTCAGAAAAAAGGTTTGTTCACGGAGATTTTTAAGATGTGTATCATGAAAGTTACTGCATGTGTTAATGGTTTGACCTGGAAGGGTAATTAGCTGCTAAGGTGTACTCTTGTGTCCCCTGCAAGAGTTGTGCATGGATTGTTATAGATGTTGCCTCCAAAACCATAGTACATGTCAAATCCGTGTGTTTGAGATTGATGTCAAATTTAATTTTGGAACATCATCTCAAAGGTTTTTCTTCGTCATCCAAGGAAGTTTTTTTTGCTCATGTTGGAGTATAAGGTCAAGCCACTGACCTAATCTGGAGTGATTTGTGGTGTGGATGGATGTCATGACGGTTTTCTATAAAGAAGGATCAGTTGGTGCCACAGGTGTGTAGAAGAAGAATGTTAGACCAAATGTCCTACCTTATGTGAGAAGGTAACCTTATCTGACTATGGTAAATACTTTGATGGGAGATGGGTATTTTTTTGTCCTCTGATGAGGTTGTGAATCTGACGGATGGTAAATACTATGACGAGAGCTGAGTATTTGTCTGTCCTCTAAGGATGTTGTGCATATAACTGATGACAAAATACATTGACGGGAGCTATGTATATGTCTGATGTGTTAATGTAGGACAAAAGTATGAACACCATGATTCAGAAAGTGTTGAGAATTGAATTTTCTCTATGTGGTTGTGTTGAGTAGCTTGAGTTTAGAAGCTGATAACTACTGAGAATTTATTTCTCTCTGTGGTGTTCTGGTGTGTGACAACTTGAGTTAGCTGTTGAAGGTGTGATCTTTAGAGATATTCTTGTGTCAAGGACTTCTATTAAAATCTCGAGTCATATGGATGATGTATTAAGAACCAGATTGATTGGATTCTGTATTGAGCAAATTATGTCCTAGATGATGTTGTAACATCAATTTTATTGGTGGTTGTCAATGAAAGAAGCTTGGGATTATGAAGGTGAGATTTCATGTTCAATAGTGTATTTAGCAAAAAATATGATGAAGTAAGACATGAAGCTTTTGACCCTATCCACAAGGATATATGGTAAATGCATGATGTAACACCCCGATTTAATTAGAATTGTTTTTAATTAAATAATTAGATGATGCGATGTACTTGTATGCATAGGTGAATATTGTGATGTGATGCATTTGTTAGTAATTAGATGTCTTAGAAACTATATAAGTTGAGGTGATAGGGGTGTATGGCTAAAAGTGTAGAAACATAAGGGTGAGAGTGATAATTGGCATTTTTGGGTTAAAAATATGAGGTTTACTATTATTTTATAATAAGTAAAATGGAATTATTAGTAGAATAATAGGATTAATATTATTTTATTAAATAATTAATTAAGAAGGTTACATTATTATTGGGATGTATTAGAGAAAGAATAAGGGAAAAGAGTTAGATCGTAGAAACAAGAGAAAGAGAAGCGTAGAAGTGAAAAGAGGAGAAAGCACTAGGAAGCTAGGGAATGAAGATTCATCGTAGGAATTAAGAACCGGGATAATCTAAGGTAAGGGGGGATTCTAACACTATAATGGGTTTCCTAATGATGTAGTATGGTAGAATTTAGGTTGCATGCTTGTATGTTTTGATTTCACCCTAATTGGTGTTCTTGGGGGTTTTCTCCCATTATTGAGTTTTGATGCATTTTTGTATGATTGATTATGAAATTGATTATGTGTTTTGGTTAGAATCGATAGTCAGGTGTTGGTGAATAATTATCATGATTGAAAGATAAATTTTGATGAGAAAAACTGGTAATTTTGGTGTTGAAATGTTAAAAGTCGCATTTGAAAAAGTTGTAGATTTTTCTGTTCTGCAACAGTGATAACCAGCTACTGGTCTGCTGGTAATCAGCTACAACATGAAAATTTGGAGAAACGAGGCTACTATGTTATGCAGTAACCGGTTACCGTAATGCAGTAAGCGGTTACCACTCACAGATTTTTGAAAAACAGAGGTACTGACTTGCGCAGTAATTAACTACCGTAATGCAATAACCGGTTACCACTGTATTAGACAAAATTTTGTAAAATTGAAAACTCAATAAATTTCACCTCGGGTATCCGTTTGACGCGCCGTTTGGACCTTTTGGAAAGCTAAAATCGTTTTCTATCCTATAAAAATAAATTGGAATACAATATCTAATTATTTTACCAACATTGGTGTCTATCTGTTTATATTCTTGAGTAATGTGCGATGATTTATATTGTGATTAAGTAAGATGATGCTGTATGAATGGTTTGATTGTTTGCCCGATGTATTACATGATGATGATGAAGAAGATAACCTGTATTGACGTGATATTGATAGGTAAGAATAATCAATTTGAAATCATGTTGTTGCATTTTGATTGTGTGACATGATATGCATGATAATGATGATGATGATGATGATGGCCTGTATTGGTGTGGCATTGACGAGTAAGAATAATCAATATATATTATGTTTTTGCATGACAGTGTCTCATGCATTCATGACGCAAAGGCCTGTATTGGTGAGTGAAGGCCCGTATTGAAGAGCGAAGTTGTTGCCCTAAGTTGGCATTATTGTGATGAGTGTTTTTCCCTGTTTGGTACCACATGTATTGAGTCATTGTCAGTCTCTTTGAATTACATTATGATTGATAATTTTATGGTTAAATATTAATGAAGCATGTATTATATTACGATGGATGTTATGTGTTGTTTGTGTATTTGCTGTACCTCGTAGCGTGATGGCTGTTATGTGTTGATTGTGTACTTGATAAAATAATGATGTACCTTGTAGTATAATGGACGAAGTAAAAGTGTGAGGTAAGGAAGTATAATTATGTGTACTTGAATTACTATCTACTCATTGTTATGCTTTCTTTTATATTGTTATGATATCTCACCCCTTCTGTTTGAATGTTGCCTCTATGTTAGTAACGTGCAGATGATCCGAAGTAGCTCGAGGTCGAGGTTAGCTGAAGAGTTTCCTCATTTTGCATAGATTGAGTCGGTGTCGACTCTGATACGTAACCTTTGGGGGTTTTAGCTCTTGTTTTGTTTATGTTGGGAGTAAAATACTATAGAACTCCACTTGTTGGGTTTAATTGATGTTTATGTTGAATTTTGAATCATTATAATTATAACTCATGTTGAAGAGTTAAGAATAATTATAATTGATGTTTTCCGCTATGAATAAATGAAAGAAAGTTTAAACTTGATGAACATGTGATTTATGTATTGCGTATCTTTATATATGAGCATGTATGATGTATGAAGATGTGACATTCTATTTTGATGTTTTATTTTGGAAGTTAATTTACTCTGATTTTTTACTTAATTTATTAACGGGGAAATAGGTTTTTACAATTGGTATCAGAGCAGGTCAGTCCATTCGGCAATGTTGTTAGGTCTGTAGTACGACAGTTGAATACTATCCATGTGTTGTTCCTTAGTACACGACATGTGTGTGAAACATTGTCAGTGTTTTCTTGTTTTTCTAATCACTTGTTTGCAAGAGTGGGATGGAGACAAGTGGAGGAGAAGCTTGTTCTTCTCTGAGCTGGTTCAGATGTGGACAATTGGTTTAATATATCGTGAATTGCATGGGCGCAGACGTTAGTGCTACTGATTTGTTTTTCTGATTTCAAAGGAAGTATGGATCCGAGAATTATGCCTAGGGGTCAGTCGAAGGATCCTTGAGAGGGAATAATCAGGTACTCGTGTTGTTCACATCTCTAAAAGTGAAGGGCGATGTTATGACTAATGACATGCCAATTGTGGGTGATTTTTGATGTCTTCCCGGGGGCAATTGCGAGTTGTCGTTAGAAACAAATGTTGGATTGACTTAATATTATCTTTGGAGTGAACTGTTTGGAGTTAGACAAAACGATTACGAATTATTTTGATGATTCGATGCATATTCTTATGCAAGAAGATATGTGTTAAGAAAGTAGGATAACTCTTGGAAGGTGGAACTCAGATGATTATAATGTTTTCATCACTACATGTTGATCGTGAAGTTGTCATTGTTGAGTTACCATTGTGTGTACTGTCGTTGTTCGAAGTAATGTTGGAGTGATGAATTGTTAGGAATTTTATTGTTTGAATCATGTAAGTGGTTGTTGAATGTCTCTAATGTTGTTGGGTATTTGTGAATCGCGAGACAAAATCAGAACCTAAAGATATTAGTATTATTATGAAAAGAATTGGAATGTTGGTGTTTTGGTATGATAGGGTGTCGATATCGGTGTTGAAATTATTGATATGTATTTGATGTGTTAGTGATGGAATTGATGCGATATAATTGAGTAATTGCATGATTTAATGTGTTTACTTTGTGATTTAGAATGTTTATGATGATGTGTGTAGATAGGAACTATACTTTGGAACATGAACGATGAAGTATGTGGAGGTTAGAGATGTTTGAGTATGAAATAAGTAGTTTTCGTAACATAAAAATCTGATTTTTTTACTCTGGTTTAGTGGTAACCGGTTACTTGGATTGGGTAACCGGTTACTGCTAAAAAAATTAGCTTTTTTTGGCTGTTTTGAGGGGTGTAACAGGTTACCTCTATTTGGATAACCTGTTACTGCTGAGTCGACAACATTTTGTAATTCTTTGAAAAATTCATAACTTGAGTTCTGGATGTCCGATTTGAATTCCATTTGAAGCGCTAGAAAGCTAACGTGATGAGCTTTGTTTAAAAACAACACCTAGAAGTAATTTATTTTTCATGTGAAGAGGTTGGATGAGAGGCGGAGTTTGCTGTGGATCTCGTTCTTGGTACCAGACTTGTTCTTATGGCACCATACAAGATTTCAGTTCAAAGTTGGGAGAATTGGAGAAGTTATTAGAAGATGTGCGGAGAAATAGATTTGTAAAACCGAGTGTATCATTTTGGGAGCTTTGATGTCATTAGTTAAGGAGAAAGAACATAGTATGAAATTGTATGTGGATTACCGATAACTGATTTAAGTAGTAGTTGAGGTTACACATCCACTTCAAATTATTGACGATTTGATGGATTAACTGGTAGGCGAATATGTCTTTAGTAAAATCGAATTGAGGTTGAGTTACTTTCATATTGGGATGAGGATAAGTAGAGGACAACTTTTGGAACTCAATGAAGTTATTTTGAATAATTGGATCAGTCTGTTGCGGTGGTTATTGAGGGCATTTTGATTATTCTGATGTCAGAAAAAGAAAATGCTGAATATCGTGTTTCGAATTACAATGTCGAAAGGGAAGCAAATATATTCTAGGATGTCGAGATGTAGGTCATGATATGAAGAGGTGAATTTTCTTGAACATGTTATTTCGAATGAAGATATTTGTAGAATATATCCAAAGTAAATAGAGGTCTATATTGAGAGGCTCTGAAATTGGTTACAGAGACTAGAAGCTTTTCAGGATTAACTGATTATTTTCGCAGTTTGCTTGAGATAAGGTCAAGTGAGATCTGTTGTTAGTGAATGAGCTAAGGGAATGATATGTTTTTCATTAGTAAGGATGTGAATGTATTAGATAAGTGTATAGAGATGTAACTTATTACGATTAAGGATGATTAAAATGACGATAGTTTTTGAGGAGAAGAGAAGTAATGCTAGAGGAAAGATAAATTCAAGAAGGATTGGAATTATGGTTATGAGAAAAAGTATAAACATGAGTTATGGAGAAATTGGGGAGTTCTATTACCAACCATATGAAGAAATGGTATTGTTGAGATTGTTTTTAGGATGAGATCCAAGTGTGATATTAAAGGAAAGCGTAAGGATTTATTGATGTAGTCAAAGTCTTCTAACTGGATAAAGACTCCTTTTGGAACGAAAAGATTTGGATTATACTTGGTGTAGTAGTTTTCCTAAATTAGAATAAACTTAACAATTGTGTTGTGTTTCATGCGTGCAAAGGAGACTATGAAACTAATTTTTGGCGTTTATGTATCAATGAAGAGGTTGGAATGAAGGAAATTAAGAAAAACATTTGTAAGCCTTGGAGAGATTGTTGGACATTATGCTCAAGTAACTTTGAGCACAAGGTGAAAGACGCTATTATTGTTGGGTAATGATGATTGATTCCACCATTATAGTTGTTGGCTACCTATTGAAAAATTGAGGAACTGATCACCCTTAATCTCTTGTTGATAGTAGACTGGATCGTGTTATATGGGATACACTTATCTTACCAGCTTATTGATGTGTAAAGTGAATTGAAGTTTTATCGAGAGGATAGTTGTTCACCATTTTGTGAGAACCTAATACAAAAGTGTCTATGAAAGAGTTGATACTTATTGAATAGTTCAGAGACCTGAGTTGATATGTGAGCTAATGTTGCAGAGTGGAAGTTTGAGGATGTCAAAAAGTGAACATTGATTTTCTGGTGGATACTAAAGAGAGACTGAAGATAGATGTGAAACTTATAGATTTAATTATGGATGGAAATCAAAATAAGGATAGTGACTTTGAGGTAAATGATCATAATGGCGTAGAAGAAGTGTGAATGTGGCTCACTTCCTTATGAGTGTATGACTTATTAGGATTCAGGGGTTAAACGTTAGATGCCTGAAGGAATGATGAAAAACCGCGGATATTCCAGAATGGAAGTGATAGGTGGAGGTTTGTATGTTTTTCATGTTGCTGACATGTCAATAGAATGTATTGAATTATGGGTTTGATTGGTTAGACATAGCATTGTAGTACTGGTGTGTGTGTGTCATTGTTGTCGATATTATGGTTATTTTTATATGCTTATGACAATGTTTCCGTGTAATGAAGTGATAGATTCTGTATCCTAGGATGATGAGACGAGGAGTGAGACGAATGGGTGCTTTCATAACCCGGTAGCAAGGAATTTTGTGGGATCATGGTGGTTGACTAGGTGAAATGTTGGTTAGTAATACTTGAAATTATGCAAAACATGATGCGTGAGTTAGAAGTAATAATGCGAGGATCGTATCCAGAGTTGTTAGTATCAAGTGGATTTTCGAGGACAAAAATATTATAAGTGGGGGAGAGTTGTAACATCCCGATTTAATTAGAATTGTTTTTAATTAAATAATTAGATGATACGATGTATTTGTATGTGTTGGTGAATATTGTGATGTAATGCATTTGTTAGTAATTAGATGTCTTAGAAACTGTATAAGTTGAGGTGATAGGGGTGTATGACTAAAAGTGTAGAAACATAAGGGTGAGAGTGATAATTGGCATTTTTGGTTAAATATGAGGTTTACTATTATTTTATAATAATTAAAATAGAATTATTAGTAGATTAATAGGATTAATAATATTTTATTCAATAATTTATTAAGAAGTTATATTATTATTGGGATATATTAGATAAAGAATAAGGGAAAAGAGTTAGATCATAGAAACAAGAGAAAGAGAAGCTAGAAGTGAGAAGAGGAGAAAGCACTAGGAAGCTAGGGAATAAAGATTCATTGTAGGAATTAAGAACCGCGATAATCTAAGGTAAGGGGAGATTCTAACACTAAAATGGGTTGCCTAGTGATGGAGTATGGTAGAATTTAGGTTGCGTGGTTGTATGTTTTGATTTCACCCTAATTGGTGTTCTTGGGGGTTTTCTCCCATTATTGAGTTTTGATGCATTTTTGTATGATTGATTGTGAAATTGATTATGTGTTTTGGTTAGAATCGATAGTCAGGTGTTGGTGAATAATTAGCATGATTGAAAGATAAATTTTGTTGAGAAAAACTGGAAATTTTGGTGTTGAAATGTTAAAAATCGCATTTGAAAAAGTTGGAGATTTTTCTGTTTTACAACAGTGGTAACCGATTACTGGTCTGCCGGTAACCGCTACCACGTGAAAATTTGTAGAAAAGAGGCTACTGTGTTACAGTAACTGGTTACTGTAATGCAATAACCGATTATCGTTGGTAGATTTTTGAAAAACAGAGCTACTGAATTGCACAGTAATCGACTATCATAATTCAGTAACCGTTATTAGACAAAATTTTGTAAAATTGAAAACTCAATAACTTTTGCCTCGGGTGTCAATTTGACGCGCCATTTGGACCGTTGGAAAGCTAAAATCATTTTCTATCCAATAAAAATAAATTGGAATATAGTAGATAATTATTTTACCAATAATGTTACCTATCTATGTATATTCCTGAATAATGTGCGGTGATTTATGTTGTGATTAACTAAGATGATGTTGTATGACTGGTTTGATTGTTTGCACGATGTATTGCATGATGATGATGATGAAGATGGCTTGTATTGGTGTGACATTGATAGGTAAGAATAATCAATGTGAAATCATGTTATTGCATTTTGATTGTGTGACATGATATGCATGATAATGATGAAGATGACGATGGCCTGTATTGGCGTGGCATTGATCAGTAAGAATAATCAATATAAATTATGTTGTTGCATGGCAATGTCTCATGAATTCATGACGAGAAGGCCTGTATTGGCGAGCGAAGGCCTGTATTGGCGAGCGAAGTTGTTGCCCTAAGTTGGCATTATTGTGATGAGGGTTTTGCCCTGTTTGATACCACATGCATTGAGTCAGTGTCGGTCTCTTTGCATTACACTGTGATTGATAATTTGATGGTTGAATATTGATGAAGTATGTATTATATTATGATGAATGTTATGTGTTGTTTGTGTATTTGATGTACCTTATAGCATGATGAATGTTATGTGTTGACTGTGTACTTAATTAAATAATGGTGTACCTCATAGTATGATGAACAAAGTAAAAGTGTGAGGTAAGGAAGTGTAATTATGTGTACTTGAATTACTATCTACTCATTTTTATTCTTCCTTTTATATTGTTATAATATCTCACCCTTCTGTTTGAATGTTTCCTCTACGTGGGTAACGTGCAGATGATCTGAAGTAGCTTGAGGTCGAGGTTAGCTGAAGAGTTTCCTCATTTTGCGTAGATTGAGTGGGTGTCAGATCTGATATGTAACACTTGGTGGCTTTAGCACTTGTTTTGTTTATGTTGGGAGTAAACTATTATAGAACTCCAATTGTTGCGTTTAGTTGATGTTTATGTTGAATTTTGAATCATTATAACTATAACTCATGTTGAAGAGTTAAGAATAATTAATGTTGATGTTTTCCGCTGCGAATAAATGAAAAGAAGTTTAAACTTGATGAACATGTGATTTATGTGCTGCGTATCTTTATATATGAGCATTTATGATGTATGAAGACGTGACATCGTATTTTGATGTTTTATTTTTGAAATTAATTTACTCTGATTTTTACTTAATTGACCGACAGGGAAATAGGTTGTAACACATGACCTCTGTCATGATTGAAGATAACAACTGGACCATCAATTGCTAGGAGCATGAGAAGAGGCTCAGATAAGGGGATTTGATCAGAATGCTTTTTGAGGAGGTGGTTTCTTCTACTACAAGTAACAGATTATGGCAGTCTGGATCTTGTGTAGCAAGCAAGCTAAGAGCATTTGTTTTGGAGTATGTGAGAAATTCTAAATCAAGTGTATCTTGTATGAGTTTGTTAGGACATTTATCAGTTTTTTTCCATATTGTGTGAATAACTCATGGTTCTTGGAGTTATTCTCGAGAAGTTGGTGTATCTGGATCTGTAAAAGTCAGGATTGATTTTACAGTTGGTGTTTGTGTTCAACAAGTGTGTTCATCCAATTGTGTGAAGTGGTTTTCCTCCACTATGAAAGAATGAAGTCCTTCATAAGTCTTCATCTGGTGCTCAAGTTTTCATATTCATCTGGAGCATTGTTTATCCATGACAGAGGGAGTGAAGTTCTTCTCTATGGTTTATTGCTGCATGGTGCAGATTTTTGGCTCTGTCATGTGAAGCTGGGTAGTTGAACATATGGAGGACAATGGTTGTGTTTGGGAGAATTTATTCTTCTCTAAATGACTCTATGAGAGTCTATGTTGATGGTAGATATCACACTTGTGTTGGAATGTGCTGTTAAGTCTAAGTGGAAGGAGTACACTTAGAGTTCATTTGAGGGAAATATATTCATGCTTCAAAACATATTTGAATATTTGTGCGGAGAATTTTTGGACTGTTGGTCAAAACTTGTTTTATTCGCAGGAGACATTGTCTGACTAGATGTCAAGACTTTGTTCAAGACATTTTTTTTGGAAACCAACAAAAGAGTTTTTGGACGGTGGTTTCAAGCACTTGTCATAAAGGTGCATAACACATGGTTTGATTGTGCATGTGCATATATTGCCAACTGTCATCTCCCAAAGAACCGGTCCAAATAAATTAAAGTCATTCAAAGCAGTTTTGAATGGTGAACGTTGATTTTAGCAGCAGTTTTCTCTTCAAATAATGTATCCTTTTGACCAAGACCATTTTAATAATCAAGGATCATTATTTTTAAGAAAATTCTCAGCTATTTTATCGAGGTTACTCCTTTCCTCTTTCCCCCTGTGAGTGTTTGGTATTTCCATAATTATTATGGATTTTGTTCGGGTATGGGTGAGTTGTGCTTGGGTCTGGTTTTGTGAAGGCTTCCTTTGCCAATTTTTGGATAAAAAGGGGGAGAAAGGTGCTCAAGGTGCTAAGTTCTTTAATCTGGAGGATGCTTTTCCAGATGTGTCACAAAGATGTTGGATAGGATGCTCCATATTACATGTCTATTTGTTTTATGACTTGTGATCTAAGTTATGAACACAATTGTGACTTGTGTTATGAGTTACCAAAGGTGGTGGTTCATTTGCCCAGGGTGATCGGTGGTTGCTGATTAAGGAATGGTTAAGGGTTCTCTTATGCAACCATTGGTCTTCAGTGACAAGAAGAGGTGTATGGGTTAAGGGGAATAGAAATCTATCTTCTTCCTTGTGTACACTAAATGACTTCAGGACTTTCTATTCTCCTATCATGAGGTTACTGTTCTATGGTGTTGAGTTTATGTGCTGAAATGGAGCTTATTCATAATGTTGCAAAAAAGATGTCGAACTTGATGTCTTAACATCATTGTGCTTATGAAGATTGACTCCATGATGCTATGTTGTTGTGTTTAGTAGTTTCTGAAGACTACTATTGATGGCTATAGTTTTCTTTATTTCTGAAATCTAGGTTGTAATTTATATTATTTTTTTAGCCAAAATTTTCCAAAGGGGAGAGATTGTAAGTTCTCTAATTTTAGGATTGCATTGATTTTTGTAAAACAAATATAACAGCAATATGTTAGATACAATATGTTATCTTGCTAAGAAGAATATGTTGAGAAAGAAGCATAATTCTGTGCAGAAACATGTCAAGTTTAAATGTTTCAACATCTGGAGTAACATGTCGGACACGATGTGCTATGCAGAGTCACTCGACATTGTGATTGGTTCAGTTGGATTTTGTATTATGTTAAAGTTGTTACAAATATAGGATATTTTAAGGATATTATAGTATCCTATGTGGCACTGACTTGTAGGTATGGAATACTCAAGCTGAGAATCAAGAAGAATATTCATTTTCTAATTATGGATATAAATTAGGAAGGAGTTGATTGAAGACCTATTTCTATGCAAAATCCACTGCATAATTGTAGCAGCTGATATACTATGACTAGAAGCCCAAATCTAGCTGGGAATAGGTTATAGATAGAATGCTTGTAACCTAGAAAAAGCACGGGTCCTAGATGAAGAAGTTTAGGGTTTTGTCTTTGTTCCACTCTCTAGGAAAGTTGGTATTGTTCTCCTCGAAGCTGTGAAACAAGAGTTAGTATTGTTCTTGGAGGAAGCTGTTAATAAACTCCAAGTTGTGTTCTTAGTCAAGAGTCTTGGCTAGGTATTGTCATGGAAGTAAGTCTTCTAGTTTTACTGTCATGGAAATGTGTCTTCATGTTTTTTGTCCAATCGATGTCTGTGATTGATGAGGGCCTTATTGTTGTACCCCAATTTTTGCCCCTAAGATCCCTTCATCATACCATATTGTTTCAATCACCACAAAATCACATTAGGGCTTTTGGTTCTTCTACTTATCTTTAGCTTTTCTCTTTGAGGAATTACCAAGCACCTTAACTTGTTTTCTCTTGTGATCATGGATATTTTTCTTTTATTTTCTCTCTAAATTAACAAAATGCAATATTAGTTTGTCTTACTTGCTAATAATGTAGGTAAAAGCAATGAGGTCTAGCAAGTTGCATCATGGGTTCATGAGTTTATTTCCATGCCCTAGTCAAAGCTTGTGAGATTCAAACCTCACCCATGAAGTTGTTTTGAAAGTAGTTTTGGTGGCCATGATTCCTCATCATCCTCCTCAATAATCTCTATTCACAAAGGAAGAGTATTGGCACAAAAAGTTTGTTCAAACTTGGCAAAGTTCCACCAAGCTTTCTCTTGATCTAGAGGCTAGGGTTTTGGACTTCAAAGGGGCATATCTTGCTCATCTTTTGGTATTTTTGAGTGATTCCAAAAACATTCTTCTCTTCAAATAGTTACCAACAAATCACTTCAAAGGTTCCAATAAGTTTTCATGTGGAAGGAACTTAATGAAGGAGAAAAATTACAAGTCACCTAGATGAATTCCCAATTTTCCATATGTGACTTCAAATGGTCATAACTTGGTCAATTTTTATCACCTTGAGCCCATTCTTTTTTCATGATGATCCTAAGGATGTTTACTTCATTCCTTCTTTTATGTGCAAAGTGAGAAAATGGATGCAAGTTGCCTTAAGAATGCAAAAGATTATAGGTCATTTAATTATTTTTGGCCAACATCAACAAGTCATAACTTGCTCAATTTTTGGAGATTTTGTTTGGTTCAAATTGAAAAATGTCAATCAATAAGTCTTCTTCATTCCATCTTTTTTTATCAAGAGCAAATTCTAAGTGCAAGGCCATGTTTGAAAGCAAGAGATTATAGGTCATTTTTAAAGAAGAATTTGAAATATTTCTAAGTATGGAAAGCCAACTCTTTTTCCTAAACTTTGACTCCATGTAACTTTCAGCTCAAACATCCATTTGATTCCATTATTTTTCCATTACAAAGCTTGTAGCACCATCTTTCCAAAGCATCAAGAATCTTTCCCTAAGACTCCCTGAGGTGGAAATGCCATTGGAATGAACTTGGTAACTTGGAACTGAAGTTTCGCCATTAGTCAGAATTTGAAATCCATGTTTTGGACTTTAAACATCAAATTAGCACGTGTTTGTGATCTAAACATGTTTAACCAAGTTTCCAAAGTGGATTAGAGCCTTGAAACGCAAGGATTTGATGAGTTTTGATGCAAATCGGATCACACTTTGCTCGTGTATCAGGTTCACACGATTTCCCTCCAATTTGCATCATTCCACACGCTTGAGCATCCCATTTGATTCCCTATAAATAGAGGGTCATTCCCCATTCAAATTCCCAAGTTTAGATAGCCAGAATCACCCTGCCAAACTGGCTTCCCAACTCAGAATTCAGCTACTTCGAATCCTATTCTCAAGCCTTTTTCAATTCGTTTTCTCCATCAATTCACCTTCCTTGATCTTCCCTAAACCTAACCATACCATTACATTTAAAAATCGTGCCCTACATTGCTCCATAGAAGTCCAGTTTCAGAGCTCTGCAACTCAACATCAATAGGTAGATTCCTTCATCAATTCTTCAAAAATTTGACATCATTGTGTTGCTCTCATTGCCCTAGTTCTAGTCGCAACATTTACTTTCATCTAGAAGCACATTTTGACCATGAATTTTCAAATCCCTTTTCAAAACTTTCTTTCCAAATTGTTTGAGTTACAGTTTATATAAAAATGGCGCGAGGGTATGGTTGTCTTCGTCTTGAAGAGACGAAGCGAATGACATAGGTCTGAGCTTCTGATTTTACAGTTTGAGAGACCTGCAATTCGTGAGGGCTGGAGGTTGAAGATGACCAACGTGTCACCTTCTAACCAATGAAAGCGTGCCATTTGTTTTTTTTTTCAAAAATCTGATTTATTAATGATTCTGTACATTATTCAATAAAGACAATGATATGCCCAACGCGCCAGATCCTTTGGATTTGATTACTAACGCGTTTTGACTCTCATCCAATGGTCCACATCTTTTTCTTTTATTTTCTTTTTCTGATTTTTATATTTTAATTGTTTTAAATTTCAAAAAATCATAGAAAATTCTTTTTTAGTCAAAAAAATATGAAAAAATTATGAAAAATATTTTGATTATTCTCTTTCTGATTTTTATTTTTCAAAATTTATTTTTTTGTTTTGGTATTTTTTATGAATTTTACACTTATTTGATTTGTTTAAAATGTTCAAAAATACTTTTACACATTTTTTAATTCTGAAAAAATTATGTAATGATCCAATGATATTATGACAAATATTGGTGACTTTATTTTATTTTTGTTTCTGATTTTACTATTTTTTACCATTTTTTTTTATTTTACCCATTTATTTTAATTTTTAAAAATAGTTTCTGACTTTTAAAAATTCCCAAAATTTTTATAAAAATATTTGGGCCCATTTCTGATTTTTCTATGGTTTTATTTTTCATTTCTTGATTAATTTGAATATTATTGATATTTTCCCCATTATTTCTTTAGTTTATTTTTACATTTTTCATCCTTTAACATATATTAAATATAATATTATTTTGTGAATATTTTCTGGCTGTCTTAGGTTGATTTTTTGGTCATGGCTTTATTAACATCATTGGATCCATGGTGTTGAGTCACTCCATAAAAATGGATGAATGATTTTAATAATAGTTTGATTAAATATTGATTCAAATGTGGTTTTCTCTTTTACCCTAATTCCTCTTCATCTTATCCCCTTCTTCTTGAACTAAATGTTGTTGGAGCATGATCTCTATATCATGTCTCAAAACAAATGGTGCATAGATTGCTATTGACCGGCCTCAAAATAGGTGCGACTTCTATATAAGTCCACTTATGATTGCTTAACATAACACTAAATTTTGTCCCGTTTCAAATAAATGATCATTTGTGGCCCAAACTTATGATTGCAAGCCCAAGTATGTTAATTTGATCTCTTTGATCCAATAACCTTGAGATTCATTGTGTGGAGGCTTTGGTACTACCAATCCTCTAATGGATCTAGAACACCTTTGGTCAACGCGGATCACTTAAACATCGTTGATCATTAAAATGTACTTTTGAGAAATGGATGATATACTTGACAAAAAGCAAATGCAACTTGTTGTGTGGAGGCTTTGGTTCTACAAATCCTCTAATGAGTTCCAAATGCAAGTTTCAAGATGGTCATACAACTAACTACTAATTATTGACTTGTTTATTTTATGCTTTTATTCTTTTATGCTTTATGCACTATTCACTTTTAGCATTTTTCATTTCTTGCCATTTTCATCTTTGCTCATTTGAGCATTTATCTTCTTGTCATTTTTACTTTGCTCACTTGAGCTTTTCTTTTTCTTTTCTTAAGATACTTAATAATCAACTTAAACCCTAAAAAATTCTCTTAATGGTACTTGGACTATTTGGTTACTATCCTTGGCATGATGGAGCAGTGAACTTTTTTCTTGGACTTAGGATTACAAACCTTGGTCTATCTTGGAGACCTTGTGATCTTATCTGATTATTTTGTCTGGATCTTTTGAGGTTTACCTCAAGATATTGGGTTGCTTGTTTGTTTTTGTGTGCACGTTTTTGTGATTACACTCTTTGTTTTGTAATTTGGAATTCACCTGCATACAACTGTTACTCTGCCCAATTTTTGTGAAGACTTAATACACTTGAAGAGGTCTAGGTATCTTTGCTTGTTTGGTTTCAATCTAAAGAATGGGAATTTTATCTTGGCTCCTAATGTCAAGCCTTGTCTTCTTGTTGGTTAGATGGTCCTTATCCTTAGCTTTTACCTTATACTTTAGGATAGTCTCTTCTTCTCCTCCCATTTTCTTTAATTTCAAAAATCTTCTCCCTCCTTTTGAAAACCCTTCTTGTTTTGAAACTTGAAACACTTTTATAATAAACTTGGACATAGGTCCATTCATTTTTAAAATCTTTTCATAAATAAACTTCAATCAACTTAACAATACCTTGACATTTTTTTGTGAGAAGACTAAAAGTCAATCAATCTCATTTCAAACCATTTTTCCACTTTGGCTTTTACCTTTAAAATTTTT
Organism: Vicia faba; assembly: GCA_948472305.1. Lineage (NCBI taxonomy): Eukaryota > Viridiplantae > Streptophyta > Magnoliopsida > Fabales > Fabaceae > Vicia > Vicia faba. Next base: position 1,513,700,458 of record OX451736.1, on the reverse strand, counting down.
CTCAAAAGATTAAAATCTTGTGAATCCTTGTAGTGATGCAAACAACTATACTTCTACAATATGTAGTGAAGAGAGATATTTTCCACTTGGGTGTTGAGTGAGGCATTGTTGATTTTAAAATCCAAGCCATACCCTCCACTTTGAGATGATGCAAATTCTCCTTTCTCATGATTGTGGGTAGTAAGTATGTTTTCCACACAGACAATGATGATGATGTTTTATCTCTTAAAATCAACCAACACACTTTTGTTTCAAATTTTTTTTAAGAGGAACTATGTGTACCTTGATCCCCTATTGCACGAAAGGTGGTACGTAGGCACTAAAGGTTCGCAACGGCGGCGGTTGCGAAAATCATAAAAAAATATATTTCTTTCCTCACCTCCACCATCTATTTTACATACAACACATTTTATGGCCAAAATATACATATTTTTACAAAGAGGTTCCTGCGGAGTACCGTAGATGTTTAGGGTGCTAATAACTTCCCTTTACATAACCAACCCCCTTACCTTGAATCTTTCCCCTTTTTTTTGGGTTACTCGCTCTTTTCCCATTCCTTTGGAAACAATAAAGTGCGGTGGCGATTTTTATTTTTTATTTGTATAAATTCTAGTCAATCCAATGGATTAGTCTCGAACATTTATACCGCTATAGAAAAATGGCGAATTCACTGGGGAAAGATTGACCTCTTGCTGGTCCATCCCTAAGTGGATTGAGCCTATCTTTGTTCATTATTTGTAAATGTGCTATTGTTGTTTATGTGTTATATTTTGTATATATGTTTGTTTGGATTTTCCTGGTTTTCAGGGTGCTTGGTGATTACTCATAAGTCCTATACCCGGACTTGGGAAAAGTTTAAGATAGGAAGAGAGGTATAGTCATGTTAACTTTTAGGGAGTAATACCAAAAAAGGAGGCATGAGATCCCCCACTCAGTGGAGGCCCCTTTGACTGTAGTGTCGTTTACTGAGTAATCGGGAAGACGTACTGCTTTCGACCTAGGAGCCTGCTGAAACTGAGGACCGTATAATACCAAACCCATCTAGGCCTTTTAGGTGTAGTGCGGAAGCTATGACGGAGTAATCCGGAAATAGTTGTCACGCGATACTTTGCTCAGACGAGTCTTTCTTGAGAATGTTACTAATTACCGAGTTAATCGGGAAGTTGGTAATATCCGAAGGAAGGATGTAGGCTATGGGAACCTCTAGAACCTTGTTCGGCAGGTGATAACTTTTTAGACCAACACCTTATGGGTAGTACTTTCGACCTCATGCTCGTGACGTTGAACTTATGAACCCTATATGTGTGATCTTGTATGTGATTGTTGCATTATGCATCCGTGCACTCATAAGCATCTTTTGAAGATAATATTTCAAGGGATTTAAAGGTTGACTATTTGTGAATATCTCAGGTACTGTTAACCATGTATTCTGAAAAGAGAAAGACCGGAAAATACAGTTTCAAGGATCCCAAGATAAATGAGCTGATCAGTCTGATTCCAGAGATCGGGTGTCCTGCAGACTTTCGGAAGAAGTATAGATCCATTATTCCTCTCATGTAACTGAAGATGAAGGAGGGCATTCTCTCGACTTTGGTCCAGTTCTATGATCCGGTGTATCACTGCTTTACTTTTCCTGATTATCAGTTGATGCCTACACTGGAGGAGTATTCTTATCTATTGGATTTACCTGTTACCAATCGTGTTCCTTTTATTGGTTTGGAGGGTGAGCCAAAACCACATGAGATTGCTGCTTTGATTCATCTGGGAAAGTTTGAGGTGGAAGCCCATATGACTACTAAATGAGGGATTAGAGGAATACCAGCTCAGTTCTTATTGGAGAAAGCTCGTTACTTTGCCAAAATGAAGAGTACGGTTGCTTTTGAGGCCATCTTTGCTTTACTTTCTTACGGATTGTTCTTATTCCCTAATATGGACAAGTTTGTCGACATTAACGCTATCAGGATTTTCATGATTGGAAACCCAGTTCCTACACTGTTGGGTGATGCTTATTACTCTGTTCATCTTCAGAATTCTTATCATGGGGGAATTATTATCTATTGCACGCCTTTGTTATACCGGTGGTTCATCTCTCATATGCCTCAGTCTGATGCTTTTTGGGATGTCAAGAAGGAACCTCGTTGGGATCCTAAGATCATGGCACTTACTCACTCGGATATTGATTGGTATCATCGAGCTTATCAGGATATAAAGATTATTGACAGTTGTGGTAGTTTCCCCAATGTGCCTCTTCTTGGTACAAAGGGAGGAATTAACTATAACCCTGTTCTTGCACGGCGACAACTTGGTTATCCGATGAGGGATAAATCGAACAGTATTCATTTGAGTAGTTTCTTTCTGAAGGAAGGAGAAGACCACAGGGAAGCTAGGGAGAAGATTGCGAAGGCCTGGCGTCACATTCATAAGAAGAGTAGGAGGGATTTGGGACCTAGGGGTGTTGTTTCTTTGGAGCCATATCTTCAGTGGGTCCGATTGAGAGCCATTCAGTTGAAGATGCCGTATACTCGGGAGACACCCATGCCTGATCTGTTTGTGAAGACCACTCCTCCCTTATTAGATGATCTAGAAGAGCTGCAACTTGCTTTGGTTAGGATGCAACAGGAAAGGGATGCTTGGAAGAACAAGTTCCAGACTTTAGAGAGTTCTTATAGAGCAGACTTGAAGGAGAAAGATGATTTGATCGAGATCCTTGAAAGTCGAGCGGTGGAGTCCATGGAGAGGAAAGGGGATTTATTTTCTCCTAAGCCTCAAACAGGTGCTGATTACTCACTTCCTGATTCAGACGATTGGAAGGAGGTTGCCATCAGACATGTGGAAGAAAACTAGAGGTTGAGAGCTCAGATTCCCAGGCTCACAGGGAAACGCCAGCGTACAGATTGATCTCTATCAGTTCCCTGTCTCAGGATTTTAGATTGTATTTTCATTGTGTACTTGGGATCATTGAAACTTGTAACCCATTTGGAAGTTATTATAATAAAAATTTTCAGTATTTCAAATGCGTTATTATTTTGATGTTTGCAATATGTCTATAAACGTCAAATCCCTTGAAATATTAAATGATAAAGTAAAAAATAATCATATACATTGCATATCATGCATCGTATTGCACATATTTATTGCATTTGTTATGCATACCCAAGTGTCTTACCCAACTTCTTTACTTTATTCAGCAAGCTGACTCATCACTACAACACTCGGGCTAACTTCAAAAAGAAGATGGACAACTTGGAACAGGAGAATCGCGAGCTACGCGAAGATGTTTCTGCTTTGAAGGATGGCTTGGCCAATTTGACTACTATGATGGAAGCACTGGTGGTTGCTCAGAATCAGCCATCGAGTGTTCAACCTCAACCAACAGAAGCGAATGCTGAAGTTTCTACTGTTCCGGTATCCTCTACTTCAACTGTTGTTCAGAACCGTATTCCTCAGGGCTATCCGTGGGGAATGCCAAAGAATTTTGCACCCGAAGGTTTCAATTTTGGCCCCCAAGATGCTCCAATGGTTCCAAATGTTGTTACTCTAGCACCTCATGTGGTTCATACTGTTCCTGTTGCACCTCCTTCGGTAAATCTGGTTCCATTTGTTAACGAAGATATGTGTCGTCCTTTCCCGTCGCCGAGTGAAGATTTGGGGCTTTATGACAGAATGGATGATTTCCAAGAGCAGTTTGAAATAATGCAAAGAGAGATGAAGGCTCTTAGGGGAAAAGAGTTATTTGGGCAGAATGTGAATGAGCTGTGTTTGGTCCTGAATGTTAAAGTGCCTGCTAAGTTCAAGGTCCCTGAGTTTGAGAACTACAAAGGCAACACTTGCCTTCGTGCTCACTTAGTGATTTATGTAAGGAGAATGTCTACCCACACCGATGATCAGCGTCTACTAATTCACTTTTTCCAGGATAGTCTGACCGGCGCAGTGATGAAATGGTACATGAGTTTAGACAACGCCAACATCCATACCTTTAATAATTTTGGAGAAGCATTCATAAAACAATACAAGTACAATGTGGACATGGAGCCTGACCGTGACCAACTTAGGGCCATGGTTCAGAAAGACAGATAATAATTCAAAGAGTACGCACAGAGATGGCGCAAAGTGGCTGCACAAGTGATTCCTCCCATGGAGGAGAAGGAAATGAGTAAAATTTTTCTAAAGATGCTGAGTGCTTTCTACTATGAAAGAATGGTAGAAAGTGCCCCGAGTGATTTTACAGAGATGGTAGGAATAGGTGTCCGCCTAGAAGAGGCAGTAAGAGAAGGCCGTTTGACAAAGGGTGAAGGATCCGGAGGTGTGAAGAAGCCAGCTTATGGGTTTACAAAGAAGAAAGAGGGGGATACCAATGCTGTCATACAAGAGAGGAGGGTGAATGCTCCTAGAAGGAATTATCAGCGTCACCAGCAAGTTGCTTCAGTTACTCCTATTATGAATGCCGCTCCGACTACCGTTTCTTATCAAAGACAATCCCAGCAGGGGAACCAAGGGAATAGTCAGAGAAGGGAGAACTATGACCCTATTCCCATGAGTTATGCAGAGCTACTACCATCATTGATTCAGAAGAAGTTGGTCCAAACACGACCACCTCCAGCAATACCATCTCCATTGCCTTGGTATTACAAAGCATACCAAACGTGTGCCTTTCATCAGGGAGCACCAGGGCATAGTGTTGAAAATTTTTATCCTTTGAAGACTGAAGTGAAAAGATTGGTGACGTCTGGAATTTTATCTTTCAAAGACATGGGGCCTAATGTGAAAGATAATCCTCTACCCAAGAACGGGGGAGTGAATGCCATGAATATGGTTGCCGGTTGTCCCGGTGACTTTTGGATTTTTGACATTAATCTGGTTAGAGTGGATTTGGTGAAGATGCACGCAGACCTTTGAATTCAGCTATTATACGCATGATCACTTCGGTTGTGCTATTTGCAGTACAAATATACAGGGTTGCGAGAAGATAAAGGCTGATTTACAGGAGATGATTGATGAAGGTTTAATCCATATAATCAAGCCTAGGGCAGAGTATGAAGAGGAAGTGAATATGGTTTCTGGATGTCCTAGTGAATTCAAAATTTTTTTATGTAGAGCATTTGAATGAAGATCTCGTACAGTTACATGCTACTTTTTTTCGTACTGTTGGTCAGGTGGAACACCAATATGGATCTTGCATAGTTTGTTGTCGAGACCCCCGAGGATGTTCTATTGCGAGAGAGGGTGTTCAGCTGCTGTTAGACAATGGGACTATCAAGATCACAGGTCGGAGAGATGATTATCATGAGATTGATATGGTTGAAGTTTGTTTTATGGGAGAAGAGTCAGAGGAAGAGTATGCCTCTGCGGATGAGTATTTCTCCTCAGACGAAGTTTTGTTTGCCGGAAGTGACCTTTTGAGGGCTGATTGTGTTGAGGAAGGTGTAAATGTAATTGTACCTTGTCTTGGTGCACCCGCTCATTTTGAGGTGGAGTACCATAGCAAACCAGATGTTACCCCATTGGTAATTAGTCTCCCAGGACCTGTTCCCTATAAATCAGATAAGGTTGTGCCTTACAAATACAACGCTACAATCTTAGAAGACGGGGTGGAAGTTCCCATCCAGCCAATTCCAGATGTTGGAAATATAGATGATAATAGCAGGGTGACCCATAGTGGTTGTGTGTTTGTGCCGGTTATTCGAAGAGACATTGTTGTTGGAAAGAAAATTGCTGAGAACGATGAGCCTAAGAAGGTTGCAGGAGAGACTAGTGGAGCCACATTAGAGAAAGAGGTGGATGATATCTTGAAAATAATTAAAATGAGCGACTACAAAATTGTAGAACAACTATTGCAGACTCCTTCAAAGATATCTATCCTGACATTATTGATGAATTTCTCCGCTCATAGGGAATCACTGATGAGAGTACTAGACAAGCTTTTGTAGAGAATGACATGCCATTGAATCAATTCAGCAGCGTAATTGGAAACATTACGACATGTAACAACTAGAGTTTCTGTGATGATGAGTTACCAGATGAAGGGAGGAATCACAACTTGGCCCTCCACATTTCTATGAATTGCAAGAATGATTCGCTGTCCAATGTGCTAATTGATAACGGATCCGCATTTAATGTTATACAGAGAAGTACTCTCATAAAGTTAAAGTATCAGGGAACACCTATGCGCCCGAGTGGCATCATTGTGAAGGCTTTTGATGGGTCGAGGAAATCTGTCATTGGTGAAGTGGACTTACCCATCCATATAGGACCACACTTGTTCTTGATAACTTTCTAGGTAATGGACATTATTCCCGCGTATAGTTGTTTGCTAGGACGACCATGGATACACGAAACATGGGCTGTCACTTCAACTTTGCATCAGAAGCTAAAATTTGTGCGTGAAGGGAAGGTAGTGATCATAAATGGGGAGCAGGCATTGTTGATATCCCATTTATCCTCTTTCAGTATTGTAGAAGCGAATGAGGCTGCTGTAGGAACCCAATTCCAAGCCCTATCCATTGACAACATAGGGAAGAATGAGAATTCTGTGGTTTCCCTAAAGGATGCGCAGCAGGTGGTACTCAATGGTCATAATGTAGTTTGGGGACAACTTGTGAATCTACTCGTGAACAAAAACAAGGCTGGTTTGGGTTTCTCTTCGAGGGATGGCAAAAGCGAAAGTCTGAAGTTGAAGTCTTCTGTGAACAATTATCATGATTTTTTCCGCAGCGGAGGCTACCTCCATCCGATTGGTTCTGGAATTAATGCTGTTGAAGAGGATGAAGCAGAGCAGGAAGTACCTAATTATGTGACACATGGAGTCAGAGTTCAGAAATGGGTCACCATTGATGTTCCTTCTTGCATACATATTTCAAAGTAATTGGTTTTGTTAATCTGTTTCTTTTTTTTTGAAAAGCTTTCACTCCGCCCAAAGTGGAAGTATTGATGTTGTAGGGCTTATCTGTTTGCTATAACTGTTAAGATCATTAATATAAGTTGTCTTTGCTTCCAAATTATGTCTTTTATTTTCTGCCTTTTTCTTGGGAAATGGTAAAAAAAACCTTTTCAAAATAAATAATAACTGAAAATTAATCTCCATGCTCACTTGTTATATGTGTCAGTTTCTAAAAAACAATCATAAATCAAATGTGCAGATTAATTAAAAATCCCATTGAATACAATGACCCTGCACCCTCTCCCAACTTCAATTGTCCTGTGTTTAGGGCTGAAGAAGAAGATTATGATGGGATCCTGGAAGAGGTCTCACGGTTGCTTGAGCACGAGGAAAATACCATTCAACCATACAAAGAGCCTTTGGAAGTGGTTAATTTGGGTTCATAGGAAGATCCGAAGGAAGTCAAGATTGGAGCATCGTTGCATCCTGATGTAAAGAGCGGGCTGATTGAACTATTGAAAGAATATGTGGATATTTTTCTTAGTCTTATCAAGATATGCCTGGTCTAGATATAGACATTATCGAGCATCGTTTTCCGTTGAAGCTAGAGTGTTCGCCAGTTAAACAAAAGTTGAGAAGAACCCACCCGGATATGGCAGTAAAGATCAAAGAGGAGGTCCTAAAGCAGATTAATGCTGGTTTTCTTGTGACGTCAGTGTATCCTCAATGGATTTCCAATAATGTACCAGTACCGAAAAAATACGGAAAAGTCCGCATGTGCGTAGATTATAGAGATCTAAATAAAGCTAGTCCAAAAGATGATTTTCCATTGCCTCACATTGACATGTTAGTGGATAGCACAACAAAATTCAAGGTATTCTTGTTCATGGACGGATTTTTCGGGTATAATCAAATAAGAATGGCTCCAGAGGACATGGAAAAAACAACGTTTATCACACCCTGGGGAACATTCTGTTACAGAGTGATGCCCTTCAGGTTGAAGAACGCTGGTGCAACGTACCAGAGGGCTATGACAACCCTATTCCATGATACGATGCACAAAGAAATCGAAGTATATGTTTATGATATGATTGCCAAATCCCAAACTGAAGAAGGGCACATAGAAGATTTGTTGAAGTTGTTTCGGCGTTTGAGGAAGTATCGTCTCCGCCTGAATCCAAATAAATGCACCTTCGGAGTTAGATCGGGGAAATTATTGGGTTTTATTGTTAACCAGAAAGGAATTGAAGTTGACCCTGACAAAGTCAAAGCAATTCAAGAAATGCCAGCACCAAGAATTGAAAAGCAAGTCAGGGGTTTCCTTGGGCGTTTGAATTATATCTCCAGATTTATTTCCCACATGACTGCAACGTGTGAACCGATCTTTAAGTTGTTAAAGAAAGATCAAGGTTGTGTGTGGACGGATGACTGCCAAAGGGAATTTGAAATTATTAAAGAGTATATGCTTTAACCTCCTATCTTGCTCCCTCCCGTAGAAGGAAGACCGTTAATTATGTATCTAACAGTGTTGGATAAATCCATGGGTTGTATTCTGGGACAATAGGATGAAACAGGAAAGAAAGAGTTTACCATTTATTATCTCAGCAAAAAGTTCACTGATTGTGAGTCGCGGTATTCCATGCTAGAAAAAACATGTTGTGCTTTGGCCTGGGTGGCAAAGCGTTTGCGGCAGTATATGTTGAATCATACCACTTGGTTGATCTCCAAAATGGATCCAATCAAGTATATTTTTGAAAAGCCTGCCCTTACTGGGAGAATTGCCCGTTGGCAGATGTTGTTATCTGAATATGATATCGAGTACCACACTCAAAAGGCTATTAAAAGTAGTGTGTTGGCAGATTACCTTGCTCACCAGCCGGTGGAAGATCATCAGTCTGCAGAATATGAATTCCCCGATGAAGATGTGGTATTCTTAAAAGTGAAAGATTGTGATGAACCATTGCCCGAGGAGGGCCCCGACCCTGAATCTCGTTGGAGTATGGTATTTGATGGAGCTGTGAATGCTTATGGTAAAGGAATTGGTGTTGTGATTGTTACTCCTCATGGATCGCATATTCCTTTTACTACGAGGTTAACATTTGATTGCACTAATAATATGGAGGAATATGAGGCTTGCATCATGGGTCTTGAGGAAGCTATTGATATCAGAATTAAGATGCTAGATGTTTATGGTGATTCAGCCTTGGTAATAAATCAGATTAAGGGAGAATGGGATACTCGTCACCTTGGCTTGATCCCTTACAAAGATTATGCTAGAAGATTATTACCCTTCTTAAATAAAGTTGAATTCCATCATATTCCTAGGGATGAAAATCAAATGGCAGACACTCTGGTAACTCTGGCTTCCATGTACCAAGTGAATACTTGGAATGATATACCCCGAAGTACAGTTCGACGGCTCGATAGGCCCACTCACGTGTTTGTGACAGAGGAGGTAGCAGATGAGAAACCTTGGTATTATGATATCAAGCATTTTCTTCAGACTCAGGAATACCCGTTTGGTGCGTCAAAGAAAGATAAAAAGACACTGAGAAGATTGGCAGGCAATTTCTTCCTCAGTGAAAATGTGTTATACAAGAGAAATTTTGACATGGACTTGCTCAGATACGTGGATAGACATGAAGCAGACATGTTGATGCATGAGATTCATGAAGGTTCATTTGGAACTCATGCTTATGGACATTCAATGGCTAAAAAGATGCTAAGGGTAGGTTATTATTGGTTGACAATGGAACCCGATTGATACAAATTTGCAAAGAAGTGCCATAAATGCCAGATTTATGCAGATAAGATCCATGTGCCTCCGACACTTCTCAATGTGATTTCCTCCCCATGGATTTTCTCTATGTGGGGGTATTGACATGATTGGGATGATAGAACCAAAGGCTTCAAATGGACACCATTTTATCTTGGTAGCAATTGACTACTTTACCAAATGGGTAGAGGTTGCTTCATATGCCAATGTTACCAAATAGGTGGTTGTGCGTTTCATCAAAAACAATCTTATATGCCAGTATGCTATGCCGAACAGAATCATCACTGACAATGGCTCAAATTTGAATAACAAGATGATGAATGAACTGTACGAAGAATTCAAGATTGTCCATCACAACTCATCTCCATACAGGCCAAAGATGAATGGGGTTGTTGAAGCTGCTAATAAGAATATCAAGAAGATTATCCAGAAAATGGTTGTCACTTATAAGGATTGGCATGAAATTCTCCCTTTTGCTCTACATGGATATCGAACATTTGTTCGCACTTCAACAGGAGCAACCCCGTTTTCCCTAGTGTATGGAATGGAAGCTATACTCCCAGTCGAGGTAGAGATTCCCTCGTTACATGTTATAATGGAAGCCAAGTTGACAGAGGCTGAATGGGTCCAGAACAGGTTTGACCAATTAAATTTGATTGAAGATAAGAGAATGACAACTTTGTGTCATGAGCAGTTATATCAGAAAAGAATGAAGAAATCATTTGATAAAAAGGTCAAACCTCGTGAATTCAGTGAAGGCGACCTCGTGCTCATGAAGATCATGTCTTTCAACACTGATTCTAGGGGCAAGTGGACTCCCAATTTTGAAGGCCCCTATGTTGTCAAGAAAGCCTTCTCTGGTGGTGCATTAATTCTTGAAACTATGGATGGCGAGGAGTTCCCACGTCCCATGAATGCTGACACAGTCAAGAAATACTTCGCCTAATGAAATAAAAGAACAGCTTGCTAAGTTGAAAACCCGAAAGGGCGGCTTAGGCAAAAAGGAGCGTCTCGGTAGGCCAAAAACCCGAAAGGGCGGTCTAGGCAAAAATTAGAGACATAAATAAAATAAATTTCCCGCTAAGTTGTAAAACCGCAAGGGCAACTTAGACAAAAGTTAGGGACTTTCTTGGAAAGTAACTACGTCAGACGGGACTTGATCGTTGAAGCAACAATCTTCTCGGATCCTCACCATACTTTAACAAAAAGTTGCTGCTCAGGATTTCAAAAGTTGTTAGGGGGGATAGTGGTCATTATATCTCAATGCATCTTTTCCATTATGTATTACCATTTCCCAAACTTTGTAATCATCCATGGAGTCTCGCCATTCGCAGACTACCATTCTATTTATGAAATTCGAGCTTTTGCCCAACTCTTTGTCTTATTATTTTTATTTAGCTTGCAAAGACATCATTTATTACTGATAATAACTGTTAAAGAAAAAGGATTAAAAAGCAAATTTGACTTTTCAAAAAGAGGAGAGATCCTTACAAATGAATTTACTTTGGGATTTGTGATGAAACAATGACAACAAGAATGGTGGTCCCAAGAATGAACAAACTCCGGTTGTTTTAAGAAGATTTACTCCCTTCATGAAAGTTTTATCAGGTCATTTTGCTGGTGTGCGCAATCTTTGTGTATTTCTCAGATAGTTAAAAAACAGTACCAGTGGGTACAAGGTGCAGTATTAGGTTTATGACCCCACTATCCCCAGTCGAGTCTTGATTTCCCAGGAAGGTTATCCCATGGCATCTCTTGTTGGTAATGAGTATTCGTGATGAAAGTTTTCTCCAGGGAGGTAGGCTTGAATCCCCCAATGAAGTTTGATTGTGTCAGCGTCAGTCCGCTTTGTTTAAGGCTGGTCTCGCAATCTCCAGTAGGCATGTTGCTTTTGAAAAGTTGTTTTCTCCAATGAAACCGGAAGAAAGATGTTCTATCCCGATATTTGTTTGATTTGGCTACATCCGGATTATGTTTCTCCTCAGTAAAGTTAAGACAGGTAATGTGTTTGGTTTCCTCAATTGTTGATATTTCTGATTGAAGTTAGCCCATTGTTGTTGGTACCTGAGGCGGTTTTGTTTGTTTGTATTGATTATGTATCCTTTTACCATCATATGCACGATAACACTCATACATTCATACATGCATCATGCATAATCAAAAACCATCATTCATTAGCATTGTATTCTGACCTCTCCTGCAGCGTTCTTGGCTCAGTTGATTTTGGTTGTCCGGCTTGAGTTGATTTCTCAAAGGATGTATCTACACTGACCGTCTTGCTCCAGTTTATTTCCAAATTGGATTTATGGATCTCTGAAAACTTTGAGTTTTGGTTCGTGCATTTATTTTGCACAGGATAACTTTATCTCCTCAGCAGGAATATCGTGGCACTTCCCCGAGAAATCATATTTCCATTCCCAGAAAGTCATTTCTCTTTGCAAAATACCTTTGACAATAAATGGAAGTCTCTTTATTTGAGACAAATAATGTATTACCCTTTCCTGGAAGATCTCCTTGGTTAAAGAAGAAGTTGGGATCCGTTCTCGGTAAAGCACCAGAATCTTGGGGAAACTTTATGTTTTCTCTTTCTACCTTCAGTGAATATTGGTAGTACATCGGCAGTGAACGTCAGTGTTTGTTATCTTTTTTCTATCTTCAGTGAACGTTGATAGTTCATCGTTAGTGAACGACGGTGATATGATATTTTTCTCTTTCTACCTTCAGTGAATGTTGTAGTACGTCGGCAGTGAACATCGATGTTTGTTATCTTTTTGCTATCTTCAGTGAACGTTGATAGTTCATCGTCAGTGAACGACGGTGATATGATATTTTTCTCTTTCTACCTTCAGTGAACGTTGGTAGTACATCGGCAGTGAACGTCGGTGTTTGTTATCTTTTTTCTATCTTCAGTGAACGTTGATAGTTCATCGTTAGTGAATGGCGGTGATATGATTTTTTTTCTCTTTCTACCTTTAGTGAACGTTGGTAGTACGTCGGTAGTGAACGTCGGTGTTTGTTATCCTTTTGCTATCTTCAGTGAACGTTGATAAATCATCGTCAGTGAACGACAGTGATATGATATTTTTCTCTTTCTACCTTCAGTGAACGTTGGTAGTACATCTTCAGTGAACGTCGGTGTTTGTTATCTTTTTGCTATCTTCAGTGAACGTTGATAGTTCATCGTCAATGAACGGCGGTGATATGATTTTTTTCTCTTTCTACCTTCAGTGAACGTTGGTAGTACATCGGCAGTGAACGTCGATGCATGTTATCCTCCTCTCTGATTATTTTCTTGTGGTTTACCAGTGATTTATTTTCCTGGTGGGATTGGTCTTTTGTTTCTACATTTCATGTTGCATCCCCAATGCTACTTTGCGTCTCTTTTGTTCCATTCATATACATTCATATGCATAAATGTTTGCATGGCATCTTAGGGCCAAAAACAGGGTTTGTTTTATATTTAAGTGTCTTCGATCACGTGGACACGCACATTTTTAACCTTCGTATCTCCGGATAGAAGAAATTTAAATAAGGGCAGCTGTTGTACCCTAATTTTTTCCCCTAAGATCCCTTCATCATACCATATTGTTTCAATCACCACAAAATCACATTAGGGCTTTTGGTTCTTCTACTTATCTTTAGCTTTGCTCTTTGAGGAATTACCAAGCACCTTAACTTGTTTTCTCTTGTGATCATGGATAGTTTGCTTTGATTTTCTCTCTAAATTAACAAAATGCAATATTAGTTTGTCTTACTTGCTAATAATGTAGGTAAAATCAATGAGGTCTAGCAAGTTGCATCATGGGTTCATGAGTTTATTTCCATGCCCTAGTCAAAGCTTGAGAGATTCAAACCTCACCCATAAAGTTGTTTTGAAAGTAGTTTTGGTGGCCATGTGTCCTCATCATCATCCTTAATAATCTCTATTCACAAAGGAAGAGTATTGGCACAAAAAGTTTGTTCAAACTTGGCAAAGTTCCACCAAGCTTTCTCTTGATCTAGAGGCTAGGGTTTTGGATTTCAAAGGGGCATATCTTGCTCATCTTTTGGTATTTTTTAGTGATTCCAAAAACATTCTTCTCTTAAAAGAGTTACCAACAAATCACTTCAAAGGTTCCAAAAAGTTTTCATGTGGAAGGAACTTAATGAAGGAGAAAAATTACAAGTCACCTAGATGAATTCCAAATTTTCTATATGTGAGTTCAAATGGTCATAAATTGGTCAATTTTTATCACCTTGAGCCCATTCTTTTTTAATGATGATCCTAAGGATGTGTACTTCATGCCTTCTTTTATGTGCAAAGTGAGAAAATGGATGGAAGTTGCCTTAAGAATGCAAAATATTATAGGTCATTTCATGATTTTTGGCCAACTTCAATAAGTCATAACTTGCTCTATTTTTGGAGATTTTGTTTGGTTCAAATTGAAAAATGTCATTCAAGAAGTCTACTTCATTCCATCTTTTTTGATCAAGAGCAAATTCTAAGTGCAAGGCCATGTTTGAAAGCAAGAGATTATAGGTCATTTTTAAAGAAGAATTTGAAATATTTTTAAGTATGGAAAGTCAACTCTTTTTCCTCAACTTTGACTCCATGTAACTTTCAGCTCAAGCTTCCATTTGATTCCATTCTTTTTCCATTACAAAGCTTAAAGAATCATCTTTCTAAAGCATCCAAGCTTAATTTTTCTAGCACTGCTAGTCTTGATGCTTTCATCCAGCTCCCTGCAAGTCTCCTTTTGATAAGCAATATTTCTTCCTTGTAAGTTACAGGACTAGGTACCTGAGAAGATGTTACAAGAATGTTTGGGACATGTTCACCACCAAATAACTTATTGCGTAGATTCAAAGGAGATTCCATTTTATTTGCACTATCAAAAGGAAATAAGACCCCAGGGTGATGTTCCAGAATGATTCCACAGATGAGAGAAGGGAAACAGATTGGAAACTTCATAGCATATGAGGATGCTTGCTTCAAAACATGATCAAAAATGTATTTCCAAAGTCAAACACTCTTTCCTTTCACATAAAAAAGATGAATTTCAAAAGACTAGTAGAGATAATAGAGGTATGGTTTGTAGGAACCCAATTAATAGTAGCCATTCTGTGAAGAATGTCATACTTCACGCTAAGCTTACTAGAGGAAACCTTTCCTTCTTTTGGCCATTCCTTTACTTAGTCCCCAGTTATCTCCTTGTACACATCATTACATGACACCTCTAATTCAACTTGAGACTCTTCAGGTTTTCCTAGAAACTTTTTGATCACATTAGGAGAAAATGTCACAATATTTACCCTAACATACACTTTCATGTAATCATCACTCCCCACAATATCACAACCATAAGGAACATTTACCACAAACTCCTTGACCAGTCGTTCATATCAAAGGCTAAAATTTGAAACCATTTTCATCAAGCCAACCTCCTTTATAAGCCTCACCACATCCTTACACTTTTAGAAGTCGTTGCCCAATTCCCTTTCCAACGCCAACCTTCTTTGCATAACATGCCTCCATTTATCAACATTTTCCATATCGCCGTGTTCTTTACTTTTCCGCATTTATCGCTTTCATCACCATAATCAGGAAAAGATAAAGATATAAACAAAACCTTCAAACACTTAACCAAAAATTACTACCAAGCATTCTCATAAAATCGAATAAATTTTATAAGACCTAATTCACCCCCCTCTTAGGCACTCTGAGACTTACAATTGGCATCAGAGCAAGTTATAGGTAACTTGTTCCTAAAGATCCAGAATGGCTTCCGCAAATCATCAACCAGTCTTCAGAGATGGTGGTAGTAACAACAAGCCTCCTCTATTTTGTGGTGAATATTTTGACTTCTGGAAAATACGCATGAAGGCGCATTTAGAAGCACAAGGAGAGGAAGTATGGGATGCTGTTGAAAATGATCCATTTATCCAGATATCTGTTATCAATGGCATTGGTTCTGTAAAGCCCAAAACTACATGGGACGACGATGATAAAAAGAAAGTTCTATATGACAAAAAGGCAATAAACCTTATTCAAGGTGCACTCAGTATGGACGAATTTATCCGTGTCTCGAACTGCAAGATAGCAAAAGAAATATGGGATACCCTTGTTCAAACTCATGAAGGAACGACTGAAGTAAAAAGATCAAGGCTAAATACCTTGAGTCAAGAATATGAACTATTTCGAATGCAGCCTGGAGAATCCATTCTTGACTTACAAAAGAGATTTGTGCATTTGACAAATCACTTAAATGCTCTTGGTAAAACCTTGACAAATGATGAACTCAACTTGAAAATCCTTAGATCATTGACTAGGGAATGGCAACCAAAGGTAACGGCTATCTCGGAAAAGAAGAGTCTCTCCGCAATGACGTCCGCTACACTATTTGGCAAACTTCAGGAATATGAAACGGAACTCGGTAGACTTGAAAAACATGAAAATTTAGAGAAGAAATCCAAAGGCATTTCCTTGAAAGTTGATTCAAAGGAAAGTCAAGATAAAGATGCATCGGAGGAAGATGAAAACTTCTTGCTTCTTGTAAAAAGGTTAGGAAAATATTTTGGTCATAAAAATAATCTTCATAATGCTAACTTTGTCAAGAGGAAGAAATTTTATAATCATAAAGATAAAGAAGCCTCTACATCAACACAAGATGTCACATGTTATGAATGTGGAAAACAAGGTCACATAAAGCCGGATTGTCCAAAACTCTCCAAGAAAAATGGATTCAAAGGCAAAAAGGATTTCAAGAACAAAAAGGCTTATGTTGCATGGGAAGATAATGAGATAAGTTCTTCATCCGATTCAGAAAGCGAGGAATGTGCAAATCTAGCATTAATGGCTTCACATCACTCCGACAATGAAGAAGATGTTAGTAATGAATTTAATCTTTTTGATGATGATGTTCAAGATGCTATTGATGAACTCTTGAGAGAATGCAAAATTTTATACAAAAAGGTGTCAAATCAAGAAAAAGAACTTCTAAGTTGTTTAGAAAAAATTGACACCATGACTAAAGATTTTGAACTTCAAAAACATAATTTTATTAAAGAAAAAGAAAACTTTGCATGCTCCAAGTGTGAATCAAATGTCTTTCAAATTGTTCAATTGAAAAGAGTCATTGAACAATATGAAAAAGGACAAATAGGATTGGAAGGATTACTAAGCCAACAACGCTATCCTAATGATAAAAGGGGTCTTGGTTATGTGAATTCTAAGAAACCAAATAACAATCCCACTGTTTTTGTAAAGGCTAGTAATAGTTCCAATCCCAAGAAAGTAGAAAAGAAGCAAGTTGTTCATAATCATCAAAAGAAAAAGGCTAATGTATCGAAAAAGAAAACATTTCCTAAGAAGAAATCTTATCCTTCTAGATATAGAAGTAACTTTGAACCTACTTGTTTTTATTGTGGTATTAAAGGCCATACACCTAATACTTGCTATGTTAGAAACTTTAGTATAGCAAGTGGGCATTATGTGTGGGTGAAAAGGGAACTAACTATGAAGGACCCAAGGCAACTTGGGTACCTAACAAAGAATGATTTGATTGTGTAGGTATGCTTGAAATCCACATCAAATGTTTGGTATCTTGATAGTGGATGTTCAAAGCATATGACATGAGATGTACACCAATTTTCATATCTAGTACATAAAGCCAAAGGGTATGTCACTTATGGAGACAACACCAAAGGAAAGATTCTTGGCGTTGGAATAGTTGGCACACTTCCATCCATTCAAATTGAGGATGTTCTCTATGTTGAAGGATTAAAGCACAATCTTCTTAGCATAAGTCAACTTTGCGATAGAGGGTTCAAGATCAAATTCAACAAAGATGAATGTCTCATTATGGATGAGGCAACCAATGAGGTAAAACTCAAAGGTATAAGAACTAACAATATTTTTATGATTACTTTAGATTATTTGTCTCTGAAGGTACAATGTCTTATGGTAAACAACAATGACGCTTGGTTATGGCACAAGAGGATCGCTCACATTCACATGGAGCACTTGAACAAATTGGTTAAGCATGACTTAGTTATTGGTCTACCAAAGATGAAGTTCATCAAGGACAAATTATGTAATGCATGCCAAAAGGGAAAACAGACCAAAACAACTTTCAAATCTAAGAATGTGGTGTCTACTACAAGACCACTACAATTGTTACACATGGATCTCTTTGGTCCATCAAGAACAAAAAGCTTCGGAGGTAATGTATACGCTTTAGTCATTATTGATGATTTTTCTAGATATTCTTGAACTTTGTTTCTTGTGCAGAAAAGTGATGCTTTCAAAGCCTTAAGAAGTATGCTAAGCAAATCCAAAATGAAAAATCACTAAAGATTGTATCCATAAGAAGTGATCATGGTGGAGAATTCCAAAATGCTCAATTTGAAGAATTTTGTGAAGAACATGGTATCTCTAATAATTTTTCAACACCAAGAACTCCACAACAAAATGGAGTAGTTGAAAGAAAGAATAGGTTTCTAGTGGAACTTGCAAGAACAATGCTTAGTGATGCAAATCTTCCTAAATATTTTTGGGAGGATACGGTTAGTACGGCATGTTATGTTGGAAATCGAGTTATCATTAGACCTATAATAAAGAAGACTCCATATGAACTCTTCAAAGGAAGAAAGCCAAATATTGCTCACTTTCACATTTTTGGATGCAAGTGCTTTGTTCTTAACAATGACAAGGATAATCTCGGTAAGTTTGACGAGAAATCCGGCGAAGGTATATTTCTTGGTTATTCGCTTTCTAGTAAAGCATATAGAATTTATAATAAAAGAACTTTAACTATTGAAGAATCTATGCATGTATCTTTTGATGAAACTAACCCCTCTAAGGAGGAAGTAGTTGTTTGTGATGATGATGATCCTATAGATTTACCCCCGGAAGATCGTTCAATTGATCAAATTAAGAAATCACCGGAAAATCAAGAAAACATTGTACAACAAGATTCAAACACCAATGATCTACCAAAAGAATTGAGAACTCATAGAGACCATCCTATTGACAAAATTATTGGTGACATTAGCCAAGGAGTATCAACAAGATTGAATCTAAAAGATGCTTGCTTAAATATGGCGTTTGTTTCTCAAATTGAACCTACCAAAGTTGATGAAGCCTTAGGAGATGATCAATGGATTATTGCTATGCAAGAAGAATTAAATCAATTCGAGAGAAATCAAGTTTGGGAACTTGTTCCTAGACCAAGTGGTAAACACATCATAGGTACCCGATGGGTGTTTAAGGACAAACTTGATGAGAATGGTCTTATTGTTCGAAACAAAGCAAGGTTGGTTGCCCAAGGTTACAATCAAGAGGAAGGAATCGACTTTGAAGAAACATTTGCTCTGGTTGCAAGGTTAGAAGCTATACGTCTTTTACTTGCTTATGCTTGTTCATTAAATTTTCAGCTTTTTCAAATGGACGTCAAAAGCGCATTCTTGAATGGATACATCAATGAAGAAGTCTATGTCAAACAACCCACGAGATTTGAAGACTTCAAACATCCTTCACATGTCTTTAAGTTGAGAAAGGCTCTTTATGGCTTAAAGCAAGCACCAAGAGCATGGTATGATAGACTTAGCAATTTTTTGTGTGAAAAAGGTTTCGAAAAGGGTAAGGTTGATAAAACCTTGTTCATTAAGAGAATCCAAAGTAACACTTTATTGGTTCAAGTCTATGTTGATGATATCATTTTTGGATCGACTAACAAAGAAATGTGTGAGGAATTCTCATTGATGATGCAAGGAGAATTCGAGATGTCTATGATGGGAAAGATGAACTACTTTCTTGGACTACAAATCAAGCAACTAGAAGATGGAATCTTCATAAATCAATCTAAGTATTGCAAAGAATTATTGAAAAATTTTGATATGGACAATTGTAAAGAAATGAATACTCCAATGGGCTCCGGTACATATGTTGATCAAAATGAATCCGACACTTCAATTGATATTACAAAGTACAGAGGTATGATTGGTTCTTTATTGTACTTGACGGCAAGCCGTCCTGACATCATGTTTAGTGTTTTTCTTTGCACTCGCTTTCAAGCAAATCCAAAGGAATCACACCTCATGGAAGTTAAAAGGATCATGAAATATCTTAAAGGAACAATCAATGTTGGCCTATGGTATCCGAAAGGTAGTACTTGCACTTTAATTGGTTATTCTGACGCGGATTATGCAGGTTGTAAAACTGATCGTAAAAGCACAAGTGGTACTTGTCACATTATTGGAAATGCATTAGTATCATGGGCTTGTAAAAAGCAAGCATGTGTTGCTCTTAGCACGACCGAAGCAGAATACATAGCAGCAGGTAGTTGTTGTGCACAAATTCTTTGGCTCAAGCAACAACTCCGTGATTACAGACTTGATCTCGGATGCATTCCTCTTCGATGCGACAATACAAGTGCTATCAATATTACAAAGAATCCGGTCATGCATTCAAGAACCAAACATATAGATATTCGACATCATTTTCTCCGTGATCATGTACTTAAAGGAGATGTCGAAGTCACTTTTGTGGATACTCATAACCAACTCGCGGATATCTTCACTAAACCGCTTGCTCGAGAACCTTTCTTCAAAATCCGAAGAGAACTTGGTATTTTGGATGAAGGTGATATCTAATGTTTCTCTTAAGATACTTTTCTTAATTTTTAAATGTATCTATTTCACTCTTTTTCCCCATCCTTTTTGATGTTAACAAAGGGGGAGAAGAGTATGCATGTATGTTGTTTTGTTTCAAGAAATTGCAGGCCCAAATAAATATCAACCTCTCTCCAAAATTCAAAGAATCATGGACTTAGGGGGAGCATACAATTTAGGGGGAGCCTTGCATTTGCTCAACATGTTCGCTACACAAAACAACATGAACATTTCAAGAAATCGTTTTCAAGACTTGGTTGTCATCATCAAAAAGGGGGAGAATGTAATTGCAAGCTTCTCAAGTCATATTTAAAGCATGTGTTTTGATGAAGACAACTTGGACATCAACTTTCAAAGGATGTGCAAAAAGCTTATCAACATCAAATAAAAGTCTTGAAGATTATTGAAGAATTATTGAAGTAATCATCAAATGTCAAAATGGTATAAATAATTCTTTAAATCTTGAATATAGATGTTCACAATATGCATTCATCAACATATACATATTCCATAACTTTAACATCAAGAAAAACTTTGTTTGAAATATCTTTCAAAATGTATTTTTGAAAATAAACCTTTAGGAACCGGTTCCTCCCTAACAGGGAACCGGGTTCCAGCTTTTCTCAAAAAACATGTCCCTGGTTTTTGTACCAGGAACCGGGTTGTACCAATAGGGGAACCGGTTCCTGCGTGATAAATTTGAATTCCAAATTATAACGTTCACTAAGAACCGGGTTCTATCAGTGTCGGAACCGGTTCCTAACGAACCAATGCAGCTTTTACTTTGTTTTTTGAACATTTTACAAGTGGTATCTTTTCATGAATGCATTGCAACTTTTCATATGAATTGGCATGAATGAAGAGGTTCTTACAACTTTATAAAATGCAGATTTTCTTATTTTCAAACAATGTTCTATACTTCAATTTTCAAATTAACAAATATCCTTCTTCATTAACAATTTTCTCATTTACTCACATTTGAAATTATACTTTCATGTGTTCATAATTTTGTGAAACTTGCCATATACACTTTCATTATCATTTCAAGTTTCATTCATACATTGTGAACATTTATATACATTGTTGAGAATTGTTTTTATCTTGAAGAAGAAGATCAATTGAAGATTGATAAAGCTCTCCATATACTTCAAAATTAATCATTGTATTACTTAAAGATTTTCCCTTACTATCCAGGATTGTTGGAAGTAAGTGTTGTGATTTGAAGAGGATTGTTCTTCATTCACATTAGTGTTTGTTTGGTCTTAAAGGTGTTAAGAACCTTTGATCACCCTATAGGTTAGATAGTAAGCATAGGCTGTACAATCATTCTAACTATAGTGAAATCTCTTTCGTGTTGGAAAGGGGACTGGAGTATTCTCGGATTGTAAGGGGAACCAGGATATATCACCGTATTCTTTACTTTTTCGCATTTATCGCTTTCATCACCATAATCAGGAAAAGATAAAGATATAAACAAAACCTTCAAACACTTAACCAAAAATTACTACCAAGCATTCTCATAAAATCGAATAAATTTTTATAAGACCTAATTCACCCCCCCCCCCCCCCTCTTAGGCACTCTGAGACTTACACAAGTAACTTACCATAAGTCTTGACATTACTAGAAGCAAAATATCTTACTTCATTATGGGATGACTAATGAACAATGGACAAGGGGAAAAAATCTAACACAAGATCAGAGAGATTGATCATTCGAAAATAATTTTAGCCCTATCATTTGGTGGAGACGACCGATGGTCTTTAGAGGATTCATGAATTTGGCGGATTATGGATGTTGATACATCTTTGACCTTGTTTTAATCTGTTGAGATGTTGGAGCACATGAGAGAAAACGTGACCGCAAACTTTTGAAAGAGAAGACGAAAAGAATGCTGGAGCTAAGGGTATGGTAAAGGTAGTAGGTTTTAGTCACACTTTGAATTAAAGGGATTGGGCAAGTGTGGGTATTATAAGACTTGACATTTTCTTAGCCCACATAAATAGCAATAATTTCTATAAATTCTCATAAATACCAATACCAAGCATTCCTCCTAAACTTTTAAATTTTACATCACCCAAGTTTGTAGTAATAACATCAACATTCAGGTAGTCACACAATAATGTCAAGATGTCTTGTGTAACATTATATTCAATCATCCTCTACTTATCAAAATGTTGTATCATTTCTTCTGACATCTTTCCAAACACAAGATCATCAAGACTCTTGAGCTTTCCCTTTTTCGTTTTGACCCATATGATTTTATCACCGTCCTCCTTTATTTCTTCAGTCTTCAAATTCAAATATCCAAACTTTTGATGACTCAAATTTACTTTTTCATCCTTAAACATTATATAGTTTGGGGAAAGGTTTGGTTCTTGAGGAGACCATAGGTACCAATTGTCTTTTGATCTAGATCCCTTCATAATCACTTCATTCTTCTCATTTGTTATCAGAAATTCATATTCAATAAAGTTAACTATGAGGCCTTGGTTACATAGTTGACTAATTTGGATCAAGTTAGAAGTAAACCCCTTTAAAAATAACACATCATAAAGACTAGATTGTCGTGTATATTACAGCTTTCCAACACCTTTTATTTCACCTTTTGATCCATCTCCAAAAGTGACATCGCTAGTGGACTGTGGTTTACTGTCCACTAAGAATTTCTTGACACCATTCATGTGTCTAGAATAACCACTATCAAAGTATCAATCTTTTATGGAAGAGGCTCTGATAGAGGTGTGAGCTATGAGTCTAAACATATCCTTCCTAGGAATCCACTCCTTCTTATCTTTAACAAATGTCTGCTCTCTTTTGGGTTGAGCAACAAGTTTTGAATAACCATATAATCTGTAACAGTAGGGTTTTATGTGACCAAACCTTCCATAGTAATAACATCTCCAATGTTGAGTCTTGTTTCTTGAGTGATATTTCTGATGTCTATGCTGATGTTGGAACATTTGCTTTGACATCTTCTGGTCCTGCTTTCCTTTTTCTTTGACAAACCTTACTCCAAGCTCTTTTTCTTTGTTCTTCACAACTTGATTATCATAAGAAATACCTCTAAAATTTCCAGCACTCTTACCAGTTTGAAGAATCTCATCCAGCACATCAGAACCATTGTTGCGCATTCTCACAGATTTAGTCATATTGTCTAGTTGAGATTTGAGTAATATAACTTCACCTTCTAATCCAGAGATAATAGACAGATGCTCCACTTTTTCAAACTATATTTGAGCTATAATTTTCTTTTTCTTCTCTCCTAATTGACATACCTCTTCACTTATGAGACACAACTCATTGTAGGAAGCAACAAGTTCTTCAAAAGTCAGTTCCTCACAATCTGAGCCTTCATCAGAGTCGCATATTCCTATCAAAGCAGTGACTTGTTTGACAACTTGTTCTTCAGGATCACTTTTAGAGTCTTCTTCTGACCAAGATGTAGATAAAATCCTCTTCTGCTTCTTGAGATAAGTTGGAAATTCAGCCCTTATGTGTCCAAAACCTTCACATTCATGACACTGAACTACTCTTCCTTGGTTGGATTTGTCATCCGTTCTGACCCTTCTTTCAACATTATGGTTTTTGTTGATGTCGGAAAACTTGTCAAATGACTTGTTATTTACATTTGATATTGACTTCCAGTCCTCCTTCTTTATCACTATGTTGAACTGTCTTCCAAGTAATACAATAGCATTGGATATCCCTTCTTTAGTGTCCAAGTTACACTCACCTTTTAGGTCATCAATATTAGAGATAAAGGCAACAATCTTCTTCTTTTTAGACTTTTCACAGATCCCTAGTTCAAAGGTTTGTAGAGATCCCATAAGGTCATCAACCTTCATGTTGTTTATATCTCGGGCTTCTTCAATGGTTGTTACTTTAATATCAAACCTCTTTGGAAGAGATCTGAGAATCTTTCTCACCAACTTAGCTTCATATATCTTCTACCATAGAACACTTGAGGCATTGGATATCTTAATAATATTCGTGTGAAAGTCATGAATACTCTCATCCCCCTTCATTCTTAAGTTCTCAAATTTGGTGGTAAGAATTTGGAGTCTTGAAATCTTTACCTTAGGGGTTCCTTCATGAACAGTCTTCAAGATATCCCAAGCTTCTTTAGCCATAGTATAATTCCTTGTCAGACTGAAAATGTTATTGTCCACTCCATTGAATAGGGCATTCAATTCTTTGGAGTTTCCCTCTAAATTTTTTTAATCTTCATCATTCCAATCTTCCTAAGCCTTCACAACATCAGTAACCTTCCCATCCTGACCTACAACCATTGGTGGATCCCATCCATTGACCACATATTTACACGCCTTGTTTTCTGCGGACTTGATGAAAGCCACCATACGAGGTTTCCAATAATCATAATTTTTTCTGTCAAGAATGGGTGGTCTAATCGTAAATCCTCCTTTTTTGATCATTGTACTAGAAAATGTCTTCCCTGAATCTCACCTAGAGTCAGAGCAGGATGCTTGCTCTAATACCAATTAAAATTATGGTATTCAATTCATAGATGTCCTAAGAGATGTAAAGGCATTATTCTCTGAACAATCCACACAATGAACAATATAAAACAATTAATAGTGCAAAAAGTAAAAGGAACACACATAATTGTTAACCCAGTTCGGTGTACAACAATACCTACTCAGGGGGCTACCAAGTCAGGGACGAAGTCAACTAGATAGTATCAATTTGTAGACCCACTACAAACTCTCACCTAGCTTACAATCTACTCACTTAATCACTATTCGACCTTAAGTTCTACCTAAGACTCACCTAGGTATGAGACCCTTCTCAAATATATTTCAATCACAATAGTGATTGAACAACTCTAAACAATTTAGAATAATTTTAGAAGACACACTTGAATAACACACAATCATTCAATGCTTAAAAGCTTAGGAGCAGTTGACAGAAACAATTCTACTAACATTCCAACTCATGCATCAAACAATACCAGAGTGGATCACAATTTACAAGAACACAAACCCTAAATCTCTCTAAAAGATAAAATTTATTCCACACTTGTATTAGGTTTGAATCCTTCCATTTATAACCTTGAGTGAACTAGATATGGGCTTCAAAAATGTAGTTAATCTGTTGTAGAAAATCAACAGAAACTTTTGCACGGAAATAGGGCTCCAATGATTTGTTTCCTAAAATGTCCCAACATTTAATGAAACAAGTTAATCTTATAAATACAGAAGGAATATCTAAATCTTCAATCATGGATAACACAAATAATATCCTAATATTCCTAGAGTATTCAGGATTGGTTAAAACAGAATAAATACAAGTTAACATCTGTAACAGACAAGATGTCGGAAAAACTGAATAAGATATCGTGTCTGACATGTTCCCTCAACAAGATTAGAACATCCTATTTAACATATTGCTTCTAAATTAGGTTTACCAAAATAATGACAATCATAAAAATATAGATAATTAACAGTACCTTGAGACAAACTTATCATTAATCCAAAGTATCAAAAATGATCAAATGTTCATTTTAATGGTAGATTTGAAATGATGAAAGTTCATCAAGCAACAATCCAAGACTAATTGAACAAGATGAAAACTCAAATTTCCATAATTGATAAAGGGATCCAAAAGTCAAAAACAAAATATGAAAATTAAAACAAAAATCAAATTAAAAATAATTTGAATAAAGTTTTTAAATTATTAAAATGGAAATAAAAGAGAAAATTCAAATGAAGTACCAAAACTTCAAATAAATACTCAAGAAAATTATGGAAGATAAAAAAACTACAAGGATCAAGATCTAAAAAGTTTGGATTCAAAATATTTCAAAATCAATGAGAAAAAATTGTTTGAAATCAATTAAAAAAGAAAACAAAATAAAATAGTAAAAATGCTAGAAAAAACACTTAAAATCTGAAAAAATTACACAAGGTAGAAAATATTTTTATAAAATTATGGAAAAAAATTGGAGTGAAAAATGTTAATTGAGCTATTTTTTATATATTTTAAAAGTGAAATAAAAATGAATTTAAAATAAAAATAAATAAAATGAGAGAACGGCTAGGTGAGGTGTTAACGCGTCATTGGTTGAGATATTCAAATTTTGCTCCAGAAGGCACGAACGTCTTCATCTTCAACCTCTGAAACCCTCGATTTAGCAAGACCATGAACTGGAAATTTCAAGCTAAAAAACACATGGTGTAAGCTTCCTCATCTTTCATGTCTCCTTGCTCAAGATCAATTTATCTGATGTGAGCAAGGAGAATTTGCAGAAAAACACAGAAAACTTAACAAGCTCCAAAGTAAAAATAAATGACAAACAACAAAAATAAATCACAGTTGGGCTAGGGCTTTCACTAAGGAGATCAAGACGAAGAGAACTATATTGAGTTTTGCTGTAAAGGAAACTTGAAACTATCTTTCTCAACTGAGCTTCAGAGGTCCAAAAATGGTGGAATCGAGCTAGTACTTAGAGGTCACGACAAGCTTATGTGATGTTTCAGGTAACTTCAGATGGTGCCGATGATGGATTCAGATTGAAGTATTAGAGTTGAAACAAATAGAAAATAAAAGTTCAAACTTATGGTTTTTTGGTGGTATCGGGATAGAGAGAGGCCGAGTTTTTGTGGCTATTCAAGCTTTGTTTTTGGTGCATAAGTGAGCTCTATTTATAGGAGAATGAATGAGGTCATGGTATGTTCCAAATTAATCTTCAATCATGTGAACCAAGTTTGGAATTCTCTAGATCCAATCCGTGTGAAATTGAGTGATTAAAAGCATGACTTGGGAACCAAAATGAGTCATTTTACACTTAGTGGAATACATTTTGCAACAATAAGTGAAACTCACATGGTTTGGTGGTCCCCAAATGAAGTTTGTACATGCTTTCTAATTACAGGTCATGGTACAAAGCAGATTTCATGATTCCATGTTCAAGCTAAGGCCAACTTAAATCTACTCGTGCATTTTCTAATTTTCATTGTGCCAAATGCTCCTTTTATGGAAAAGAATACAACGCAAAAAGAACCACATTAAAAGGAAACTTGATCTGAAAATGAGAAGCTTGGAAAGTTGAGTTTTTACCTCTGAATTATAGGACAAGGATTGTGTCAACCATGCCATGGACCTTGTTTTGTATCAATGTGGCCTTGAATCCAATACAAAATTTAAGGTACTTAGAAGCATAATTAGAATTTGACTTCAAAAGCAAAGTTATAGAGGACATCATTTGTGACATTTGGAAAAAATAAGCGCCCATAAATTTTGAGAGTTGAATAAGTTATGATGCTTGGACCAAAGGGAATGCCACACTTGATTTTAGGCCAAACCACTATGTACCCACTTATAATATTTGATATTTTCTTGCATTTTAATTCATGATGGTAATCATATGAACTTAAAATGGTGTATCCTTGATGGACCTTTAATTAATCTTGACAAAACCTTTAGAAAAATGGTGAAGAAGGCATGGAAATAAACACATGAACCTATTCTAAACTTTGATCGTGAACAAAGATTGAGATGAATGTGACCTAAAGTTAAGGGAAAAGAATAACAATGCGATATATAGAGGTTCAGTCAAAAATTGAAGGACCTAATCCTCTCCCCAAGAACTAGTCTTGAGTATTTCCATTAAATACTTGAGAGCATTTAGTAGGTGAAGCTCACAAACCCCCTTATATAAGGAAATGTTGATTGTCCTACAACCATGATAATACAAGACGAAATATATATGTGTTCGCGTCTTATTCATTATTGAGATTGAATTGGTCAAGCTCCTCTCCAAACTTGTAGACTGAAGCACCATCACTTATCTCTACTAAAAATATATGAGCTCAATATGGTTTAATAGGATAACCATTAACCTCTCGTGATTTTAATAGACTGATCAACTAACCTATGGTTTTATAATGGGCTAAGCTGAACCTATCAGTAAGTTCATTAATATTGATGATCTTAAACCTTCAAATGAAAAAGGCTTTATAATAGCCTTAATAAAAGCTCATCAAAATTAGTAATATTCAGCCGCAAGAACATGGGACTTATCACACAAATCCCCGACCAAAGCTTTTAACAGGTTTTGCTCCGAACCACATAATATTTTAATCCCTAAACATGGATTATGTTCATCAAGGTGAAAAAAGAACAACCTTTAAGAACTTTATACATTTCTACCATCCAAAATAAAATATACACCTAACTTAAAAAAGAACTTTCTTCACAAAAGTATATGTCTATTAGAACTAGTTGGAGAAAGTGAAAAAGAAACTTAGAGAGAGAGAGAGAGTGTGTTTGTGTGTGTCTCAATACACAAATCGTTCTCTGGATGAAAAAAATGAGGAAATGAGACCTCTATTTATAGTGTTTATGAATCCCAAAAGAGGAAACTACATTTAATGAAAAATAAATTTTGTTAATCGATTAACACATTAATTCCAACAATTATGTTTTCCAAAAGTGGTAGGTTCTGATATGTAGCAGTTACTAGTCGATTGAGAGAAATCAAAATGCCTTGTTCAACAAGGGTGTGTTTATTTAATCGATTAACATATAGGCTTAATCAATTAAATATGGCAAACAAATTTTTTTATGGCTTTTTGAATGCACTCATCTCTTTTATGCAACTTCTACATATTTTCCTCAATTTATTTTATTTCAAAAACATTTTAAAAAGGGTTTTAAGTGCGTGTTCATGCGTGTGTATGTTTGTGTGTGTGTGTGTGTGTGTTTGTGTGTGTGTGTGTGTGTGTGTGTGTGTGTGTGCATGTGTGTGTGTGTGTGTGCATGTGTGTGTGTCTTTGTGTGTGTGTGTGTGTGTGTATGTGTGTGTGTGTGTGTATGTGTGTGTGTGTGTGTGTGTGTGTGTGTGTGTGTGTGTGTGTGTGTGTGTATGTGTTCTTATAGCCAATTACTTCTACAAAGAAAGAACTTTTTCTTACATTGATTCACTTAGTTACTATTTTAGGATGATCATCCTATAACTCGTGTCTGATGTATTTCATATGTTTGACCTTTGCTTTGAGATGTCTTGAGGATTTTGATATAGTATGTTTGTTTGCTTTTGTCTGAACAACCTTTATTGATTCTGAAGCTTTACCTAAGAACTCAGTCAATCCATATCAAACCCATGACTTATATTAACTGTTTAAGTGCATTGCTTGACTTTCTCAAGTGTTGCATATTTGTTATGCTGAATATCATCTCGTTTTCTCTTTATTGGCTGACTTTATAAAAAGTTACATCTTTTACTATGTTGA
The DNA here is from genome assembly GCA_948472305.1 of Vicia faba. NCBI lineage: Eukaryota > Viridiplantae > Streptophyta > Magnoliopsida > Fabales > Fabaceae > Vicia > Vicia faba. The sequence continues at coordinate 1,513,670,903 of OX451736.1, read as the reverse complement.
ATGTTGACTTTATGATCCTTTACAGTTTTTCATTACATTGCATCTCTATTATGCTGAGTATTTGTTCTGCACTTTATATTCAAGAACTTGTTGCATCTATCATGCTGATTTATCCTATTCTGTTCTTTTATAGTCGAGGCAAAACTCTAATGCATCTTTAATATGCTGAGTGTCTGTTTTATACTTCAAAGTTGTCATCATCAAACCAAGGATACCTAATACCTATAAACAAGGTTCCACAAAATTTTCAAAACATTGTGCCAAATTCTGCAATACAACATATCAAATTCTACATTAGAACACATTTTTAAAAATTCTTTAATACAACATAAATTTTCACATTCTACACTACAACACTAATGATTTGCAAATTCATTCTAGTCTTTTTTTCCAAGCTTCCTTGGTTTCTTCTTCATTCTTGTAACCATTTTGGATGAAGACTTTGATTGAGTTTCCACAACATTGGCATAATCATTAAATGGAATTTTATGTCCCACATATCCACCAGAAGTTCCTACTTCATTTTCATTGATAAAAGTCACAATCTATCGATCATCATGTACATCCTCGTCCTCAAATGGTGTCTCAACTCTCACACCTTTCATCACCTTCATTTCATCCTCAAGTGTAACACCCCAAAATTTAATTATTTAATTAATTATTTGTGATTTATTTTGAGTTTATGTGATGCATGTGTGGTATGTTGTGGGGTAGTGAAGAACTAAGGTGCTAATTAGAATTATTTGGATTTAAATATTTTAGTTTATGTTATTTAGATTTATATTATTAATAATTAAATAATATATTAAGGTGAAAAGGGAGAATAAGGGTATGATGGTAATATGTGATAATAAGTGAGGGTATAAGGGGAATAACATAGAAAGGGTCAAAGGAGTAAAAGAAGAAAATAGAATAATAGAGATCATTTTGTGCGATCGTAGATAAGGAGAACGTGAAAGAAAAGGTTAGGGCTCAGAGTTGAATCCTGTAGAACGCGCATGAAAGTGACTCAATTGCTAAAAATTCGAGGTAAGGGGCATAATCCTGATTTATTATAATTGATAGAGGGTTAATGTAGATGTAGGTTGTTTTATCTGTATGATGATTGGGGGAAAATATGATGAATTTCATGATGAAATTGGTATTGATAATGATGTTAATATGCCATGATTTAGTGTCTATGATGTATATAATAGTGTGTGGTTGTTGAGCTGTGGTATATGATGGTTAAAATGCATTTTTGGAATGAATTGGTACCCAAAATTGGAAATGGTATGAGGCTGGAACATACCAGAATCACAACTGAGAAGTTGTTATTTCACATGCACTGCCAGGAGAGCACAAGGGCGAGCTAGTCGCTCCAGCATCGCTGGGCGAGCCAGATGGCGAGGGAGATGGTGAAAAGGTGAGCTCCTGGAAAATGTATGGTGAAGGACCCGTCTCTAGAGCTTCGTCAGGCTAGCGAGGTGGCGAGGACCCCATCGTCGAGTGAGCATTAGGTGGCGTAGCGGCGAGCAGTATGGCAATAATGTTCAAAATACTGTAACTTGAGTTTTAGGAATCTCTTTGATGCATCATTCGATGAATTGGAAAGCTGACATGTTGAACTAAAATATAATAAAATAATATGAGCTAATTTATGCATTACTCCTGTACCTATGTGTTTACGAGATTGAATTATTATATGTTGTTATGCTATGATGTTCTATTTCTTTCAAGGATGAATACAATGTTTCTATGAAGTTGATATGATGTTGCTATTATGTTAACGATGGTATTACGAAGATGTTATAATGATGTGCATGTGTTAAGTATGTAATACACACTATGCGATGTTTATATGAATGATGATGAAATTTACTAATCTTGGTCAAACTTTATGTGACGTTTTGTGCATCATGCATTCATAACATTTTTGGATGGTGGTCCGCGTGTCACGAACCTCAATCCCATTGCGTGGATTGAGTGAATTTATGATGTGCTCTAGTTCCAAGAGGAAATTGATCCTATGGTGGGGATCTTTAGAGGGTAATGAACCAGGTGTTCATAAATTTCTGTACCACATGCATCGAGTGAGTATCATGCATTAACATCCTATGTGACATTGCATGATTTTGTTGATGAGTTTTCATGTGATGATAATTGTGAACTATGTGAGTATATGATGATTTTGATGATGAAAGATGTCTAAATTCTATTATGACGTATCTGTGAGTATGATGTGTTGATGAATAATATGTGTTGTTATATGATGAGGTTGTTGTAACTACTAATCTTTCCCTTATATCTTTTATAATGAATTGTGATTACTCACCCTTTCTGTTTGAATGTTGCCTCCACGTGGGTAACATGTAGGTGACCAAGAGTAGTTTGTGGTAGTGTCAATGATAGATTCAGTGTGTTTAATTTAATTTGTTACATTAGTGGTGTCTTGATCTGATATGTAACATCGGGTGGAAACACTTTGTTTTTCGAATATGATCTTTCTTTTATGTTATGTTGACATGCTTTGTGGAGGTTTTGATTGTTGATCTGGTTTTAATAATTGATGAGACCAATGTTATGAATTTTGAGAATTTAATTATGATATATAATGATGAATTTCCGCTGCAATGTCTTTAAATAATGTGAGGAATTATAATCAGAAGTATGTGTTAATTTGTTGTAACCTATGTTACGGAGCAAGATTGTTATTAAGATGTTTTCTATGAAGTGTGACACCCTTGAGTGGTGATTTTATTTGATTTAATTCATAAATTATATGAATAATACATGTGGGGTTAGAAGGGTGTTACATTAGTGGTATCAGAGCAGGTTAATCTGTCTGACTAGGTTTTTTTATATGATGTCTATGTCTGGGTGGTCGTCTTGTGTGTAAAAATAATTGATGTTTCTTCCCTATAGTGGTGTTTGCCTATATATGGAGAGAAATGGATGGAGAAATAAATGATGATGCAATTGCTGAGGCTTTGGAATCATTAACTCAGGCAATGATCCATAATCAGCAAAATCTCCAGAACGCTTGAGGGAATGATGAGTTCCGTGCTTTGGAGAGGTTTCAGTGAAACAACCCACCAATCTTTAAGGGCACATATGATCCTGATGGTGCATAGGTTTGGCTCAGGAAGATCGAGAAAAAATTTAGAGTGATGGATTTCTCAGAGGAGAAGAAGGTGCAATTTGGTACCCATATGTTGGAAGCGGAGGCTGAAGACTGGTGGGATAAGGCACATTAGAGGATGGTGATTCTGGGTACAGAGATCACTTGGGCTGTTTTCAGAGCTGCATTCTTAGAGAAGCACTTTCCTGAAGATGTGTGTGGAAATAAGGAGATTGAATTCCTTGAGCTGAAGAAAGGGAATTCGATTATTGCTGAGTATTCTACCAGGTTTGAAGAGTTGTTGAAGTTCTGTCCGCATTATAATAATCCGGAAGCTGAGTCATCTAAGTGTATCAAATTTGAGAATGGGATGCGTCTTGATATTAAGCAAAGAATTGAATATTAGGAGATTTGCCAGTTTTCCGTGCTAGTGAATAAGTGTAGGATCTATGATCAGGATACTAGAGCCAAACCTTCTTTCTATAAGAGTTATAATGAGAAGAAAGGGAAGAACCAGGATCAGGGTAATCTGTATAGTGCTCTTGCTGACAAAGGGAAACAAAAAGTTTTTGATGAGAGGAAGCCAAGTGGGGGAGGAGCTCTTGCTTCTGATAAGAGTTTTAAGTTTGGCGAGCAAGGCCACCATACTGATATTTGTGAAAATAAGGTACTGAGATGTTACAAATGTGGTAAGACAGGTCATCATGCTTTTGAGTGCAAGAATAACTGTCCGACTTGTTTCAAATATGGTGAACAGGGTCACATTAGTACCCAGTGTCAAAATTCGAAGAAGACTACCACTGATTCTCAAACTAATGGCAGGGTTTTTGCTTTGAGTGGTTCAGAGGTCCCCAAGAAGGATAACCTGATTCGAGGTACTTATCTTATTAACAATGTTGAGTTGATTTCTATTATTGATACTGGTGTTACTCATTCGTTTATTTCGCTTGAAAGTGCCACGATGTTTGGATTGAAATATTTTCCATGAAGGGCAGTGTGGTGAGAGATACTCATGCGAAGGGTTACATTGCTTGAATTTCTTTAGAAGTTATATATCTAAGCTTGATTTATCAGTACCAATGAAACATTATAAGTTTTTTATCAGAACCTTCTAAACAATCTGAATTTGATCCATTTTCTTATCAACATGTTCTTGAAATAACATTCTCAAAACAATCTTGCACATATATTTTGTTAGAATGTAAACAATGGGATTTAAAGAATTAGATATGTATCAAAATCATCACTATATTTCTCCCCCTTTTTGTCATAATCAAAAATATTTTTCAAAAATGAGTTAGAAACATTAGTTGTAAGAAAAGTTGTATATCACGCTTTGTAATTTCATAAAAGAGAAATAAAATAAAGAACAAGTTTAGGAAAAAAAGGACTTTCATAGATAGATCAAAGTCAATACATAAGTGAAAAACTTAACAGAAAAGAATTTTTCTTTTTTTTGAAATGGGCAGCCTAGAGTGCCTAAGGGTTTGAAGAAGAAGGGTTTCTCTAGACAAGTTATGAAATGAAGTTCAGAATGATCTCTTTGAAGGCATCTTGTTTGTCAAGTCTTGTTCTAACCATTTGTTGTTCTTTCTGCATATCATTAATAGTTCTTAGCAGAAGAGGGAAATTTTCATCTTTCTCTGAACCCTTATAAGTCCGTCCAATATCTTTTTCAGCTGCGACTCTAGCAGCTTCCTCGGTTGCTTTCTCATCGGTAGCTTTTTCAGTTGGCTCTCTTTCAGCAGCCTCTCTTTCCGCAGCCTCTTTTTCAGTAACCTTTTAAGCTTCTTCAGCCAGATACCTTTCTTCAGCTTCCTTCACATACTTAACTTTACTATGGATTGAAAGATTTCTTATTCTGAGAACCTCAATAGTTATCCATCTATTAAATCTATTCCAGCCAACATTTATACTAAATGAGTTAATGCTAGGGCTAGACTCCTCACATAACTTCTTAACTTACCTTACTGCATTGTCTTTGAATTTAGAAATTACTTCATTAAGGTTAGGGCTATGGATTGAAGGTCAATGTTTTGATGGCCAGGGTTGGTTTCCTCATCAAAACCAACTCTATTAGAAATAGTTTCATCAGAGTCATCAGAACCATAAGTGATGGTGATGTCATTGTTTGTGTGAGGGAACTCAGGATCAGATGGTTCAGAAGTGTTGGTGAGTCCCTGAAGAGCAGGAATGGTGTTGGTTGTGGAAATAGAGAGTGTGGGTGATGGTGGATTATTTGAAGTGGTGAAAGGTTCTGATATAGTATCACCATAATTTTGATTATCAGAAGTAAGGACATTTTCTGCATTGACATCTTACGAGGTTGGTTGGGATGTGATTATTTATGGAGTTTCTATAGGACTAATGGTTATTGGCTGAGATGTAGAGATGGATATTTCTAGAAGGTAAGTGGAGTTGATGTTAGAAGCAGATTAGAAAGCAAGTGAAAGTAGAGATAATGTGGATGCAGGTGTTAAGGTGGTTGGGGAAATGAAAGTTTCAGAAATTGATGTTGTTTGAGAAAAAGATGGTTGAGGTGAAATGTTTAAAATTTTGGATTTTTCAATAGGAGCTGGACAGATTGTGGATGAAGGTGGAATGGATATAGTTGTAACTGTGGTACAAAATTGTGGAGGTGGTATAGGTATCGATGAAGTAATTGTTCTAAAATCAGAACCAGAAACAACAAGATGATGAGAATCAAAAGACTTACTAGAAGGAGCTGGATGAGAACCAGTAGTAGTGTTCTACATAGATGTTGCAAGTTCTCTTTCTTTCAGAATTCTAAGATTCTTCTTCTTCTTCTTTGGAGTAGAATCAGTCTTTCTTTTAAGAGCAGATGAGGATTTGTCCAGATGAGCTTCATTAGAAATGTCAGATGTGTGAACAAAGTCAGCTTCAAGGCTTTTGAGATACGCTTCTAGAATATCTGGTGAGTCAATATTTGTGAAGACAAGATATCCATCAATAAGTATTCTTTGATTCCTTACACTTTACAAGTCCGTAGGAATGCTAGGTTTAACAAAATCCCATTATTTTTCAATAATACTCAAGCTCTTAAGATTATTTCCATTAAAAGGTTTTCCAATTTTTTAATTACATCTCCCATGCAATTTAGTTTGATGAGATGATCTATAAAACAAATTTCAATCAAAATGTATGAAATGAGTCCCCCAAGAGGAATTTAATTCTTATTGATCTTCCTAGTTCCACTGTTTCTAGTCTTTATAATGGAATCTCTCAGATATTCGAAGAGAAGAGATGAAATGTGTACCTTTTCTCCCTTCATTAAATAATAAAATATGCACTTCTGATATGTGTTGACATAGTCAGATGAGCTAGCAGCTGGTCTGTGGTGTATAAAACCCAAAATATTCCTGAACCATACTTTAAGATTCTTAGGAAGATCTACATACTTAATAGATGATTTTCCTTCAGAAACCCCTTGTTTGCCTTATGTAGAGAATGCATGAGTTATCACATCTAGATGAAAAGGTGATTTGGAGTTGTATGATAAATTATTTTTCCTCCTACATATTACATTCCAAGCAAGGTAGCTATGGATATTTCGGTGATAACAACTTTTGAAACCATAACGTGGGACGCAATATACTGAAGGATAGAAAAACACAATAAAAGGGGGTTTGAGTCAGGGTTAAAAAAAAACAATATGATATGTTTTGTTATCCTGGTTCGTTTGAACTCAAACTACTCCAGTCCACCCGCCAAGGTGATTTCTCCTCTCTCAATTGAGGTCTTAATCCACTAATCAAAACTTTGATTACAATTCACGAAGACAATTATCAAAATCTTCTTGAGATCAAACCACAACTTGGTTTATCATGGAGTGACAACTCACAAAGATTACCGTCAATGTCTTCTTGAGACTAAACCACAACTTGCTTTCTCAAGGAATTACAACTTTTCTAACAGAATTAATGTGTTTAACAAATGCTTCTAAAAAGCTATATCACAACTGTGATGTTTACACAAAGATTAAAGCACAGTGATAATTCAAGAGATAAAAATAATAGAGAATATTTTTAATCGCTCTTGTTGGTATGTGTGAGTGATTCTCTCTAAATATTTATATTGTATGCGCTATCTCCTTGATCCATCTTCATAGTCTCTTTATAAAGAGGAAGTGAATTGAACCATTGGAGACATGAGAAATTATTTTAGAGGGTTGATAAAATGTTGTTAATGCACTTTCCATAAATACATATCTTGTCTTGTTCCAGCCGTTACTCTTTGATTGGTAATGAATGAATTGTAACGCACCTGAAATTTGCTTCTTTAAAATCTGATCAGAATAAGAATATTAACATTGAGACTTTAGATCATCAGAGTTTCTTTGAGATTCATATGATCAGAACTTGAATGAGATAGACACGTTGAAGCTTCTTTATACTTTCAGAATATAGCTTGAGCTTAAGTGCTGAGTCTGAACTTTAGAATAGATGAGTGCATAAAGACTTCATTTGTTCTTCCAGAACTTCACTTATCTGAGTATTGCTTCATCATATTTTAGCTTGCAGCTTTGGTGCTTGAGAAGTTATAACATCATAACTTATTCTATTGAGCGTGATACTATAAATAAGCGTGATACATCAAAACTTCTTCTTATCAGATCTTCTTAGCGCAAATTGTTCTCCAACTTCTATGCTTCTTTATTAGAACTTCAAAACTCAATTCTCTCATCATCTTCTATGCTCTTTTGTCAGAACTTCTCTGTTCATTTCATCAAACAATTAGAGAGCATATTTGTTCTTTATATATATATATATATATATATATATATATATATATATATATATCATGTATTTGTTATTATCAAAACTATTACTAAGATGTAAAACCAAACTTTCTAACAATCTCCCCCTTTTTGATGATGACAAAAACTTGTATATTTTGATGAACAAGTAAGAACATAAAGCATTAGGGTCTCCCCCTGAGTTGAATACTAACATAAAGAAAAAAATAGATACTTCCCTGAAGATGTTTGATCAGAGCTTTTGATGGAAGTATTGATAAGTCCATTACTTTCAAAAGACACTTTTCCTATTTTCTTTTCAAAAAGTGAAACAGAGGTTATATTATCAAAAATGTTTTAGACTTAGTCCCGACACTATTATATTCAAAATATCTTACGTTCTCCCCCTTTTGTCATTAATCAGAAAGCAATAAAAACACATAATCAGAGCAAAAAGCTACGCAATTAAAGAAAGAGGAAAATACAATGAGAAAAAACAAACTGATGGAAAGAGTAAGCCATTCTCAAAATTTAGGGTTTTAGAAGAAAATATGGGAAAAGCAATTTCAGAGAAAACAAATAGTGAGAGTGAAGGTGTGGAACTGATTTGATGAAAGTGAGGTATAAATAGCCAACAAAGAGAAAACATGAAATTAATTTCAATTAGTAAAGTAACCAAAATGATTAACAACAATAATGATTTCTGACAAGGGGATGGCGAAGATTTTGTTAAAAGTTATCGATGTAACTCACGCCTCAATGCATCAACTCAAACATTTCAGCCCTTCAGATTTTGAACATGTGTTCAGCCTCAGAGAGTGACTTAGCGTTTAGGTTTGACAAATGTTGATGTGGTGAACTGATTACGTCTATCTTTGAAATGAAGCATTTTTAGAAAATGTTTAGATCTTCTGGATAGTTTCTGAGATAATTTTCCTTCTCACTTCTGAAGAAATACTATTCAGATATTCACAGAAAAAATAAAAAAATTAAGGATTAAATATACAGAAACTACATTTTCATTCTGGGCATAATTCCATATTGAGGTGTTATAGAATGATACAAAATCTATCTTCAGCAAGGGGTTTTATAAAAATATTAGCCCATTGATGGTCCGTGTCTATAAATTTTAAACAAAGAATTCCCTTATGAGTATAGTCCCTAATGAAATGATGTTTAATTTCTATACATTTATCCCTAGAATGTAAAACAGGTTTTTTAGAAAGACAGATTTCAGAAGTATTATCACAGAGGATAAGAATGTACTCTCATAAATACGAAAATCTTCAAGCTGACTCTTCATCCAGAGCATCTGAGTATTACATCCAGCTGCAAATATATATTTAGCTTCAGCAGTTGATAGTGCAATAATTGATTGTCTTTTGGTGGACCATGATATTAAGTTATCTCCTAGAAACTGGAAGCTTCCAGAAGTACTTTTTCTTTCTATTCTATGTCCAGCAAAGTCAGTATCACAATACCTCACTAATTTATATTCTCTAGATTTTCTATAACAAAGACCAAGATTAGTAATACCTTTCAGATACTTGAAAATTCACTTAAATGCTGTTAAGTGAGATTCTCTAGGATCTGATTGGAATCTGGCACAAAGACAAACACTATATAGAATATCAGGTCTTGAAGCTTTAAAATATAGGAGAGAATAAATCATACCTATGTAGAGTTTCTATTCTACTTTCTTACTTACCTCTTCATTTTCCAAAATGCATGTAGGATGCATATCAGTTTTGGTTGGCTTAATTTTTGACATTGCAAGTATCCAATCATTGTCTAGAAGTGCTTCATCAATGGAAGTAGGTTCGATCAGACACACTAATCTCATGAGAGACTCACTACGCCAAAAGTATGTTATAACAGCGCACCATAGACAGCGCTTTTGTACAAAAGCGCTGCTATAAGTGAATAAAAAAACACGCAAAACGTATAAAATAATTAGTAAAAGCGTTGCTAAACATATGACCTTAGACAACGCTTTTAAAAAGCGCTGCTAAAGGATTGCTTTAGAAAGCGCTTTATCATAAGCGCTGGCAAAAGGCCACTTTAGACAGCGCTTTAAGGAAGCGCTTCCTAAAGTCATAAAAAATTAAAAAAGATAATAGAAAAGCGCTTCTAAAGGTCACTATTAGCCAGCACTTTTCAAAAGCGTTGTCTAAGGTCCATATTAGCCAGCGCTTTTAGAAAGCGCTGTCTAAACCCTTATAAGTCAGAATTAAAAAAATAGAACATTTGTATTCACAGTATCACTATCACACGCAAACAGAAACCCTTTCCCTCGCGAAACCCATTTATGTCTCTGTCTCAAATCGTCCTCCATCGTTCGCCGTCGTACCTTCCTCCACCGTCTCGCTCCGTTTTCCTCCACCCACACCGGTCGGTTCTCAAGGTATGTTCTTTATTGAAAATGTGTTTAACTCCATTGAAAATGTGTTCTTTAGCATTTTTATCATTTAGCATTTTTAGCATTTTTTGGATATATAACAACATTTGGCAGGGCTTGATATACAACATCATTAACCTTTTTAGCATTTGGTAGGGCTTGATATATAACAACAACATTTTTAGCACTTAGCATTTTTAGCATTTTTTGGATTCTTGGTTCTATGTTTTGGAATATAAAACATGATATATGATGGTGAAACATGATATAAAACATGATATCTTGGTTCTATTTTTTGGATTCTTGGTTCTTGGTTCTGACTAGCTTTTATATTTGGTTTATGTTCATGTTTATGTTTATTACAGGTTAGTAGATGGCTACTAACGACGATCACCCACGTGATGATTCTGTGCATGATGGAGATAAGGTCGTTAGTAAAACGGAAATGGAATATATAAGAGGAATAAAAATAATGAAGAGAATAATACGGGATAGAGACCAAGGCATAAAGTATGAAGTGCATTGGAGCCAAGAAGGCCAACTCATTGAGCCTAACGGTTCAATGTTAACAAGTCATCTCGGTTCCGTGGTAAGAAGAGAAATTCCAATCACATGTGAAGATTGGAGAGCAAGAGTGTTGGACAATGCTAAAGATAAAATATGGAGTGAGATACAGGTACCATATGTGATGTTAATTGTTTTTAATGACGATTATGTCTATAAATTACTTATACTAACGCACTTTGTTTATGATTTTCGTAGAGGTCATTCATCATTGAGGATACAAGGAGAGATTATATTCTTAAATTGGTTGGGAAACTACATAGAGGCTTTAGAGCTTTCTTGTCAAACAAGTTTCTAAGGGATGCAAATAAAATTTTTGTTGATGCAGAGCTTCCAAGGAAATGTGCTGATTTGATTACAACTGATGAATGGGAAACTTTTAAATCGAAAAGAAGTACCCTAAAATTTGAGAGCTTAAGTGTCTAAATCGACAACGAGCTTCAAGTCCAGCATATCCATATAGAAAAGGCCGTATGGGATATGCACGATTACAACAATCTATTGTAAGTATCTATAAATTGAAAAGTATCTTAAATATATACACGCTTATATTTAATCATGTTTTTTGGCTTAATGTGTAGCTAACAAAAGAGAATAGTTCTGAAACATATCTTTCGGAGCATATTTTGTGGAAGGAAGCAGGTGTGCGTAAGGATGGAGCTGTTGAAGAAAAAGTTCAACAAATTTTCGAGAGATTTGTAAGTATAACATTATTTATTTAATTACATCATACTTTTATTTATTTAATTACATCATTCTTTTATTAACATATCATTCTTTAATTACAATATTTATATGAATTTCAGGAGAGTCTTTCCCAGTCTATACCTCCAGACAAAGATAATGATTACAGGAGAATACTCTCACGAGCATTAGATATTCGAGAGTATTCTGGTCGGGTGAGGGGTAAGGGATTTGGGATCACTCCAACATTCTTGAAAAAAAACAAAGACAAAATCTCCAAGCAATAAAGAACTGCAGGAGAAGTTGGAAAAGTTACAACAAGAAGTCTATGAGCTGAGAAAGGAAAAGGAAATCGATCAAGCTACAAGCTTTAAAGATACTAGTGACAAAGCTAGTATCAATGGTAACTTTGGACAAAATATACCCCAGGTAATTATATACCATCTTTATAAATTATAAAACCATGTTTATTAACTATATAACCATGTTTATTAATTATATAACCATATTTATTAAATTATAGGGCATTTCCAGTGTCAACTCTATTTGTCTACACCGACTTATCGGATGGTTGGCAAGGGAAAATGTATAATATCTCGGGAGAAATGCTTCACCATAGACCCCTCCCAGAGGGATTTTTGAAAGTATCGGTCGATGTCGTTTTAGAGGGGGGGTGCATTGTTACCACTACCTGACGATGTGGCGGATGCAACATTTGTGGCGGATGCAATAGGATTGTTTGTTGCATGGCCATCAAGCCTCGTTTGCGTAGATAATGAGGTATGCTTAAAATCGTTTACTATTCAAATTTTTATGGCAATTATACTTACATTTTGTTTACATGGTAATGTTAGACTCCGACTAAATCCATTCCAAAAATTAAGGGGATTAGGGGGATACCGAGTCAATTGCATCATTTAAGGTAACACAATTATATGACATTATGCTATGAGAAATTCTAATTTGTGATTTTATACTTTCCCTAACTAATTATATGATAACTAGATTCATGCTAAAGAGACTGCACAACTCAGTAGGGGTAAGGCGCCTGAAATTAGAAACATTTCAACACAAAAAAAGAATGTTGCTAAGAAGACTGTGGCACACAAAAAAACTACTGCTCAATTCAGGTCATGCCTTTAGACATATTTAGGAATTACAAATATTTTGGATGGTGGTACCCGGCTTATATCTATGAGTGCAGATATCTTTGGTTTTGAATATTTTGAAGTAATTGGTAGAGAGGGCATGGAGCAAGTTTTTAGGCATTTGGAATTAGGCCTCGGTGTTATCGGTATATACATCAGGTATACTCCGATCAACTTTGTTTAATTAAATGAACAATTTAATCCCTCATTTCAATGAATATAGTATAATGTTAATCATGTTTTAATTCAAGGTTTATGTATAATAACATTGTGCGCCCGCGTGGATTGGAAGCAAGATTTGGCTTCTTAGCTCCCAACACTGTCAATTTCGGGTTGATTGTAACGAGAATAGATGACGTCATATCATATGTACTAGGTTTATTCGTGGCCAATATACCGAGAAGTTGTTCTTTTTTCCATATAATACTGGCAACGGGTTAGAATTTCATCCTAACTTAATCTATTATAATTTTCTGTTTTTGTCCATTGTTTAATCTTTGTTTAATCTTACAGTGGACACTGGTTATTGGTTGCGATTAATCCTATGATAGAAACTATGTATTATCTGGACTCGTTATGCAATGATTGGTCAACATATCTAGATTTGAAACAGATGATTGACACATAAGTGTTTCGCTCCCAAAGAGATATTCAAGTTTATGTTTATGTTTATGTTTATGTTTATGGTTAACATATCTGGATTTGTGTTTATGTTTATGATTCTATAGAATTCTACTTTCTTTTCTCTCCCAACGAGATATTAAAGTACTAAAAAGTAGAGCGAACAACGTTACATGGATCAGAGTGGAGGTATATTTTCACAAAGAGATATTCAGTTTTGCTTACTTTAGTGATGATACTTGATAAAACAATTTAAGGGGTATATCCTGATATATATTCGTATTTCATTTCCATGTGTAGTGTCCTTGCCAGCGTAATGGTATAGATTCTGGCTATTTTATGTTGAGGTTTATGAAAGAAACTATTCTTTTGGATTGATTAGAGATTCCATCCACGGTATGGATTTCTAACTTATGAATTACATACTATTTTTATATTTTGTGTTTCTCATAAAATGACATATTGTTTTAACTAAATCACATACTATGTTATATTATTATATATGTAGTACTTTGAGGAATTCAATTTTGCACATTACTCAAAAGATCAATTGGATGAACTTATGGAGGAATAGTGTCAATTCATTATCGGGTTGAGAATTTTATAAGCTAACGTATATTGTCTTATTTCCTATGATGAGAACTTTCAAGTTTTGAGTATAAATTAAATTCGAATAAAGTGCAACGTTAATATTATCATGTTATGAATTTCGATCATTTGATTTTTTCCAGGTATATAGGTACATATATGTAGAAGATAGAGCTAAGATATTCATGTTGTTGTTGTTTCATGAGAATTCTCGAAGATAGAAAGATGTATAGATGTAAATTCAATTTTGAATATTTTATACATTTTACGTAGTAGAATTTTAACTTGTATCATAAATTTTGTAAATGTTGTTGTCTATATCTTGTAGAATTTTAACTTGTATCATAACTTGTAAAAAGTTGTATACATGTTATTGTTGTTGTTGTCTTTATTGGAATGAAGCTACCAAATATGGAGCATAAAAGATAATTCTGAAAACCTGGATCAAACTATTGGAATGTAGCTACCAAATATTGGAATGAAGTTTTCCGGATGTGCTAAGCTTCTTCTGGATCATCTTTTCTAGATGGATTCTTCAAAAGATACTGTAATATTTGTGCCTTAAAATCAAACTTATTCTAAGCAGCTTCTGGATTGTCAATGGTTCCAGAGCCAATAATCTTTCCTATCTGATTGCCTCTGAAACCTTCGTATCCTCCAGATTTAAGTTCCAGGCACCAAGGCTAGTGTTTCAACCTTGTTGTTAAACACATCTCCAACATATATGATTTTATCCTTTGGTACCCATATCTTTTTGGGTCCTTGTTTGTTAGAGTTTCCAAAATTCTGATTGAATTTTGGTTTCACAAGAGAATTCACAGAGTAAGATTTCCTAGTATATTTTATATCATGTGTGTGTCCATATGTGAAGTGTGAGTTTAAAGGTGTGTGTTTTATGACCATAACATCAAATTTCTTTGGTTGATACGGTTCTTCTCCTTTTTGTTTCACATATCCTACGCCTTTTCTTCCATTTCTTCTAACTCCATAGATCATCGAAGCCATCTTTCTTCTATCTATGTTTTTATCTAGAAATTTTTGAAAACTATAATCATATTCTTTAATGATGCTATCAGAACTAGTTGAAACTTCTGAGATAGATTCTTTATGAGCTTTTTGTAACTCGTTTTTAATAATAGAATTTACATTTTTAAGTTTAGAGATGGTTTCTTTTAGCTCATAATTTTCTACTTTTAGTTTCCTAGTTTCTTTAGAGTCAGATACTAGACCATGTTTCAGGTTCTTGTATTTGAATTGAAGTTGCTGATATTTTTCAAGAATTTCTGATAGACTATCTTATAATTGAGATCTAGAAAAGTTAGAGAATACCTCTTCTACTTCTGAGTCTGATTCAGATTCTGATGAATTAGTGTCATCTGATATGTTGGCCATTAAAGCGATATTGGAACGTTCATCTTCTGATGCTGATTCTGCTTTAGAAGATTATGAGTCATCTCATGTAGCCATAATAATTTTTTTCTTCTATTTGTTAAATCTATCTTTAGTTTTTCTTTCTGAAGTTTAAGGCAGTCACTTTTGTAGTGACCTGGCTCTTTGCATTCGTAGAAGACGACATCTTTGCTTCTAGACTTTCTGTATCCAAAGGATGATTCAAAGTGATAATTTGTTCTTCTGGGGTTTCTGAATTTCCTCTCTCTGTGCTTCATAACTGATGGACTCTTATGGACAGAAGAGATAATTCATCTTTTTCTTCTGAGGATCCACTAAAGCTTTCCTCTTCTACCGAAAAAGATTTAGTTTCATAATTTTTATTAGATTTAAGAGAAAGAGACTTACCTTTCTTCTAGGGCTCATCTTCTTGTAGTTTTATCTTGTGACTTCTCAGAGAGATGATAAGTTCTTCAATAGATATATTGTTCAGATCTTTGGCAAGCTTTAAGGCTGTGACCATGGGTCTCCATTTCTTTGGTAAGCTTCTGATAATTTTCTTTACATGATCTGCTGTTGAGTACCCTTTGTCCATAACTTTTAATCCAACAACCAGAATTTGAAACCTTGAGAACATTGTCTCGATAGTTTCTTCTTCTTCCATTTTGAAAGCTTCATACTTCTGGATGAGTGCAATAGCTTTGGTCTCTTTAACTGATGTGTTTCCTTCATGTGTCATTCTCACAGAGTCAAACATATTTTTAGCAGAATCTCTATTTGTGATCTTCTCATACTCAGTATATGAGATAGCACTCAAAAGGATTGTTCGGGCTTTGTGATGATTTCTGAACTCTTTCTTTTGTTGATCTGTCATTTTCTTTCTATTAATCTTCTAACCGTTTTCATCATTAGGATGAATGTAGCCATCAGTCACCATATCCCAGAGATCAGTGTCTTGAGCTAGAAAGAAACTTTTGATTCTCTCTTTCAAGTAATTGAAATTTTAACCTTCAAACATTGGGGCTCTACCGCTGATTTTGTATTTATCATCATTGTTGTTCTGAATTGGTTCCACCTTAGTGTTTTTCTTGCCATGATATTTTTCTAACACGGTTAAGTGTTAGCGCCCAGAACCGAGCGCTCTTATACCAATTAAAGGATAGAAAAACACAAGAAAGGGGAGTTTGAATTGGGGTTTTAAAAAATATAAAAATAGTATGACATGTTTGGTTATCCTAGTTCGTTTGAACTCAAACTACTCAAGTCCACCCGCCAAGGCGATTTTGCCTCTCTCAATCGAGGTCTTAATCCACTAATAAAAACTTTGATTACAATTCACAAACACAATTGTCAACCTCTTCTTGACATCAAACCACAACTTGGTTTTTCAAGGAATTACAACTTACAAAGACTACCGTCAATGTCTTATTGAGACTAAAACACAACTTGGTTTCTCAAGGAATTACAACGTTTTTAACAGAATTAATGTGCTTAACAAATGCTTCTACAAAGCTATATCACAACTGTGATGTTAACACAAAGATTAAAGCATAATGATAATTAAAGGGATAAAAATAATAGAGAATGATTTTTATCACTCTTGTTGGTATATGTTAGTGATTCGCTCTGAATATTTCTATTGTATGCGCTATCTCCTTGATCCATCTTCATAGTCTCCTTATATAGAGAAAGTGAATCGAACCGTTAGAGACATAATAAATTATCTTTGGAAGGTTGATAAAATGTTGTTAATGCACTTTCCAAAAATATAGATCTTGTGTTGTTCCAGCAGTTACTCTTTGATTTATAATGAATGAATTGTAATGCATCAGAACTTTTCTTCTTTGAAATCTGGTCAGAATAAGATTATTAATGTTGAGACTTTAGATCATCATAGTTTCTTTGAGATTCATATCATTAGAACTTGAATGAGATAGACACGTTGAAGCTTCTTTGTACTTTCAGAATATAGCTTGAGCTTAAGTGCTGAGTCTGAATCTTAGAATAGATGAGTGCATATAGACTTCCTTTGTTCTTCCAAAACATCACTTGTCTGAGTATTTATTCATCATATTTTAGCTTGCAACTTTAGTGCTTGAGAATTTATAACATCAGAACTTCTTCTATTGAGCGTGATACTTTAATTTAGCGTAATACTTTAATTGAGCGTGATACATCAGAACTTTTTCTTATCAGATATTCTTAGCGTAAATTGTTCACCAACTTCTATGCTTCTTTATCAAAACTTTAAAATGCAATTCTCTCATCATCTTCTTGTTAGAACATAGTTTGATTCTACAACCCTTGGTTAGAGTTTTGATGATAACAAATACAAAGAATAAATAAATACAAAGAACAAATATGTACCTTAAAAATATGTTCTATGTATTCAGAAGTTCTGATCAAATCAACATCAGAAGATAAGCCATAAGTGCTACACGCTGAAGCAATCAGAACATACACTAAAGATTGATGACCAGAACCCGCGCTTAATCAAGTAAACTCTAATTCTGAACAATAACATATCAAACCAAGTCATCAATATTCTGAAGCGTCATCAGCAGTGAGGAGAAAAGATTCTGAAGCGTTACTGAACATTCAAGACAACATCAATTCCAACGGCTTCCTTCAGACAAGATCTTCTCCAAAAGGAAAGTGTGTTAATGACATTAAACTTGCTTTATGATCAACGTCATTACACTGCCATATAAACAAGTCTGCTTTCAAAAAGAAGTATGCACGAACATACAACGATTTGCAAATTACCACTGATGCATATTCAAGCTGTAAGCAAATTTATTTTTATTCTAAGCTAAACCTGTGTAATTTATCACATTTGTGATAAACCGTTTTTGTTAGAAAAACAACAACACATATTATTTTATCTTATTGAAAAAGAGATCCTTGAGATTAACCGGATTGTGGTTGTAGTCAAGAAGACTTTAACAGTTGTTAAAGTAGCTTTTGTAATCTTGTTGAGATTAGTGGATTAAGACCTCGTTGGAGAGAGGCGAAATCACCTTGACGGGTGGACTGGAGTAGTTTGAGATCAAATGAACCAGGATAAAAATATTGTGTCATTAAGCTGTTTTTGATCCTAGTTTTCAATTCAACCCCCCTTCTTGTGTTTTTCGCATCTTCAATTGGCATAAGAGCGCCTGGTTCTGAGCTTAAACACTTATGGTGGGACCAAGCCAAAACATCATCAATGATAACAATGAAGACAGGGACAGATTCAGTTGTAAACCTCCAGTCTTTGATGGAGAAAACTTTGACTACTGGAAAGACAAAATTGAGAGTTTCTTTCTGGCCCATGATGCTGATCTGTGGGACATGGTGACAGATGGATACACGCATCATGTGGATGGATGTGGTCAGAATATAGACAGGAAAATGATGTCTGATCAGCAAAAGCGTGAATTCAGAAACCACCACAAGGCCAGAACAATTCTCCTCAGTGCCATCTCATATTCAGAATATGAGAAAATATCAAAGAGAGAAACTGCCAAGGATATGTTTGACTCTCTGAGAATGACGCGTGAAGGCAACATTCAAGTCAAAGAAACCAAGGCCCTTGCGCTCATTCAGAAGTATGAGGCATTCAAGATGGAAGATAGTGAATCTATAGAAACTATGTTTTCAAGATTTCAAATTCTTGTTGCTGGTCTAAAAGTTCTTGACAAAGGGTATTCTACTGCTGATCACGTTAAGAATGAAGTGGTGAAAAACACAAGAAGGGGGGGGTTGAATTGTAAAACTGAAATCTAAAGCAATTGACAAGATATTTTTATCCTGGTTCGTTTGATCTCAAACTACTCCAGTCCACCCGTCAAGGTCATTTCGCCTCTCTCCAACGAGGTCTTAATCCACTATATTCAACTGAATATTACAGACTGCTTTAACAACTGCTAAAGCCTTCTTGATTCAAACCACAACCCGGTTTGTCAAGGTAACACTTTCATACAAAGAGATAAAACTATGTGTGTGGATGTTTTCTACAAAACTGTATCACAACTGTGATGTATACACAAAATGAAGCTTAGAAGCTAGATTGCTAAACAGTAATGGAATATCAGAGTGTGTGGTTTAGCAAAACTTGTATAACGAAGATTATGGTTCAGCTTTTGTGCGTGTAGAGATTTGGAGAGCATTAACCATTTCAATCTTCAAAGCTTTGTTTATATAGCACTGAGATGATGAACGTTGGATGCAATATTCTTGATTCAATGCTAATAACAAACTTTCCTTATTGAGCAGATCTTGTATGGAATGAAGCCGTTGGAATTAATTTGCTTTCAATGCACAGTACCGTTGCTTACTTAATGCAAGTTCTGGCTTGGCTCATTCTGACTCTGCTTCGCTGCTGATGAACTATTGTGTTTCTGTATCAGAGTGTTGAGCGCAGTCTTGTTCATCAGGCTTCAGCATGTACGTGAGTTGATCATCTGATTTTGACGTTCTGATGTAGTAACTTCTGATGCTGGTGTCTGAGATCAAGTTCTGATGCTGAATAGATGTGATCTTGCTTATATCAATCAGAGTATCTGCAAGTCAGAACATAATAATTTAGGCAGCAGATAGTTCATTCATGACACTTATAAATACTATATCTTTTCACTTTGTTATCATCAAAACTTAAATATAGGGTAGTAGATTCAAACATTGTTCTAACAATCTCCCCCTTTTTGATGATGACAAAAACTAGATATTTTAAATGAAAATAACGTGAAAAGGTATCTGGAATATGTATCAGAATAAGAAGTAAAAGGATAACGAGTAAGGAGATGTCAGAGTTGAGAGATACTCCCCCTGAGTTGATTACTTCCCTTTGATTATACGCGTTCTTTAGGATCAGATCTTTTTCTTTCTTTGAACATCATTATCAGAGTCTTTGACTTATCAGAAGCTTTATGTCAGAGCAGAGCTTCAGAGCTTTTCTTGTCAGAGCTTTGCTTTGGATCAGAATATTAGAGCGGATCAGAACTTCATAGTGATCAGAGCAACTTCATATTGATCAGAGCTTCTAGTCTTCAGAGTGTCCAGGAGCTTCCTTGTGCCTGTAGACTTTAAGCAAAACAGAAAAAAAAACATTTCAAGTAATAGAGTTAGAATGTTTGAGAATTTCTGTCTAGTTAGCCGTTATTGATTTAAATATCATTCTTGTTCTCCCCCTTTTTGTCAGCAATCAAAAAGTGTTGGTGATGTGCTAAAACAATTAAGATCAGAAAAACTAATCATATTAAGATAGTTCAGAGTCAAAACGAGAAAATATTACAAAACATAATCAAACAGTACATCAGAAAATCAGGGAAAACATAAAAAAAGGTCATGTATGAAAAAGATTAAGGTTGAGGAGGCAAGCATGGCTTGAATCTTTTCAGAAGTCTCATTCTGCTTATGCACCATGCTGACAACAGTGTCAATCTTGCTGTCCTGCACATCCATTCTCTCTTTCATCTTCTGATCGTTTTCATCCATCCGCTGCTGTTGACGCATGTCATTCAGCCTTAGTTCTTCCAGAGTCTGCCTGTCCAAGGCAGCTTGAGAAGCATTAGAAGGAGGAGGCTTCTCAGAACTTTCAGCAACATCCTCTGCTTGACTTTCAGCCTGAATGGTCTTGTCTTCTTCTGATGGTTGCACCTTTGCAGCTTGCTGTTTCTCAGACCAAGGTTCACTGTCCAGAGGGAGCACGTCCTCTTTCAGAAGCATACTTCCAACTTCATTCAGAAGTTTGCTGAAATTTTGTTGTGCCTGCTCATAGTTGATATCCTGCAACTTGAGGGCTTCAGCCCGTACCCAAAGTCTGAACTGTGACCAGAGCTGATCAGAAGCAGCTGGGTCAATCATCCCAGGACAGACTTGCTTCAAAGAAGCAATCCATTGCAGCACACCTGTTTCAAAATTCAAAATACCAGAGCCAACATCTGGTTGCTTTGGTTTTGGGATGGCAATTTTGTGTTTTAGATCAGCAAGACGGTCAAGACTGGTTAAGTCAATGAAAGTCCTGTTGGGGTTTTCAGAGGTTTTCTGAGAGGCTGTTTGTTTTGGAGAAGGGGTATCAGAGTCAGATATTTCGATTGGAGTGGGTGGTGTTTTGGGAGTATTTGGTGGTGTCGATTCTGATGAGGATGGTAACTGGGGCATGACAACAGTGGTTCCACATGGCAACTGAATTGCCAGCGGTGATGGTTGAGGTGAGTGAGGGTCAGATTGATGAGGGGAAGGAGTTTCAGAGTGGTGAAACTCTGTTTGTGGTGAAGGTGGATTAATTTCTGGTTGGGTAGAGGGAGGTGGAATCTCTGATTGCTCAGGGATCAGAGGTTCTTCTGAGAGTGGTTGTTGTTGTTGTGGTTCTGGTTCTGGTTGTTGAGGAGGAACATTTTGTGGTTCAGAGTTTGGTTGAGCAGAGGCATGTTGACGCTCAATATCAGACAGCACTTGGTCAAGTGCTGATGTTGTTGAAATTGTTGGTTGTTTGGGGTGTTTGGTTCTAGGTCTTCTGAGTTTTAATGCCTCAGAAGGGTCTTCTTCTTGTACGGTTTCATCAATGGTAGGGATGGGAATTGATATTCTATGAGAGGTTTGAGGAGGGATAGATGCTGGAATAGTAAAAGAATTTGAAATAGGGGCAGCAGATGAAATACCTCTTTTCTTTGGAGTCTGCTGAGATGATCCTTCTGATGGCGCTTTCCTCTTCTTTGTCTTCTTCAGAGTCACTTCTGGTTAGGGTTGATGCAGATCCCTGATATTCAGCTTTGGATCTGTATCATCTGCCTTGTACGCATCTGGGTACCTGAGAAACATCTCTGGTTTGGATTCAGTTTCAGAGAATAACGGAAAATCACTCAGAGGCACTCTTCTGCTGGAGATATCAGCAGTGGAAGTAGCTCTGGGTTCCTTCTGAATATTCTCTATCAGCTTCATTTTTTTCAGATTCTTTGCGTTCAGAGGTTTCCCAATTGTTGGTTCAATAGTGCTCAGCTCTTGAGCTTCTATCAGATGCTCAATCAGCCTATTCTCTGTCAGAATATCTGATATCAACCTTCCAAAAGGTATCCAGTCCCTCTTGGTTCTTTCTTCTTCCCTTGTTTCTTTCACACTGGTTTTGAGGTGGTTGAACAGGAAGTGAGCCAGATTGATCTTTATCTTCTGATCAATAAAGTAGATCAGAAACTGCTGATCCACATTTATGTAATCAGGAGAACTTGTTGGTTTCCTGTGGTTGAAGCACCCCAGAATAATCTTAGCCCATACTCTGCAATGATCCTTCAGATCTTTAATCTTGCTGCTGGGCATCCCAAGAGTGAAAATCCTGTTAGCTACCACACCTATATCAGCACATCTTTCAGCCATGTCCACACAACGGACGCCACCACCACTTTGACCGATTAGCCTTGCAATGAGATCTTCAGAAATCACAATCTTCTTCCCCATAACAGAGGAGATGACTAGATGTGTTGAAACCTTGGCGTGAATCCAAAATTCCTTGACCAGCGCTGGGAATGTTGGTCCAACCAACCTATCGAAATACCTTTCCCACTTTTGAGCCCTAACTTCTTCAGTTAGGTCAAAACCATTTTCCTTCAAGCTTTCAAAATCAATGATTAACTCAGAGAGCACTTCAAGGTTCTTCACGGGAGTGAGGAGAGTTCTGAGTGGCACTTGATATTGCTCAGAAGTTGCTTTCTTCTGATTACCTGCAGAAATGCTACTGGAGGTTGCCATGTTCACACTAAAAGGGTTTTGAGAATGAACTGAGGAAAAAGGTTTGCAAGGGATGAACTCAGAAATATGCAGAAAATGCTTGAGTGATAGTGAGAAAGCGTAAAGAATAAGAATGAGAGATTAATGTGCTTAAATAGAGTTTTCCAAAACTATTTTGAAAAGATAAACGTTTTTAAGAGAGAGAAAAATCATGATTGCCATTTAAAAGCATGATTACTTTTCATTAAATGCTTGTTGATTTTGGGGGATTTGAAAAAGATACTTAAAAACGGTTACCAGACATGTGTCTCAATGCACCCAATCAGCGCTTTGCCTTCTCAGAAGCATGCACGCGTTCTGCTTCAGAGATATGCTGATGATTGGATGACACTTGTTTGATGTAGTGATCAGCATGTTTGTTTTTGAGCTTAGACTCTCAGATCTTTAGACTTGCATCTGATACAATCTGCATGTTCTATCTTTCTGAAAGGAGATTGATCAGAAGTTCACAGTAAAATAATTACATTCTGAAAGTAAATATATGGAATTAAAACATTTTCACTCTGGACACACTTTCATGCTGAGATGTTTCAGAATGAAATTAAACCTATCTTCTGAAAGGGGTTTAATAAAGATATCAGCCCATTGATGGTCTGTATCTATAAATTTTAAGTTCAAAATACCTTTCTGAATATAGTCCCTAATGAAGTGATGTTTTATTTCTATATGCTTAGCTCTAGAATGTAAAATAGGATTCTTACTTAAGCAAATAGCAGAAGTATTATCACAAAGTATAGGAATGTTACTCTCAAAAATCTGGAAGTCTTCAAGCTGACTTTTCATCCAGAGCATTTGTGTGCTACATCCTGCTGCTGCTATGTACTCAGCTTCTGCTGTTGACAGAGCAATTGTTGATTGCCTTTTGCTGGACCAAGAGATCAGATTTTCTCCCAGAAACTGGCAGCTTCCAGAAGTACTTTTACGTTCCACTCTGTCTCCAGCAAAGTCAGCATCACAGTAGCCTACTAAGCTGTAATCACTAGATTTTCTATAAAACAAACCCAGATTAGTAGTACCTTTCAGATACTTGAAAATTCGCTTAACAGCTGTTAAGTGAGATTCTCTAGGATCTGATTGGAATCTAGCACAGATACAAAAACTGAATAATATGTCAGGTCTTGAAGCAGTCAGATAGAGGAGAGAACCAATCATACCTCTGTAGACTTTCTGTTCTACACTTTTGCTTACCTCTTCTCTTTCCAGAATGCACGTGGGATGCATTGGAATTTTTGATGGCTTACATTCTGAGAGGTCAAATTTCTTCAGAAGATCTCTGATGTATTTGCTCTGATGAATGTAAGTTCCTTCTGGAGTTTGATTGATCTGAATTCCTAGAAAGAATTTCAGTTCCCCCATGAGGCTCATCTCAAATTCTGCCTGCATACACTTAGCAAATTTTCTTCCAAGAGAAGGATTAGTAGAACCAAAAATAATATCATCAACATAAATTTGACAGACTAAGATGTCACTCTTAACTGTTTTACAGAATAGAGTAGTGTCCACTTTCCCTCTGGTGAATTCATTTTCAAGCAGAAAGTTACTTAGCCTTTCATACCAAGCTCTGGGAGCTTGTTTCAGACCATACAGTGACTTCTTTAGTTTGAAAACATGTTCTGGATGTTTTGTATTTTCAAAACCTGGGGGTTGGTGAACATAAACTTCTTCTTCTATATAACCATTTAAGAATGCACTTTTGACATCCATCTGATACAGAGTGATGCCTTTATTAACAGCAAATGAAATTAAAAGTCTGATAGATTCTAACCTGGCGACTGGGGCAAAGGTTTCTGTATAGTCTATCCCCTCTTGCTGACTATAACCTTGTGCAACCAGTCGTGCCTTGTTTCTGATGACTTCACCTTGTTCATTTAGCTTGTTTCTAAACACCCATCTTGTTCCAATGACGTTGAATTCTTTTGGTCTGGGAACGAGATCCCATACGTCGTTTCTGGTGAATTGATTCAGCTCTTCTTGCATTGCCAGAATCCAGTCATTATTCAGAAGTGCTTCATCAATAGAAGAAGGTTCAATCAGAGACACCAGTCCCATAAGAGTTTCTTCAGAGTTTCTGAAGCTTGCTCTTGTTCTGATTGGATCTTCCTTTCTTCCTAGGATAGTCTCTTCTGGGTGATCCAAGCTGCTTCTGGGTAATCTCTTCTGAGGTTGATCAGCAGCTGTTGTAGGATTTCTAGCAGTGCTCCTTTCAGATGTTGAGGGAATGTCTGTGTTGAGAGCTTCTGATGACTTGTCTTCAGAACCTGCAAATTCAATTTCTATACCTGGAAAAACTTCATTCTGCTTTGACTTTTCAGAGTCAAGCTTATCATCAAAACGAACACTGATTGATTCTTCCACAATCTGTGTTTCTGTATTGTATACTCTGTACCCTCTTGAGTGTTTAGAGTATCCTAACATAATACACTTCTGTGCTTTAGAGTCAAACTTGTTCAAATAATTCTTTGTATTTAATATAAAGCAAGTACATCCAAATGGATGAAAATATGAAATGTTGGGCTTTCTGTTCTTCCACAATTCATATGGAGTCTTTTCCAGAATAGGTCTTATTGAGATTCTATTCTGAATGTAGCACGCTGTGTTTATTGCCTCTGCCCAGAAAGTCTTAGCAACGTTTGTCTCATTGATCATGGTTCTGGCCATTTCTTGCAATGTTCTGTTCTTTCGTTCTACAACTCCATTTTGTTGGGGAGTTCTAGGACAAGAGAAATCATGCAGAATGCCTCTGTCATTAAAGAATGACTCAAAATCTTTATTTTCAAATTCTCCACCATGATCACTTCTGACTTTAACGATTCTAAGATCCTTTTCATTCTGAACTTGGTTACAGAAGGTAACAAACACAGAGTGTGACTCGTCCTTGTGTCTTAAGAACTTTACCCATGTCCATCTGCTATAGTCATCTACGATTACTAACCCATACTTCTTACCACTGACTGAAGCAGTTTTAACTGGTCCAAATAAGTCAATGTGCAGAAGTTCTAATGGCTTAGAGGTGGAAACAACATTTTTGGATTTAAAAGAAGGTTTTGCAAATTTGCCTTTCTGACATGCTTCACACAGAGCATCTGAATTGAACTTCAAATTAGGAAGTCCTCTGACCAGATTGAGTTTGTTAATCTGAGATATTCTTCTCATACTAACATGCCCCAATCTTCTGTGCCAGATCTACTGCTCGTTGTTAACAGACAGAAGACATTTTACATTCTGACTCTTTAGTTCAGAAAGTTTGATTTTGTAAATGTTGTTTTTCCTCTTACCATTAAACAGGATAGTCCCATCTTTCTGACTAACAGCTTTACATGATTTTTGATTAAAGATTATATCATAACCGTTATCACTTAATTGACTTATGGATAACAGATTATGCATCAATCCATCTACTAGCACAACATTATTAATAGAGGGAAGATTTCCATTACCTACAGTTCCAGAGCCACTTATCTTTCCCCTCTGATTGCCTCCAAAGCCAACGTGGCCTCCAGGCTTAAGTTCCAGGCTTTGGAACATATGCCTTCTTCCCGTCATGTGTCGTGAGCAGCCAGAGTCCAGGTACCATGACTGGTGTTTCTGACTTGCTGCTAAAGATATCTGCAACATGTATTATTTTGTCCTTAGGTACCCAGATTTTCTTGGGTCCTGATTTGTTAGTTTTACCAAAACTCTGGTTGAATTTTGGTTTCACAGAGTGCTTACTGCTAGTATATTTGATATCATGTGTGTGACCATACACAAAGTGTGAATTCAGAGGAGTGTGTTTAATGGTTAAGTCCATGACATTCTTTGGTGTAGGAACCTTACCTTGGTATCCTATTCCTTTCCTGCCGTTTCTGCTAACTCCATAGATCATTGAAGCCATTCTGCTTCTATCTATGCTTTTAGCTAGGAACTTCTGGAAACTGTGATCATACTCCTTGATGATCTCATCAGCGTTGCTGGGAGTTTCAGAAATTGGTTCCTTCTGAGAGTTTTGTAAAGTGTTTTCTAATTTTGAAATCTTATTTCTCAGCTCAGAATTTTCCAATTTGAGACTCTCAGACTTATTAGAGTCAGATTCAAGATTCCTTTTCAGGTCTCTGAATTTAGCTCTAATTTGCTGATAACGTTCCAGAATTTCATTAAGGCTTTCAGCAAGTTCAGCCTTTGTAAAGTTAACAGCGAAGTTAGGAAATACCTCTTCTGTGTCTGATTCTGAGTCTGATTCAGAAGCTTCACTATCTTCTGAAATGTTTGCCATGAGAGCTATGTTTGCCCTTTCATCATCTGATTCTGAGTCAGCTTCAGACGAGTCAGAGTCATCCCATGTAGCCATGAGACTTTTCTTCTTCTCTCTTCCAAACTTATTTTTGGGCTTTTCCCTCTGAAGCTTTGGGCAGTCACTCTTGTAGTGTCCTTGCTCATTGCACTCATAGCAGATGATGTCTTTGGTGTTTGGCTTCTTGCTACTGGAGGAGCCTTCAGATCTTCTGTATCCAGAGGAAGAATCTGTCCTTCTGTATCTGGAAGAAGACTCGTTCTGATCAGATCTTCTGGGATTCCTGAACTTCCTTTGTCTTTGCTTCCACAGTTGATTTACTCTTCTGGAGAGAAGGGAAAGTTCGTCTTCTTCTGATGAGGATCCATCAGATGTTTCCTCAACTGCCTGCAAAACTTTAGACTCAAATTTTTTGTTAGATTTTAATGCTAAAGGCTTACCTTGCTTCTGAGGCTCATCAGCTTCTAGCTCTATCTCATGACTTCTGAGGGAGCTGATAAGTTCCTCCAGAGTGATTTTGTTGAGATCTTTAGCTAGCTTCAGAGCAGTAACCATAGGCCTCCACTGCATGGGTAAACTTCTGACGATTTTCTTGACATGGTCAGCAGTAGAGTATCCTTTGTCCAGAACTTTGAGACCAGCTACCAGAATCTGGAATCTAGAGAACATAGTTTCAATGGATTCAGATTCTTCCATTTTGAACGCCTCATACTTCTGAATGAGCGCCAGAGCTTTTGTTTCTTTGACCTGAACGTTGCCCTCATACGTCATTCTGAGAGAATCAAAGATATTTTTTGCTGTGTCTCTGTTGGAGATCTTTTCATACTCAGTATAGGAGATGGCACTGAGGAGGATGGTTCTGGCCTTGTGGTGATTCTTGAAGTCACGCTTTTGTTGATCAGACATTGATTTTCTATCAATCTTCTGACCACTTGCATTCACAGGGTGCGTGTATCTATCTGTCACCATATCCCACAGATCAGCATCATGTGCTAGAAAGAAGCTTTCAATTCTGTCTTTCCAGTAATCAAAGTTTTCTCCATCAAAGACTGGAGGTTTGCCACTGAATCTGTCTCTGTCCTCATTGTTGTCATTGCTGATGTGAGAATTGTTTCCTGCCATTGTGTTTTTCTGACGCTGGATCTTGTACTGACACGGTTAAGTGTTTTAGCTCAGAACTAGGCGCTCTGATGCCAATTGAAGTGGTGAAAAACACAAGAAGGGGGGGGGGGGTTGAATTGTAAAACTGAAATCTAAAGCAATTGACAAGATATTTTTATCCTGGTTCGTTTGATCTCAAACTACTCCAGTCCACCCGTCAAGGTGATTTCGCCTCTCTCCAACGAGGTCTTAATCCACTATATTCAACTGAATATTACAGACTGCTTTAACAACTGCTAAAGCCTTCTTGATTCAAACCACAACCCGGTTTGTCAAGGTAACACTTTCTTACAAAGAGATAAAACTATGTGTGTGGATGTTTTCTACAAAACTATATCACAACTGTGATGTATACACAAAATGAAGCTTAGAAGCTAGATTGCTAAACAGTAATGGAATATCAGAGTGTGTGGTTTAGCAAAACTTGTATAACGAAGATTATGGTTCAGCTTTTGTGCGTGTAGAGATTTGGAGAGCATTAACCATTTCAATCTTCAAAGCTTTGTTTATATAGCACTGAGATGATGAACGTTGGATGCAATATTCTTGATTCAATGCTAATAACAAACTTTCCTTATTGAGCAGATCTTGTCTGGAATGAAGTCGTTGGAATTAATTTGCTTTCAATGCACAGTACCGTTGCTTACTTAATGCAAGTTCTGGCTTGGCTCATTCTGACTCTGCTTCGCTGCTGATGAACTATTGTGTTTCTGTATCAGAGTGTTGAGCGCAGTCTTGTTCATCAGGCTTCAGCATGTACGTGAGTTGATCATCTGATTTTGACGTTCTGATGTAGCAACTTTTGATGCTGGTGTCTGAGATCAAGTTCTGATGCTGAATAGATGTGATCTTGCTTATATCAATCAGAGTATCTGCAAGTCAGAACATAATAATTTAGGCAGCAGATAGTTCATTCATGACACTTATAAATACTATATCTTTTCACTTTGTTATCATCAAAACTTAAATATAGGGTAGTAGATTCAAACATTGTTCTAACAAAGAAGATCATCAGAAGCTTGCCAAAACAATGGAGGCCAATGGTCATAACACTTAAGCTAGCCAAAGATCTCAACAAAATCTCTCTGGAGGAACTTGTTAGCTCCCTCAAAAGTCACGAGATAGAGCTAGAAGAAGACGAACCTCAAAAGCAAGGTAAGCCATTAGCTTTAAAATCTAACAGAAAATCTGACTCCAAAGTTTTGCAGGCTGTAGAAGAAACCTCTGATGGATCCTCATCAGAATAAGATGAACTGTCTCTTCTCTCCAAAAGGGTGAACCAACTGTGGAAGCAGAGACAAAGGAAGTTCAGAAATCCCAAAAGATCAGAAAATCATAATGAATCCTCCTCCAGATACAGAAGGTCCGAATCCTCCTCTGGACACAGAAGATCTGAAGGTTCTTATGGATACAGAAAGCCAAATATCAAGGACATCATATGTTATGAATGTAATAAGCAAGGACACTACAAAAGTGACTGCCCAAAGCTTCAGAAGGAAAAGCCCAAAAAGAAGTTTCTCAAGGAAAAGAAGAAAAGCCTCATGGCTACATGGGATGATTCTAACACATCTGAAGCTGGCTCAAAATCAGATGATGAAAGAGCAAACATAGCTCTCATGGAAAACGTAGCAGAAGACAGTGAAGCTTCTGGTTCAGATTCAGAATTAGACACTGAATAGGTATTCCCTGACTTTACCATAAACTTTACTAAAGCTGAACTTGCTGAAAGCCTAAATGAAATTTTGGAAAGGTATCAGGAGATCAGAGTCAAATTCAGAAACCTGAAAATGAATCTCGCCTCTGACTCTGAAAAGACTGAGAGTCTCAGATTGGAGAATTTTGAGTTAAGAGAAAAAATTTCAAAATTATAAAATCATTTGCAAAACTCTCAGAAGGAAACAATCTCTGAAAATCCCAGCAATGCTTATGAGATCATCAAAGAGTATGATCACAACTTTCATAAGTTTCTAGCTAAAAACATAGACAGAAGCAAAATGGCTTCAATGATCTATGGAGTTAGCAGAAATGGCAGAAAAGGGATAGGATATCAAGGTAAGGTACCTACACCAAAAAATGCCATGGACTTAGTTATAAAACGCACACCACTTAATTCACATTTTATATATGGGCATACACATGACGTAAAATACACAAGTAGTGATTATTCTGTCAAACCAAAATTCAATCAGAATTTTGGTAAAACTAACAAATCAGGACCCAAGAAAATGTGGGTACCTAAGGATAAAATCATACATGTGGCAAATATCTTTAGTAGCAAGGCTAAGACACCAATCATGGTACCTGGACTCTGGCTGCTCACGACACATGACGGGAAGAAGGCATATGTTCCAAAGCCTGGAACTTAAGCCTGGAGGCCACGTGGGTTTTGGAGGCAATCAGAGAGGAAAGATCATTGGCTCTAGAATAGTAGGTAATGGAAATCTTCCCTCTATAAGTAATGTTTTATTAGTTGATGGATTAATGCATAACCTATTATCCATAAGTCAATTAAGTGATAATGGTTATGATATAATCTTCAATCAAAATTCATGCAAAGCTGTTAGTCAGAAAGATGGGACTATCCTATTTAATGGAAAGAGAAAAAACAACATTTATAAAATAAAACTTTCTGAACTAAAGAGTCAGAATGTAAAATGTATACTGTCTGTTAACAACGAGCAATGGATCTGGCACAAAAGATTGGGACATGTTAGTATGAGAAGAATATCTCAGATTAACAAACTCAATCTGGTCAGAGGACTTCCTAACTTGAAGTTCAATTCAGATGCTCTATGTGAAGCATGTCAGAAAGGCAAGTTTGCAAAACCTGCTTTCAAATCCAAAAATGATGTTTCCACCTCTAAGCCTTTAGAACTTCTGCACATTGACTTATTTGGACCAGTCAAAACTGCTTCAGTCAGTGGCAAGAAGTATGGGTTAGTAATCGTAGATGACTATAGTAGATGGATATGGGTAAAGTTTTTAAGACACAAGGACGAGTCACACTCTGTGTTTGTTACCTTCTGCAAAGAAGTTCAGAATGAAAAGGATCTTAGAATTGTCAAAGTCAGAAGTGATCATGGTGGAGAATTTGAAAATAAAGATTTTGAATTATTATTTAATGAAAAAGGCATTTTGCATGATTTCTCTTGTCCTAGAACTCCCCAGCAAAATGGAGTTGTAGAACGAAAGAACAGGACATTGCAAAAAATGGCCAAAACCATGATCAACGAGACTAACGTTGCTAAGATCTTCTGGGAAGAGGCAATAAACACAACGTGTTACATTCAGAATAGAATCTCCATAAGACCTATTCTGGAAATGACTCCATATGAATTGTGGAAGAACAGAACGCCCAACATTTCTTATTTTCACCCATTTGGATGCACATGTTTTATTCTAAATACAAAAAATTATTTGAACAAGTTTGACTCTAAAGCACAAAAGTGTATTATGTTAGGATACTCTGAATGCTCGAGAGGGTACAGAGTATACAATACAGAAACACATATTGTTGAAGAGTCAATCAGTGTTAGGTTTGATGATAAGCTTGACTCTCAAAAGTCAAAGTAGAATGAATTCCTTGTAGGTATGGAAGTTGAACTCATAGGTACTGAAGACAACTCATCAGAGGCTCTCAACAGAGACACTCCCTCAACAGCAAAAAGAGTCATTGGAAGCAATCCAACACCTTCTGTTGACCGACTCCAGAAAAGACTGTCCAGAAGCAGCATTGATCACCCAGAAGATACAATACTGGGAAAGAAGGAAGATCCAATAAGAACAAGATCAACATTCAGAAACTCTGAAGAATCTCTCATGGGACTGGTTTCTCTGATTGAACCAACAAAAATCAATGAAGAACTTCTAGACAATGACTGGATTCTGGAAATGCAAGAGGAACTAAATCAATTCACCAGAAATGACGTATGGGATCTGGTTCCCAAACCAAAAGGGTTCAACATTATTGGTATAAAATGGGTGTTTAGAAAAAAACTGAACGAGCAAGGTGAAGTCATTGGAAACAAAGCACGACTGGTAGCACAAGGTTATAGTCAGCAAAAGGGGATAGACTATACAGAAACCTTTGCTCCAGTCGCCAGGTTAGAATCTATCAGACTCTTAATATCATTTGTTGTTAATAAAGGCATCACTCTGTATCAGATGGATGTCAAAAGTGCATTTTTAAATGGCTATATAGATGAAGAGGTATATGAGCACCAACCTCCTGGTTCTGAGAGTTCCAAAAATCCATAATATGTTTTCAAACTAAATAAGTCACTCTATGGTATGAAACAAGCTCCCAGAGCTTGGTATGAAAGACTAAGTAACTTCCTGTTAGAAAAGGAATTCACCAGAGGGAAAGTGGACACAACCTTGTTCTGTAAGACAGTTAAGAATGACATGTTAGTATGTCAGATTTATGTTGATGACATCATATTTGGATCCACTAAACTCTCTATGGGAAGAGAGTTTGCTAAATGTATGCAGGAAGAGTTTGAGATGAGCCTAATGGGGGAACTGAAATTCTTTCTGGGCATTCAGATAAATCAAACTCCAGAAGGAACTTACATTCATCAGAGGAAATATGTCAGAGAACTTCTGAAGAAATTTAATCTCTCATAATGTAAGCCCTCAAGGATTCCAATGCATCCCATGTGCATTCTGGAATAAGAAGAGGTAAGTAAAAAGGTAGAATAGAAGGTCTACATAGGTATGATTGGTTCTCTTCTCTATCTGAAGGCTTCAAGGCCTAACATTCTATTCAGTGTTTGCATTTGTGCTAGATTCCAATCAGATCCTAGAGAATCTCACTTAACAGCAGTTAAGCGAATTTTCAAGTATCTGAAAAGTACTGCTAATCTGGGTTTGTTTTATAGAAAATCAAGTGATTACAGCTTAGTAGGATACTGTGATGCTGACTTTACTGGAGACAGAATAGAACGTAAAAGCACTTCTGGAAGCTACTAGTTTCTGGGAGAAAATATGATCTCATGGTCCAGCAAAAGACAATCCACAATAGCACTATCAACAGCAGAAGTTGAATACATAACAGCAGCTGGATGTAGTACTCAAATGCTCTAGATGAAAAGTCAACTTGAGGACTTCAATATATTTGAGAGTAACATCCCTATCCTCTGTGACAATACTTCTACTATTTGTCTCAGTAAATATCCTATTTTGCATTCTAGGGCTAATCATATAGAAATAAAACATCATTTTATTAAGGACTATATTTAGAAAGGGATTCTTAACTTACAATTCATTGACACAGACCATCAATGGGCTGATGTCTTTACAAAACCTCTTTCTGAAGATAGGTTTAACTTCATTCTGAAACATCTCAGCATGAAGCTTTTCCCAGAATAAATTGTTTTATTTACATATCTTAACCTTCAGAATTTTAGTTATTTTCTGTGAACTACTGATCAATTTGCCTTCAAAATTTTAGAAGTACAGATTGTATCAGAATCTATCCATGAAGATCTGAGCGTTTCATTTCAAGGATAGAAGTGTGCTGTTCATGTAAGCAAACAGTTGTCATCCATTCATCAGCTACCTTCTGAGGCTGAACACGCGTTCACTTTTCTGAAAGGTCAAAAGCAATGATTGGGTGAATTAAGAGACACGTCATGGGTAACCGTTCCAATATCTTTCTGAATCCCCTAAAATCAGCTGTCATTAATGCTTATAATCATGACTAATTGTTTCTCTCTCTTACTTTCTATGCTTTCAATAAAATCTATTTAAACTCAAGTTTCACTCTTTATATTCTTTCACTTTTACACTCTCAATACCTTCTAATTGTTTTCAGTTCGTACTTTCAAAAACCCTTTCATCTTTCTCAAATTTCTTGTGTGAACATGGCTTCTTCAAGCGTCCAAAACACCAGTACTCAGGAAACTGCTTCTATGGAACAATACGAAGAACCATGCAGAACGCTACTCACTCCCATTGAAAATCTGGAAGTTCTTTCAGAACTGATTGTTGATTTTGAAAGTCTTCAAGAAAACAACTTCAATCTCTCTAAAGACGTCAATGCTCAAGGATGGAACAGATATTTTGATCGTCTTCTAGGGCCAACATTTCCAATTCTTGTCAAAGAATTCTGGATACATGCTTCCTCCTCAAACTATCAAGTTACCTCATATGTCATGGGGAAGAAGATTGTCATTACAGAAGACCTAATTTCAAGACTTATCGGTTACAATGGTGGAGGTGTCAGATGTATTGACATGGCTGAAAGATGTTCTAATGTTGCTTCTATTGTAAGGGAAATATTCACTATGGGTCTACCCTCCAGCAAGATTAGGGATCTGAAGGATCATCACATAATTTGGGCTAAAATAATTTTGGGATGCATCAACCACAGGAAGCAAACTAGCTCTCCTGATTACATAAACATTGATCAGCAATTTCTGATCTACTTTATCTCCAAGAAGACTAAGGTAAATATCCCTCACTTGCTATTTAATCATCTAAGGACTAGTGTAAAGGAGACAAGAGAAGATGAGCGTACCAAAAGGGACTGGATACCCTTGGGAAGACTCATATCATATATTTTGACAGAGAATAGGATGATAGAGCACTTGACTGAAGCTCAAGAAATCAGCTCACTAGAAGCAACTGCTGGGAAACCTCTGAACGCAAAGAATTTGAAAAAGATGAAAATCATTGAGAACATCAAGAAGGAACTCAACGTTACTCCTTTTGCTACCATCACTTCCAGAAGAATTCCTCTGGATGATTTTCCTCTTTTCTCTGAGATTGACTCCAAGCCTGAGATAATTGTCAGATATATGGATGCGTGTAAGGCAGATGGCACTGCACCAGAAATAAATATTCAGGACTTGCATCAGGCGGCTCCAAAAGTTGTTTTGAAGAAGACCAAGAAAAGGAAGGCAGCAGCAGAAGGATCATCCCAGAGGACTCCAAAAGCTTCTAAAAAGAAAGGTAATCCTTCCTCTGTTACCGTTTTAGAATCAATAATTATATCAACATCTGAAACCATAACTACCCAATCAGAACATCCAACCCCACAAACTTTTAATGACTTTGACATAGGGTTTGATCCATCAGAAACTCTAAGTCTAAGAGAAACTCACTCCCTTCCTACCAATCCAAATCCTGAACAAACTCAACCAGAACTTGCCAAAGTTCTGTCTGACATTGACTCTTTTGACCAAGACATTTCATCTCCCACATCACAAAATCCAAATCCTCAAATACCTTGATAATCCAAACTCCGAAACTACAACAGATGTTCCACAACCAGATATTCCATTACCTCTCTCCCAAAAAAAAGATATTCCTCATTCACCATCACCTCAACCTAAACAACCAGAAGCTCAAACTTCTGATATCCAACCATCTGAGACCCGTGAACCATAACTTCATAATGTTTCATCCAACCAATCTGAAGAACCTACTTCAGATTCAGATATAATCCCAATCCCAGGAATCATCGAACCACTTGCCATTCGCACGCCTCTCACCATCCTGGACATTCCACAAATTCCTTCTTCTCTGGAATCCACACCACCAAATTCCCCAACCAGTCCAATCATCATACCCGAATCTCCCACTCCTTCACCCAAGAGCAATTCAGCTGACAACGTAAGACTTGTCATTGATCCAATTGCATTGGAAAGACTAGCTGCTATATCTCACAAAACTGCCATTCCCAAACCAAAACCAACTGAAACCACACCAGATGTTGGTACTAGTTTGTTGATGTTTGAAACAGGAATACAAGAATGGATAACCTCCTTGAAGCATGCTAGTCTAGAGATGATTAATCCTGCTACTTCAGATTATCTATGGACAAGTTTCAGAAACTGGCTATGTTCTGAAACACTAAAGCTAAAAGAACAGAGCTATGAACAGGTTCAACAGAATTTCAGTGCTATGCTAAAGGTTTTTGAAGACCAAGTTCTAAGCCATCTGTTCAAGGAGGAGATTCTCCCTCTAGATAATGCTCCCTGGTCAGAACATCGTCCCTCAGATGAAGTTCAACCAGAATCAGAAGGTATCTCCATGACTGCTGCTCCAGATGAGATGATCTCAGCAGAGGAATTGGTTCAAAGTGATCAAGCTGCAGAATGCTCTGAGAAGCGTCCAGATACTGAAGAATCTCCAGCTCCTTCCTATGACAGGCAAACTCTGGAAGAATTGAAGAGAGAAAATGCTGTTATCCAGGAAAGGTTGGATAAGCAGGAGGACACAAACAAAGAAATCAAGAGCATTTTGAGCAAACAAGAGGAAACTAACACCCAGATCAAAGGCTTGCTGGAAGCTTTGTTCACACGCCTTCCTCCTACCTCTTAGATTCTTTTGTGTTTTTAAAATCTATTTATCTGTAACATTTGTTTTACATTGCTTCTATTCTGGACTACTTATCATTGTTTCTTGCCATTTAATATAAATCAACTATTTTGGCTCTGATTATATTTCCTTTTTGATAACTGACAAAAAGGGCGAGAAAGTAAGATATTTTTCAATAACAGTTTACTGAGACAGAAGTCTCAAACATTCTGGACTACTAACTTCTATCTTCTTAAAAGCTTTAACAAGTACAAAATCTGATGAAAGACGCAGTTAAACTCTGATGCTCAAAGACTCAAGGAACTTAAGGGAAGTAATCAACTCAGGGGGAGTTTTTCTTCTTAATTCTAAACTTTTTATTCTTTATTTTTTAATTGAAAAATCTGGTTTTTGTCATCATCAAAAAGGGCGAGATTGTTAGAACATAGTTTGATTCTACAACCCTTGGTTAGAGTTTTGATGATAACAAATACAAAGAATAAATAAATACAAAGAACAAATATGCACCTTAAAAATATGTTCTATGTATGCAGAAGTTCTGATCAAATCAGCATCAGAAGATAAGCCATAAGTGCTACACGCTGAAGCAATCAGAACATACGCTGAAGATTGATGACCAGAACCTGTGCTTAATCAAGTTAACTCTGATTCTGAACAAGAACATATCAAACCAAGTCATCAATATTCTGAAGCGTCATCAGCAGTGAGGAGAAAAGATTCTGAAGCGTTACTGAACATTCAAGACAACATCAATTCCAACGGCTTCC
Organism: Vicia faba; assembly: GCA_948472305.1. Lineage (NCBI taxonomy): Eukaryota > Viridiplantae > Streptophyta > Magnoliopsida > Fabales > Fabaceae > Vicia > Vicia faba. The sequence continues at coordinate 1,513,633,368 of OX451736.1, read as the reverse complement.
TTCAGACAGGATTTTCTCCAAAAGGAAAGTGTGTTAATGACATTAAAATTGCTTTATGATCAACTTCATTACACTGCCTATATAAACAAGTCTGCTTTCAAAAATAAGCACGCACGAACATACCACGATTTTCAAATTACCACTCACGCATATTCAAGCTGCAAGCAAATTCATTTTTATTCTAAGCTAAACCTGTGTAATTTATCACAGTTGTGATAAACCGTTTTTGTTAGAAAAACAAAAACACATATTATTTTATCTTATCGAAAAAGAGATCCTTGAGATTAACCGGATTGTGGTTGTACTCAAGAAGACTTTAACAGTTGTTAAAGTAGCTTTTGTAATCTTGTTGAGATTAGTGGATTAAGACCTCGTTGGAGAGAGGCGAAATCACCTTGATGGGTGGACTGGAGTAGTTTGAGATCAAACGAACCAGGATAAAAATACTGTGTCATTAAGCTGTTTTTGATCCTAGTTTTCAATTCAACCCCCCTTCTTGTGTTTTTCACATCTTCACTTTTATGCTCTTTTGTCATAACTTCTCTGTTCATTTCATAAACAATTAAAGAGCATATTTGTTCTTTATATATATATATATATATATATATATATATATATATATATCATGTATTTGTTATCATCAAAACTATTACTAAGATGTAGAATCAAACTATGTTCTAACATATACATATTATCAGCTTTAGCATTTCTAGAATTCCTTTAAAAGTTTAGTGTAGATGGGACTATAGAGTCGTTTAAAGTAGTTTCCCCAACCTCGATTGTTTAGTTCTTCAATAAGATCCAAACCATTTTCCCTTAAATTCTCAAAGTCCACTAGAAGTTCATGGAGAACCTTCTGTTGATCATCATGGGTTGACACATGAATAATAGCAAGGAAATGAAGAACAGGGAGTTCCTGAGGTTATTGAACCAATGAATAATCTGGAGTTAGAGAACTTGTAGCCATTTGTTGAGTGGATTTTTGTTGTTGTTGTGCATCTGTGGATGAAATATGAATATGAAGAGAGTTTTAGGGTTTAAAGCAATTTAAAGTGTGGGAAGTGAGGTTTCGTAGTGTGTGAATATGAAAGAAGTGAGTATATAAAACAGTTTGAAATGATTATTTAAACATATAAAACATACAAAATAGGAGAGTAACGATGATTTTAAACCTAATCTCAAGAAAGTCAAAATGCTCGAGGTGTCACTCAACCGACACATTTATGATTCAAGGAGGCAAGTGTCTAAGGTTAATCACAACCAATCGTTTGAAAAGACATGGGTTGATTTTTACCAGGTCCACGAATACCAAAGGTTTTCTGACTTAAAAGGTTTCTAATCAAGATATATTCTAACTTGTAGAAGTATCAAGGTAGATTGTATTAATAGAAACAATTGAGATTAAAACATAAGAGATTCTAACCTGGCATGCTTTATTTTTTAAGACATCCCCTTTCTCACTTACTCTATTTCTGAAGACCCATTTTGTTCCAATAACATAAGTTCCTTTTGGCTTAGGTACCAAATCTCAATCATCATTTCTAGAGAACTGATTTAGCTCTTCTTGAATTTCCAGAATCCATTCAATATCTTGAAGTGCTTCTTCACAAGAAGTTGGTTCTATCAGAGACATCAATTCCAGAAGCATTTCCTCAGATTTCTTAAATGTGGATCTTGTTCTGACAGGTTCAACTTTATCTCCCAGAATCAAATTGTTTGATGTGGTATGTCTTTGCTTTTTCCTTTTCTAGGCTGATGAATATTTAGGAACTTATGATGTATCATCCCTTTTTTATTTGAATTTTCTTCTTCATAAATTATACCATTTTCTTCCAGAACCAACTATTCCAGATCCCTTTATTCTTCCTCTCTGGTTTCCTCTAAAACCAACGTACCCAACATCTTTAAATTTCAGGTTGTAGAACATATGCTTTCTTCCCATCATGTGACATGGCCATACAGAGTCCAAGTACCATGACTGGTGTTTTAACTCTACTGCATAAGATATCTGCAACATATACTATTTTGTATTTTGGTACCTAGAATCTTTTGGGTCTATTAGAATTAGTTTTCTCATAGTTTCTAATAAACTGGGGTTTCTGTGCAGCATTAAATTTTTGTGTCTGTGCAGAAGGATAAAGATAAGAAAAATGAGATTCAAGTTTGCTTTCTTGATTATATTCATTAGAGACATAACCAATTCCTCTTTTCCCATTATTACTAACACCGTAGATCATGGAAGCCATTTTTCTTCTATCTATGCTGTTGTTCAAGAATTTTTGAAATGCCTTATCATATTTGTATAAGACGGTTTCAAAAGATGGAGGGGCTTCAGAAAGAGATTCTTCAAGTTTTAAACATTACTTGTTTAGAAAAGCATTTTATTTTTTTAAAATAAGTTTGTCTCCTTTTTGTTCAGAAACTTCTTTCTCTAGCGTACTATATCTTAAATTTTATATTCATGAACTTTCTGAAGATTCTTGAATTTTAGTTGAAGTTTCTGATACCTAATTAGAGATTATGACAAACATAATTCTAAATCAGCACGAGAAAGTTTAGAAACTACCTCTTCTGAGTCAGACTTAATTTCTAATATGTTTCCTTCTGACGTAGTAGCCATAAATGCTATGTTAGCATGCTCTTCTTTAGATTATGATCCTCCAAAGTCAAATTCATCTCATGTTGCCATGGAGCCTTTCTTCTTTCCAATGAACCTACTCTTCTTGAAGCTTTATTTTCTCGTGCTTTCTTTCTTAGGCGATGGACATTCATTTCTGTAGTGTCCAGGCTCCTTGCACTCGTAGCATATTACTTTCTTGCTTGCTCTTCCTCTTGAAGATGCTTCTAGATGATCTCCTCTATTTCAGGATCCTATGAAGTTGTTTTATCTTTTCTTTCAGAGTTGCTTGACTCTTCTGAATAGAAGCGATGATTCATCTTCTTCATCAGAAACTTCATCGTTAGAATCTTCTATTTCTTCAACTTGGAAGGATTTGTACTTTTATGACTTGGTTCTTTCTAATCTTGACCTTAGAGCAACAAATTTTCCTCTTTTATAGGGCTCGTCTTCTTCTAACTTTATTTCATGACTCTTAAGAGAACTAATTAACTCTTCAAGAGTTATGTTGTTCGGATCCTTATCCAACTTTCATTCAGTAATCACTGGTCTCCATTTTTTGGGAAGACTTATAATGATCTTTTTGACATGATCAGTTATGGATTAACCTTTTTCCAGAACCTTAAGTCTTGCTACTACGGTTTGAAACCTTGAGAACATTATCTCAACTGTTTCTTCTTCTTCTTCCATCTTGAAGGGCCTCATATTTATAGATTAAGGTCAGAGCCTTAGTTTCCTTGACTTGAGCAGTGCCTTCGTGTGTCATTCTTAGAGAATCCAGAATATCCTTTGTTGTTTCTCTATTAGTGATCTTTTCACATTTATTGTAACAAATATCATTGAGAACAATAGTTCTGATGTTCTGGTTATTCTTGAGATCATGCTTTTGTGCATCATTCATTCTATTTCTGGGAATGGGAATACCAATCGCACTAACAAGTGCTTCATAAACATTTGTGACAATATTCCAAAGATCTATATCATAGCCTAGAAATAAACTTTCTAGTCTATCAATCCAGTAGTCAAATTTATCTCCATCAAAAATAGGAGGTTTAGCATTATAAATATATCTTTTGTTTGTATGAGCAGCAACCATACAATTTTTTCTCACACTGGATCTCTCTACACAGTTAAGTGTTTAATTGAACAATTAATAACAGAGTCGAAGCTCTGATACTAATTGAAGGTTGAGAAAAACACAAGAAAGGGGGTTTTGAATTGGGTTTTCAAAAACGTTTTCTTTATAAATGCTTCTCACAAACAATCAATGATAGACAAGCTAAGAATGAAAAATGACACAATCAGTTTATACAAGTTCACCTTAAACAAGGCTACTCTGGTCCACTCGCCAATGTGATTTTACCTTCAAAAAGGACTTAATTTACTAATCTTGAAATATTACAAACAATGTGTTAAATTTTAGAAAAACACCTTAGCCTTCTAAAGTATACAAACTATTAACTAGTCACTTGAGGAAAACAAATCTTGAAAGTTTTACAATCAAACAGTATTTACAATAGTGCTTCTAGAAAACCAGATTTAACACTACAAAGAAGAACAAATGTAAATACACAAATATGAGCAACAACTCTTTGCGTTTACAATAATGATAATAACACAATAATGAGCAACAACTCGTGTGCTATAGAGAATAGAAGTTAACATAAAAATGAGCAATAACAATTTGTGTTTTGAATTTCTCTTAAATATTTTCTCTCTTGAATTTCTTTGAACATTAAATTTTCTTTGTTTCTTCTCATTTCGTTTCTGTTTGTTCTTGTCTGTTATCTTCAAATGAAGTAGTCATCCCCTTAAATAGGCTGAGAAAGTAGACAGTTGGATAATACAAAACATCACTTTCATTAGCCAACAGTCCTAACGGTAGCATGAGATAGTGGGAGACTAGAGCACAACAAATCTTCAATCATACAATGCATTCATCACCATAGTGGAATAGGTCTTATACTACTGTACTATATTCCTCTTGTGCAAGTTTCTTATCTTTTCTTCTAATGAGATACTTCTGATCTGAAGTAATGAAGAGAGTGAAAAAGAGGTCACATTCTTGTTCTTAATCTTCTAATGGAGTATTTTGAAATGATGATTAATCCAGAAGACGTTTCATTGTAATGTTCCCAAAAATATCAGAGTCTTCAAAATCAGAACCTTGTTTCCAGACTTGGAGCAATAACTTATCTAACAAACAATTATTGATATTTGAGCTGGAAGCAAAAGCTTATTCGAGAAGCACAATATCTTGATTTCTAATCATTGAAGCAAAAGCTTGATTTTTGATTTTTGAAGCATAAGCTTGATTTCTGATCTTTGAAGCATAAGCTTGATTTATGATCTTTGAACCAAAAGCTTTATTTCTGATCAGCACTTGGAGATCCTTTTCTAGCGAACATTCAACATTCATCAGAACTGCTGATGTTTTTTAGAAGTGGATGCAATAGTACTTTCTGAGGCTTGTCAGCACATATTCTAATGATCTTATACAGAATCAAATAACATATTAGATGGCAAAGTTATTACATATAAAATATATGTATTGTTATCATTAAAACTAGAGATTATAAACAGAACCAGATCTTGTTCTAACAGTTGTATATGGACTAACAACAGTTGAATAAGGTGACTATTAATAATAAGTATCCACTTCCTAGAATAGACGATTTGATGAATCAATTGGTAGGTGCTCATTTGTTTAGCAAGATTTATTTGAGGTCCAGTTATCATCATATTCCTTTTAAACCAGATGATATTCTAAAGACGGCTTTCAGAGCAACGTATGGTCATTATGAGTATATTGTAATGTCGGTTGCTGTATCTAATGCGCAAAGTGTTTTCATGGAGTATATGAATAGAACTTTCCGTTTGTATCTGGATAAGTTTGTGGTGGTCTTCATTGATGATATTCTAATATATTCTAAATCAGAAGAAAAACATGCTTAACATTTGCGAATTATGTTGCAAGTGTTGAAATTGAAGAAGTTGTATGTGAAATTGTCAAAGTGTCAGTTTTGATTGAAGGACGTGAGTTTCCTTGGCCATGTGATTTCTAGTGATGGAATTTATTTAGATCCTTCTAAGGTTTATGTTGTGTTGCAGTGAGAAACTCTGAAGTCTACTACTGAGATTCAAAGTTTTCTTGGTTTGGAAGGTTATTATCGCAGGTTTATTGAAGGCTTTTCTAAGTTAGCATTACCATTGACTCAATTGACTCAAAATGTTAAAGCTTATGTATGGGATGTTTCATGTGAAGAGATTTTTGTTGAACTGAAGAAGAAGTTGACTACTGCTCTAGTATTGGTGTTTCCTAATATGAGTGAATCTTTTGTAGTGTATTGTGATGCATCGGAGATGGGTCTTGGTGGTGTGCTGATGCAGAATGCTCAAGTTGTGGCTTATGCTTCTAGAAAACTGAAAGTTCATGAAAGGAATTATCCTAAGCATGACTTAGAGTTGGCAGTTGTGGTGTATGTGTTGGAAATTTGGAGACATTATCTATTCAGGTCCATATTTGAGGTATTTAGTGATAACAAGAGTCTGAAGTACTTGTTTGATAAGAAGGAATTGAATATGAGGCAAAGAAGATGGCTTGAGTTGTCAAAGGATTATGATTTTGATTTGAGTTACCACCCTAGTAAGGAAAATGTTTTGGAAGATGCCTTGAGTAGGAAGTCCTAGCATATGTTAATGCTTATGGTGTGCGAGTTGGAAATGATCAAACAATTCAGAGATATGAGCTTAGTGTGTGCAGAAACTCCTAACAGTGTGAACTTTGGGATGTCGAAACATACTAGTGGTATTACTGAAGAGATTAGATAAAGTTAGAAGTATGATCCTAGTTTGGTTGACCGGTTCTTGCTAATTAACCAAGGTAATGGAGGTGAATTTCGAGTTGATGAAAATGGTGTGATGAGGTTCAGAAATAAAGTTTGTGTTCCAGATGTGCCAGAACTTAAGAAGAGTATTATTGAGGAAGGACATAGAAGTGGACTAAGTATTCATCCCGGTGCTACAAAGATGTATCAAGACTTGAAGAAATTCTTTTGGTGGCCTGGTATGAAAAATGAAGTTGCTAAATTTGTTTATGCTTATCTGACTTGTCAGAAGATGGAGATTGAGCATTAGAAGCCTTCAGGTCTAATTCAGCCATTGAATATTCTAGAAAGTAAATGCGATAGCATTTCCATGGATTTTGTGTTAGGTTTACCAAAGACTTCTAAGGGAAATGGTTCAATTTGGGTGATAGTGTATAGGTTGACTATGTCCGCTCATTTATTTCCGACGAAGATCAATCATCCTATGCAGAAGTTGGATGAGATGTATATTGAGGAGATTGTGAATTACATGGGATACCTTCGAGTATTGTGTCAGATAGATATCCAATATTTATGTCAAAGTTCTTGGAAGGTTTGCATAATGCTTTTCGTACTAAGTTGAGGTCGAGTTCTGTATATCATCCGCGGACGGACAGTCAGACATAGAGGACTATCCAGTTTTTGGAGGATTTACTGAGGGCATGTGTGTTAGACCAAAGAGGAGCTTGGGATAGTCACTTGACATTGATGGAGTTTACATACAACAATAGTTTCCATACTAGTATTGGGATGACACCGTATGAGACATTTTATGGTAGGAGGTGTAGGACTCCATTATGTTGGTCTGAGCCAGGCGAGAATGTTGTGCTCGGACCCGAGATTGTGCAGGAGGAGACTAAAAATATAAAGATGATCCAAGAGAGGATGAAAGCTTCACAGAGTCATAAAAAGAGTTATCATGATAAGAGGAGAAAGGCATTTGAGTTCCAACAGGGAGATATTTTGTTCTTGAGGCTTACTTCAGTAACTTGTGTTGGTAGAGCTCTAAAGTCGCGAAATCTTACACTGTGTTTTATTGGTCTATATCAAATTGCTGAGAGAATAGGTGAGGTGGCCTACCGAATTACGTTACTATTTTTTCTTGCGAATCTTCATGATGTGTTTCATGTATCTCAGTTGAGGAAATACATTCTTGATCCTTTACATGTGATCCAAATGGATGATATACATGTGAGAGATAACCTGACAGTTATAGCACCGCCCGTGCGAATAGAAGGTCGAGAAGTGAAGCAGTTAGAGGGTAAAGAGATTACCTTGGAGAAGGTACTCTGGGATGGACCAGCTGGTGGAAGTTTGACTTGGAAGCGTGAGGATCAGATGAGAGAGTCGTACCCGACTTTGTTTTCCTTAGGTAACTTTCGAGGACGAAAATTATTTAAGTGGGAAAGAGTTGTAACACCCCAAAACCTAGATTTAATTATTTAATTGATTATTTGTGATTTATTTTGAGTTTATGTGATGCATGTGTGGTATGTTTTGGAGAGAAAATGTGAATGTAAAATGGCACTCCAACATGGATAGAAATACGAAATTCTTTCACAAGATAACTAAGAAGAGGAATACCACTAACCTTCTCAACTCTTTGAAAATTGATGGTATGGTTAACACAAACTCGAAGGATATTAGCAACCATATTGTGCAACATTTTCCTAATTTGTTTAACAATTCTTCTATTTTGTAGGATTTTTAGTTGGTGGATGAGGTTATTCCTTAGCTAATCAAAGACCAAATTAACAATATGCTCATTATTCTTCCCACCTTAGAGGAGCTGCGTCAGGAGGTTTTCAGCCTTAATAAGGAGAGTGAACCCGACCCCAACGGTTTTGGTCCATTTTTCTTTCAAAGTTATTGAAACTTTTTTAAGAGCGATATTTATAAAGCGAATATGAAATTCTCAAGGACAGGTGGACTTTACCCTCTTACAATTATAACAAGGTGGTCTTGATTCTGAAGCATAACAATGCAGACACTATAGAGCAGTTTAGACCCATAGCAGTTTCAAATTTCAAGCAGAAAATTGTTTAAAAAATTCTTGTAGATAGGCTCGCCAAAGTTATGCCTAGTATCATCTCTAAAGAGCAACATGCTTTTATCTAAGGTAAATCCATAAGAGACAATATAAGGCTGACTTCTGAGGTTGCTAATTTGGTTGACAAAAAATCCTTTGGAGGGAATGTCGCATTGAAGGTGGACATCTTGAAGGCGTTCGATACCCTTAATTGGGATTTTTTGTTCAAAGTCCTAAAGCATTTTTGTTTTATCCTAAGTTCTCTCTTTGGATCAAGATCATATTAGAATATGAAAATATCTCCATTTGTATCAATGGCCAGCTTATCAGGTTCTTCTAGTGCAAGCCGGGTGTGAGGTAAGGGGACCCGCTGTCTTCGCTCCTTTTCTGTTTGGCAGAAGACGTTTTAAGCATGGGTCTCTTAGATTTAGTTGCTAAAGGGCGCATCAAGTTAATTAATGCCTCCAGAAATCAGCAAGTTCCCTCTAACACTCTCTACGCGGATGACATCGTGATACTTACGAAAGGGAACAATGACAGTCTCGTGGCTGTTAAGGATTTGTTCAAGGAATATGCTGCTATATCTGGTCAATATATCAATCATTCTAAGTGTAACACCCTAAATTCCCCAACGATTAATAATATAAAAATCAGAGTAAATGTTTTCTTCAAAATTCATTTAGGATGCTACATCTTCTCAAAACAATCATAATTTGCACAAAGTAATAAAAGGGATACATAACACCTTTCGGATGAACAAAAAATACCATAGTCTTAAAAATTAACTTCATTAAGCAGCCGAAAATAATTTAGGTTCGTCATCCAAAACAACTTCAATCCAACATGAATCAAAAATCAATTACCTAAGAGTTTAAAATACTCCACAACAATCACCAAAACAATGAAAAACATAATAAGTGTTTATCCCCAACCTGGTGTGACGTATCATATCACAACACCGACTCTATAAACAAGACTGAAGAGCAACCTCTTTGAACTCGGCAACAATGAACTACTCTTGACTATGTACATGTTAGCCACGTAGAGGCAACATTCAAACAGAAGGGATGGGATATCACAACAATATAAAGAAAAGAATAATAATAAGTATACAAAAATATATCATGCATAGATATTATATCAACATCTCACAACTTCACATCATAAGAAAAATTAACAAGCATAAACACACAACATCTTTATGCTAACAACAAGGCCTGCAATGAGACACAACACTGACTTTATGCATGTGGTACCAATATCTCTCTTGAATCCACGCCATCTAGGACCCGAACCACCAACATCATGGAAAATTTGGTTCACTTTGCTCCCGATCAAAGCAAACAACAACGTGAATATTTATATTCACCTCGCTCCATATCCACGCTATCTAGGATTTGAGCCAACAACAATAACAAGACTAAAGCCCTCAACATAAAATGCACGCGACATGACCATGCAACACAACACCACATCGATATCACCATCCATCAATGCAACTTACCATTACAGGCCACCTGTTGTCCTTTATATGCAATAGTACACCACATCACATATAACAAATCCGCGCAATCGCATTAACACACATAATAAGAAATTCACACAAAAATTAATAACCACATCAAATAATTACCCACTGTCTTTGACGTCATTTTTATAGGAAATAAAGTGTTTCCAGCTTCCCGTAGGTTCAAACGGAGTATCAAACAGACACCCGAGTCAAAAGATACGAATTTTCGAAGTTCATAAATATTCCGGTTCAGCACAGGTAAGAAATCGTTTTCTCCAGAACTGGAATTTGATTTATGCAATTTTCCAGTAACCTGCTAGGCAAAAACACGTTGCGGAAATTGATTTCTCCAAAATTTGAAATCGATTTCTACTTCGACAGAAACACTTCCCATGGCATTTTTTCACGCGAAAATCGATTTCCCAAAAACCAGAAATTGATTTTTGCTATGCAAAACTGATTTTTCTGCTATTTTCCAGAATATGATTCCTGTTCCAATCAACCCTAAAACATCCCAAATCACACCCAATACCTGCATATTGATCTCAACACATTGTCACACCATTCACACCTATAACCAAGCATTTAGAACATCAATTTGGTCCGTTCCATTGCAATTGTATCAATAAATTCATCACTTAGATCCAAACATACAAAGAATCAATTTTATGAACAAACACACATAAAACAACCACAACAATCAATATCCCCACAAACCTATCATTATATTATCCCTTAGAAAGTTGAAACCTCACCCTTACCTTGGATTGAAGGTTCTCTAAGCTCCAACAATGGTGCCTCTTTCTCTAGCTTTCCCTTCCTTCCTCTGGTTCTCTTCTTCTCTCTATTTTTCATGATTGTCACAATGAGAACTCAAACCCCAACTTTTCTTAAGTCCTTTTTACCCTTAGGACCCCTAATATGTTATTCCCACTTTAACCTCACTTATCCAATCCAACTTTACCACAACACCCTTATCATTCTTTCACCAATTTATCTAATTAAATAAAATAATCTCTATTTATCTAATTAAATAAAACTTAGATAATTATTTACTATTTTTCCAACTTACTAATAATTTTAATAATTATCCCTCAATTAAATAATTTCTAATAAATTATTAAATCAACAATAATTCTCATTGCAACTTAAACCAGACACTACCCCACACATAACAACACAAAATCACATATTGCATCAGATAAATTACGACCACGTGATTAAATAAATAAATTAATATTTGGGGTGTTACGCTAAGTCTATTTTGTACGCTGGCTCCATGATTTCTCAAAGATAACGAATGCTAGCTTCTATTCTGGATTTTTATGTCGGGAATATGTCGTTCGTGTACCTTGGCGTGCCTATCTTTAAAGGAAGACCGAAATTTTCTCATTTTAAGGTTATTGCGGACAAAATTATATGTAACTCTCGTCGTGGAAAGGCCAATTTTTGTCTATTGCTGGAATAGTTCCCCTTGTTAGGAAGGTTATTCAGAGTATGTTGTTGCACACTATGATGATCTATACCTGGCCTGTTTCCATTCTTTAAATGATTGAGAGATGGTATAGAAACTTTATTTGGTCTGGTGATACGGATTCTTGAAAACTAGTTATTGTTTAGTGGAAGGATTATTGTCAAAATAAAGAAGCTGAAGGTTTAGGTTTAAGTTCTTTTGTTGTTCTGAATGAAGTGGATGGTTTGTTGAATTGTTGGGATTTTGTCAACTCCAAAGGTGAATGGCCTGCGGTTTTGGCTGCTAGAGTTCTCCAGAACAACGGGCATATTAAACATTACATCCTTTCTTCTATTTGGACAGGTTTGAAACAAAAATTCCAAGAGTTTAAAGATAATTATGCTTGGTTGGTTGGTACATGTTCTTGCATTAACTTGTGGCTTGATAATTGGTTTGGGAAGCCTCTGGTGGAATTGCTTCACATTCCCAAGGAGCTTCACAGGCACTTAACAATGATTTATGTGCCTCAATCTATCACGTACCTCCTCCCTAGTTTATGTCATAAGGCCCAAGACATTGAGGTTGCTTGCCATATGCAAGATTATGTGTGTGGTTCCCTGTTAACAATGGAGTTCTAAACTTGCAGCGGGCGTACACACACATTTCTTGCACTTCTCAGTCTGTCTATTAGGGAAATTTAATCTGGTATATGAATATTCCCCCTCCACTTCCTTTCTTTTCTGGAGAATAATTCGTAATAGGTTGCCTACGGATGACCACTTAACTAATAGAGGGGTACCCATTGTTTCCATGTGTAGTTTGTGTTTGAATTCCTCTGAAAACATTAATCATGTTTTCTTTGATTGTAATTATGCCAAGCTTCTCTGGACCTGGTTTAGCAACATTACCAGATCTCATATTATTTCTACTATTATGGATTGTTGGAAGATATTTAAAGCATGCGGTTCGAAAACATCTAGAACTATCCTCTTGGTTGGTTTCTTAAATGTTTTGGCGGTTATTTAGAAGGCTAGAAACAAGTCCAGATTTCAGGATTTCATGGACAGATAGGAAATATTAACTTCTAAGGCTTTTTTCGCAAGTAGTTCTTACCGGGAGAGCTCTCAAGTTCCATTATATGCATAAAATGGAGGAATTTAGGATGCTTAAATCTTTTCATCTTACTATTATTCTGCCTAGTCCGACGGTGGGGAAATAAGTCATTTGGAACCCTCCGCTTAGAATGGTATAAAGGAAATTCTGATGGGGTCTCATCGACGAATTTGGCTGCATGTAGGGGTGGGGATAGGCCAGGCCGACCTACAGGGGCCTATGGCATATCCTATTTGAGGCCATGTTAGGCTTATTTACTAAAAAGTCTAGGCTTAGGCTTTTTTAAAAGCCTATTTAATTAAATAGGCCAGACTTAAGCTATTAAAAAAGCCTATGAAGCCTTATAGATCGGCCTATATTTTTATATATATTAAAAAAGTATAAATAGGTTGGTGTATATATATATATATATATATATATATATATATATATATATATATATATATATATATATATATATATATATATATATATATATATATATATATATATATATATATATATATATATATATATATATATATATATATATATATATATATATATATATATATATATATATATATATATATTAGAAAAAGAGCTAAATAAACTGACATATATATTAGAAAAAATGTTAAATATGTCAACCTACATATGCATATATAGGTTGACCTATAAGGCTTCTTAAGTAATATGGATTTATTGAAAATCTTAATGAGAAATAGGCTTTTAAATAGACTTTCAGGCCAGGCCATACTTTAAAAAAGTCCAGACCAGGCCAAAAGAATGAGCCTATAGTAGGCCATAGGCCAGGCTCAGGCCTTGTAAGTTTATCGTAGGCCAGGCTCAAGACTTATAAAGCCTAGCATAGCCTAGCCTATTTCCACCCATAACTGCATGTGGTGGTTTGTTTCGGGACCAAAGTTGAATTCCTTTGGGAAGTTTTTCCTGTTTTTTTAGGCTGGGGGGATGCTCTGTATGTTGAACTTATGGGTGTAATTCTTCTCATGGAGCATGTTATTGCTTCCCAATGGAATTATTTTTGGTTAGAAACTAATTCCATGCTTGTGATTCAAGCTTTCTCCAACTCTCTCTTGGTGCCTTGGAAGATCCGTAACAGAATGCATAACTATTGTTGCACCCCAAAATTTGCCCTCTTCTTTTTAACCTAAATGACTTATTTTTCATCATTCATATTCATGCTTTTTGATAGGATCAAGGTAGTTTGGTTCTCATGGTCTTCTTCAAGACAATCAGTGCAAGAATGGTCCCATACCCTTATTATTTTATCACTCAAGCTACAAAGGTTTCCCATGTCTCAAGACATCTCAATTATCTCATTGGTTCATCAGAAGATTGAAATTTGCAAGAGTGTTGATTGGAATCACTTTCCTCCTATTCATCTCTTGAGATTAGGGTTTTGGCCAGATTAAGTGCTTGATGCTTGTATGGGCCAAATTTATGGAGCGATATCCTCTCAAAATCATATAAGACATTTTTGTTCAAGAAGTTCTTCAGCATGTTCTATGGAATTAGAGTTTTGAGCTTTGATCATCATCTTCTAGGACAAGGGACCAAATTAGTGTTTTGGATTTAATTAGGATTTCTATGAGTTTTTAACTCAAACTTGATTCCATGCTTCTCAACATGTCCCTAGGCATCTATGGTTGAAAGATTGATCATCAATTTTGATTGGAAGAGGATCAATTGCGCAGATGAACTCAAAATATTTGGATTGGAGAAAAGTCAACTGTACAGTAAAAAAAGTCAATTCCTGAGTTTTTAAGGTTAACATGGTGTCCAATAAGTCAAACATGTTCAACGGGTAAGATTTGTCCAAATGGAATATCAAAAATCAAGAAAATCGAGGATGTTGACTTTTGTTGACTATTTGGACACTTAGAATTTTTTCCAAGTTTTTGAAATTTTTGTGTTCATCCACCACTTTTTGAAAAGCCATAACTCCTTCATGTTTAATCAGAAATTTGTAAACTCATAGTCTTTGGAAATAGAAGATTCCATACTACATTTTCTTCCCTGAGGGCTTATATCCAAAAAGTCCTTGGCTTTCAAGATATTTGAGCAAGAAGTGATGTCCTCGTTCATATTTAGTGTTTGGGACTTAGAGAAATTTTCTTGCCTCTCATTCAGTTTCAACCTCTTGACTTTAAAGCCAATCTTCATGATTCAATCTCTAATTCAATTTCCCCCAACATTAAAGATATTCTTTGTTTCAAGACCTTTCCAAACATATAAAGAACTCCTTAAATGGATCAAAGTTGATTAAGTTGTGGTTTGAGAAAGTTAGTTCATTCCCTATGGTCATGACTTCCAAATACGAAGAATTTTTCTCTGGACTTTAATCAAACAAATTCAAGGCACGCGTTCATAACAAATTTTCTCCTTGAAGGACACCTTATTTGGATAAGTGATCAACATCACAAATAAAGATTGAAGCTTCCTCTTCAACTTTGATTTAAATTTGTTTTCATTTGATGCATTATGGAGAAAGTATTCAAGTTTTTGATTTGGGGTTTGGAGATGTCAAGTTACCAACATGGTTAGCTTGTGTGTACAAGAGGCCTGGCCTTGCCTAGCCAGTCCAGTTTTCATCCTTTTCGTGCCAAATTTTCAAGAACTTGCAAGCTTCCATTTGATTTCATTCCTTTATCAAAGTTGTTTTTCTTAAAGAGAGCTTTCCCAAAACTAAGGATCAGCTCAAATGGTGCAAAAATGAGTAAGATAATTTTTGTAGGCTAGAGCATTTGTCCACATGCACGATGCTGGCAACAAGTCAAGTCAAAATTAGAAATTCTTTGCACAAAGTACAAATTCACTGCATGATCCTTACCATGCACCTCACACACACCCTTCATGCCCTTCTTGCATCATTCTTTTCCCAATAAAGCCAAACAAAGATGAGAAGCTCATGCATGCATGTTGCTCGTTCCTTACCAAAAAGGGAAAATTCCCTCCAAATTCTGTCTCACCCATGTGCATCTTCCAGCTCATATATCACACGTTCCTATCACTCTTTCACCCTCTATTTTCTCTTCAAAAGGCAACAAGCTTCCTCTCTTTTGCACACAAAATACAAGACACCGTGCTTGCTTCCTCAAATTATCAGATTTACCACATTTTCCTTCTAACGGTCTCAATCTTTCCAATGACCTCACTACCCTTATTTCCTCACTCTATATAAGCCTCTTCATTCATTCATTTGAAGGCACGCGTACTCATTCTCATAGAAACAAAATCAGAATTATATCTTCATTCTTCAAAAATATTGCTTCAAGCTTATATAATCTCCAACTTCAGATCTTAATTCTCCTTCATTTTCTTCATATTTGGAGCTTAGGAATCAAGTTACTCTGGGTTTCTTGCATTTGGAATCATAGGTTTTGTGAATTTATTTTTCACTTCGAGGTAAGTGTCCATGGAACTTGAATCTCTCATGCTAGCTTGAATCAATGCGTTAGATCTTGTTCATAAGCATGTAGCTGGCCAAGCATTAGGTTTGATGTATATGGTTGTGCATCTTGAAGCTTGATTCATGATTTTGAGTTTTCTGAATTTTATGCAATTCATGTTTTTAGTGAATTTCATGTTGATTTTTCTTGTTGATCTTGCCTTGTTTGAGAAATCTACGAGCAGCATGTTAATTCTTGTTGTTTTGTGATCAGTTTTGATGTTTGGATCATATCATTTGGTTGAGTAGTGAAGGAGAAATCCAAATCTAAAATATCCTTGTTGAATCTGAAATTTATGTTCTGATTTATTGTTGCAATTTCACTTGTACAGTGGTTTTCACGCTCATATTTCTTTATGATTAATGCTTTGTTTGTAAAAAAATTTGATCCTATGTTGCTCCTTGAAGTTTAATCTTCAACTTTGGTTTTACTTGCACTTAATTTCGTTGAGAAACAAGAGAGATATGAAGCTCTGAAAACAATGTTGTGAAATTGTGTTATCGTGTTAGGATTTATCTACATAACAGGGATGATGAGGTGTCACTTTTTTATTGAGCATGTGTAGCAGATTTTCGCACCTCTTTTTGATAACGATAGATGTAATAGATCCAGTTTTTATTTTGAATTTTATTTCATTTTTATTGTTTTGTCAAATTTATTTTATTTAGTTTCATCTATTTAAAAATTACACCAAAAATATTTTAGACTTTATTTTAAGTCTACTTTCTGACAATATTTTTATTTGAGCGTTTTTATTATTTTTGGTTAAATAAAAAATTAACATATATAAATAGGTGTTTTAGTCACTTTACTTAGCATTTTGATTTTATTTCCTAAATTTCATTAGTCTAAAAAATTATCAAAAATATATTATGACTTCCTTAAGATGTTAGGTTGATCATGAGATTTTTATCTCTTTTTTATTGTTGATTTTTATATGATTTTTAAATTTGTGAAGTTTGAATATCATTTTGCTTATTTTACTTGCTTATGTTATAAGTTTGATTTAATTCCAGAATTTCCTCCTCTTGTAAAAACCTAAACCAATTGGATTAGGGTTCTTGGATGAGTTAAGATCCTGAAAATAGTTTTTTGTTGAATTTTAAACCTTGATCTTATATTTTTCACAAATTATTTTGTTAAACGTGTCTAGTTTAAGCACTTTGCTAACTAGTCTTGATGTTAGCATTTCAAAATCATAATTATAGTTTAAACATGCTTCTGACTTTTAGAAGTCCTTAGGAAGTTAGAATAAATTTGGTTTGAATTTACAAGTCCTCTCTCTATTTTTAACCTAATTTTTTATTGAAATTGTCCATTGAAACTTGCTTGAGCTTCTTGCCTTTCATTTGCTAGCTTATGTAACTTTTTTGGGGTTGAGTTTTGTAATCTTAGTAATCCTTAGATTCCTTTATTATCACATTAGATTGAAACAATTTAATGTATCCCTTTTATCTACTAATGAACATTTTGTTTTGAACTCCTAATTGACCAAATCTTAAACCCTAATTTGTTATTATTGTGATCTTTTTGAGGTAATTCTTAGTATGATTGTGGATCCATTTAGGTTTAGAGATATGATAAACTCAAGGATAGAATTGCAAAGGCTTGAGAGACACTTGATCTCTCTTTTTGATCATTTCTCATTTCATTTTTAGATTGATCCTTTCTTATGCTTCTTTGTTGATTATGTGAGATATAATGAATACACTTGTGAAACATATAAGGAATCAAGCTTCCTTCTCTTTAATCTATTATCACAACTTTTTTAGGATATTAATTTAAAATCCTTTGAAACATTTAAGCATCATAACTTGTATTTGTTTATGTGCCTAAATTTACCAAATGAGATCAAGTTTAGGAGTTTGTTTTGATGCATTCCTTTGTCAAATACCTTTGATCAATAATGAGTGAAGCTTTGTGTGTTTTCTACTGACTTCTAAGGTCATCATACCTTTAAGACATAATCTCCCATGATTTCATGGATTGCACTCAATTACAAGTCAATCATGATGACAATTGAGATCCATATTCTTGTTTTGACCTAGTTTGTTTGTGACGATGTTTGAATTCTCTAAAGGACCAAGGTCCAACATATTTGTGCTTAAGTATTGATATTAACCTCTCTTCTCATATCATTTCTCATGTTTCTTTGATCCTTGGTTAAGCAATTACTTTCTAACCAACATGGTGATACATAAGAAGCCATATTGTCTTTTCTACTTATGTTTTGAGCATCATTGTCTAATGATTGACTCATGAGATTTTGTCCCATATCACATGAATGTATATTGATTTTGGCTACTTCCCATAACATCTAATAACATTGAATTTTATTTATTTAGATCATAATGCCTATATGAATCAAGGGACTATACTCTGCCAATGTATCATGACACTCGAGTATGTCATCTCGTTGATATTTCTTGAGGCTTCAAGTTCATGATTGATATATTATGATGGTTTAACCACTACCCTATAACATATAATATGTCATATCACTCTTAATTAATCTTCATCAACCTCATTTGATCTAAGACAAGTATCATCCCTTTTTAGATGATGTTATTCATCAATTAGGTGACTTTTCTAGTGTATGAAGTTTCATCTTCTTACTTGGTTATTCTTGAACATCATATTGTTTTAAATTATTATACAAGTCACACATTCCATAGTTATTAAATTATTATTTCATCATTTGATCTTTACTTGTTTAATTTGAACATGCCTACTTACTTCCTTTTGCCACTTCCTTTGGGTACTATGTATGCATTCTTTTCCCCATGCTTATGATGCTTAAATGTTTTATCTTATATATAATTTTCTAATTACTTGTATTCTTTGACACCTTCTAATCATATTCCATCTTCATCTATCCTTTTCTTGTGTTTCACTCACCTTTTGGGGCATGTTAAGGTGTGATTTTGTCTCTTTCTTGTGCTAACTATTGAATGTGCTTAAGTAGTGTTACCTTAGGGGTATTAGAGGTCTTTGATATGTGTTTTCCTAATGTGTTTGCTTCTGACATCACTAATACTTGACACATTATGCCATGTTTAATTAATCACACAGTTATTTCCATTTCACATCACAATTTTGATCGAAACTAGTTTGTGCACTTTGGTGTTTGTACCATGTTTTCAATGACTATTTGAACTTATTCTTGACCACGAGGTTTACGCTAAGTGTATAAAACTTATATGTTTATCCCTTCTTATTCACATTACCTCTTCTTTTCTAATTTGTTTGATTGTTAGCAATGCATGAGGACTTATGTCCATTTAGGGTTGATTGTGATCCTTTCTTTGAATGATTGTGTTGTGATTCTTTCTCAAGAGTGTTTATATGAAAATGATGTGTACTTGATGTGTTTTCTTATGAATTTTACACTTATCCATATATCTAACCTTATTTCACCTTCTTATACCATGCTTGGTTAGACAATTGACACATGAATGCTCCTATGCTAGAATGCTTGCCTTTTTGACTTTTCTTGTGATCTTTAGATCTCTACTTATTGTACATGACCCTTAGGGAATTGTTTTGAAATGTATAAGTGTTATATTTGATGTCATATTATTTCACCTTTTTGGTTTTTCAATTACTTGAGACCCAAGTCTTGTCTTGCGACTTATCTACACTTCATATTTTTCTACTATGCCTACTTGTTTGTTTAACATGTAATATCTTGGTGATAATTTGTGATGTCATGAATCATGTTAATACTTAGGTATTAACCTCTTGTCTCTCATTTGATTGATACTTTTGACATGTGTTGAAGTTTTGTCTTCTAAATGTACACTTGCACTTCTACTTGCCTAGTTAGGTAATTTCTTCTACTTCTTGACCCATGTTGTTATGCTTAGGGTAGTCTATGGTGTATATCATGATAGGAAAAGAACTAAAACCTTACTTTGATGTGATTTTATGCCATTATCCTTTGATTGCTTATCATTGGTATTTTATTTTCCTTATTCACTTCTTCAAGTTTGTTTGTGAGATCTCTATTCTTATGTGTTTTACCACATTGGCTTGTGTTTTTAGTGATGTTTTATCATCCTTCTCTTTTCTTTGAGACTTGATGTTTTGTAATCTTAATGTGTGTGTGCTTTTTGTTTTACCATCTATCCCTCTTATCTTGGTTTCTAGTTTAGGTATCTACCTATGTGCTTGTTTACTTGATGTTTTGTCATCTTCCATTTGATGTATTACCATAATTGATTCTTGATGTCTTATCATCCTTGTTTTATGTCTTATAATCTCTTTCTCCTACTTGCTTGCTGTAACACCCTCTAAAACCCCGCATATAATTTTCGCAAATATTAAAAATTATAAACTCAGAGTACATGTAATAATCGAGGAATGCTACAATTCTCTTTTAATAAAATAAATTCCTGTCATGCATAATTTTAGTGGTAACTCATACATGTCTACACAGCGGAATAATTTATTTAATAAAATCAAATGTTATAATATTTTCCAAAATCATCAGGGATTAACACCTGGAAAAGTCAACGTCATATTATAACAATTAAAAGAAAATAAACGAGTCTGACTAAAGCAGCTCGACAACCAAACGTTCCCGGAGTTACAACTATCAGAGCATGACCCGGACATACTAAAACGAAACTAAACTAGACACGATAAGCCTTCGCCAAGCACCTGAGCGAAGCTCCTCAATCTGAAATATTCAACAGTAAGGGTGAGCTTCTCAAATATACATTTGGTTATACATTCATAACAATCAATTCACGAAATCATAAGCATCACCCAATAATTAGCATATTTCATAGTTTACGAAACCTTTACAATTCATATATCCATGACATATTGCCTTTCATATTTGCAAATATTCATCAAACATCATCAACCATTTATCAATCATACGTGCATACAAACAATCAAATATAACATTGGAAAAACCATCCATTCATGTTATATTCGAGTAATGCAACACACCCATGCATGTGGTACCACTTCACTGCCCCATTAAATCGCGGGTCACGGATAACTCACCGTTCCATTATATCGCGGACACGGCTACCACCTCAACGTTCCATTATATCGCGGACACGTATATTGGCCACCATGTTAATTCCACACAATGGGAATTAACAAATGCAACATGATATGTAAGTATGTAACACTCAGCATACTATGAACATCAATCAACATATCATGCACATCAACAATATCAAACATAACATGATAGGAATAGCATGTAACCACTCAGCATACTATTAAACATCAATCATATCAAGTTATATCATAATTCATGCTTGATAACATCATCTAAAAGCATGACAATAAGATCCACATAGTGTTGGTATCATAACATACAATCGTTATTCGATACACACATCAATCAACACTAGGAATTCAATAAACACATATTCAAAACATGTCAAACACTGCACATCAAAACCGGATCAATCCGTACTTAACAACATGCATGGAAAACATAGTTTAAAAACCAACACAGGAGGTTTAACACGGGTGCCCGTGTAAAACAACACTGCCCGTGTGGAAATGTGTCCAGAAAACACGTTTTTTTGACAAAATAGGGGATCAACACGGGCGCCCGTGTAAATCAACACGGCCCGTGTTGAATTGTGCCCAGAAAACCCATTTTTATGCCAACACAGTGAATCAACACGGGCGCCCGTGTTAATCAACACGCCCGTGTTGAATTATGGCCAGAAAACACATTTTCATCAGCATACAGTGAATCAACACGGGTGCCCGCGTAAATCAACGCGCCCGTGTTGATGAGTGCGAACCCAATTTTTCTGTTTTTGCAGCAGCTCATATACCCATTTTTTTGCACGAAAATACCTCTCTACGGCGGTGCAATATAGTACAAAGACATCCAATCCATCATAGGAACCTAAAGTCTCTAATTGATTCATAAAATCGGGAACTTAAACCTTTTCTAACAAAGTTCAATCCTAAGGTTATCGATCCCTAGAAACATCTAACAATTGGGATTTCCTACGATTACCCGAATCAACCGTACATAAACCCATAAACAAATATAAATCGAGTATAAACCCCCCTTACCTTATCAATTAGCAGCTTTGAGTTCCTGAGCGATGTTCTTCGTTCTCCGTTCTTCAGAGCTCTATTTTCCCAAATTCCAACTTCTGTTCTTACGTGAAAACCAAAAATGAGAAAATGGCCTAAGTCCCAAACATAACTTTATTTCTCTGCACCCCCACTCTTTACTAACAACATCTAAGCCCAATAACATAAAAATCCCAATATTCCTTATTTCTTTTATTTTCCTCAAATACTCCAAAATAAATAATTCTTTTTATTTTATTAATTCTAATAAAATAAATTCCCAAATTCAAATAAATCAATTAATTGAAAACGGGGTGTTACAACTCTCCCCCACTAAAAGAGTTTTCGTCCTCGAAAACATACCTTAGACGAACAGCTCCGGATAAGCCTCTTTCATCTGGCTCTCCAGCTCCCAAGTGATATTTCCATCTGCTGGACCTCCCCAAGCAACCTTCACTAATGCTATCTCTTTACCTCTTAACTGTTTCACTTCCCGATCTTCTATCCTCATAGGCAATGCTTCTACTGTCAGGTTATCTCTTACCTGTACATCATCTATTCGGATTACATGAGATGGGTCTGGAATGTATCTCCTCAACTGAGAAACATGAAAAACATCGTGCAAATTCGCAAGTCTCGGAGGTAAAGCAATGCGATAAGCAACTTCTCCCACTCTTTCCGTAATCTGAAACGGACCAATAAAACGCGGAGTCAACTTCTTAGACTTCAACGCCCGACCAATACCCGTCATCGGAGTAACTCTCATAAACACATGATCTCCAGCACTGAATTCTAAATTCTTTCTCCTCTTATCATGATAACTTTTCTGACGACTCTGAGAAGCTCTCATCTTCTCTTGAATCAATTTGATCTTTTCGGTAGTCTGCTGAACAATCTCTGGCCCAATTACCGAACTCTCTCCAGATTCATACCAACACAAAGGCGTCCTACACCGTCTACCATACAATGCCTCAAACGGAGCCATACCAATACTCGAATGGTAACTATTGTTATAAGTAAACTCAATCAATGGCAAATAGCTATCCCAAGCTCCACCTTTCTCTAAAACACAAGCACGCAATAAATCTTCCAACGATTGAATCGTCCTCTCCGTCTGTCCATCAGTCTGAGGATGGTAAGCTGAACTCAATCTCAACTTAGTACCCAAAGCCTTCTGCAATCCTTCCCAAAATTTCGAAGTGAACCTCGGATCTCTATCTGACACAATACTAGAAGGAACTCCATGCAAACTCACTATTTTCTCAATATACAACTGTGCCAATCTCTCCATCGAGTAATCCATTCGCACCGGTATAAAATGAGCAGACTTAGTCAACCTATCCACAACGACCCATATCGCTTCACAATTCATAGGAGTCCTTGGCAACCCAGATACGAAATCCATAGAAATACTATCCCACTTCCATTCTGGAATAAACATCGGTTGCATAAACCCAGACGGCTTTTGATGCTCAGTCTTCGATTTCTGACAGATTAAACATGCATACACAAATTCAGCTATTTCCTTTTTCATTCTCGGCCACCAAAACAATTTCTTCAAATCATGATACATTTTCGTGGCACCCGGATGAATGCTCATCCCACTGCGATGTCCTTCCTCTAATATACTTTTCTTGATTTCTGCGACATCAGGAACACAAACTCTATCGCCAAATCTCATAACATCATTTTCATCAATCCTAAACTCACCACCTTGACCTTGGTTGATCAATGTCAATTTATCAACTAAATTAACATCGGATTTCTGCCCGATCCTGATCTCTTCTAGAATACCACTAGTAAGTTTCAACATACCCAAACGAACACACTTCGGAGTACTTTCACAAACCAAACTCAAATCTCGGAATTGCTCAATTAAATCCAATTCACGAACCATCATCATAGACATATGCAAGGACTTCCTGCTCAAAGCATCTGCAACTACATTTGCCTTACCAGGATGGTAATTCAAACCAAAATCATAATCTTTGAGGAATTCTAACCACCTTCTTTGCCTCATATTGAGCTCTTTCTGATCGAAAAGATACTTCAAACTCTTATGATCACTATACACTTCAAACCTCGAACCATACAGATAATGTCTCCACAATTTCAAGACAAACACAATTGCTGCCAACTCTAAGTCATGAGTAGGATAGTTCCTTTCATGAACCTTCAACTGTCTCGAAGCATACGCAACTACCTGCTGATTCTGCATTAAAACACCACCTAAACCCAACAGAGATGCATCACAATAAACTACAAAAGATTCCACCGGATTCGGAAAAATCAGAATAGGAGCACTAGTCAATCTCCGCTTCAGTTCTTGGAAACCTTTCTCACAATCAGAATCCCAAATAAACGCTTGTCCTTTACGAGTCAACTTCGTCAACGGCAATGCTAACTTTGAGAATCCTTCGATAAATTTTCTGTAATAACCTGCAAGACCAAGAAAACTTCTAATTTCCGAAACAGTCTTCGGCGCTTCCCACTGAGATACCGCTTCTACTTTCGTAGGATCCACTGCAATACCATTCTTAGAAATCACATGTCCAAGAAAACTAACTTCATTCAGCCAGAACTCACATTTGGACAACTTTGCATACAACTTCTTATCTTTCAACAACTCTAACACAATTCTGAGATGTTCCGCATGTTCTTCGTCATTCTCGGAATAAATCAGAATGTCATCAATAAAAACCACAACAAACTTATCCAGATATGGGTGAAAAATCCTATTCATATATTCCATGAAAACACCAGGTGCATTAGTAACTCCGAACGGCATAACAGAATATTCATAATGCCCATACCTCGTTCGAAAAGCAGTCTTTTGAATATCTTCCGCTTTCACACGAATCTGATGATATCCAGATCTCAAATCAATCTTACTGAATACACTGGCTCCAATTAACTGATCCATTAAATCATCAATCCTCGGTAACGGGTACCGATTCTTAATGGTTACCTTGTTCAATTGCCTGTAATCAACACACAGTCTCATAGAACCTTCTTTCTTCTTAACCAACAATACCGGAGCACCCCAAGGCGAAACACTTGGACGAATAAACTTCTTCTCCAGTAATTCTTCCAACTGACTCTTCAATTCAGCCAATTCAGACGCAGACATACGATATGGCGCCATCGACACCGGTCTCGTACCAGGAATTAAATCTATAGAAAATTCCACTTCTCTCTCAGGAGGTAACTCGCCAACATCATCAGGAAAGACTTCTGGAAAATCGCACACCACTGGCAATTCACTACTCCTGACCTTTCCTGTTGCATCTAACGAAGCAAGTAACATAAACACATTAGCACCATCTTCCATTGCTTCTTGCACCTGCCTAGCAGTCATAGTCAAATTCTCGACACCAACTGCTTCTGGGAAAATCACCGTCTTAGCAAAGTAGTTCAGATGAACCCGGTTAAATTCCAACCAGTTCATCCCAAGGATAATATCAATTTGTTCAAGCGGTAGGCACACTAAATCCATACCGAAACCTCTACCAAAAATCTCAATAGGACAATTCCTACATACGAGTGAAGTTGTCACTGAACCCGATGCAGGAGTATCAACAACCATGCTACCTCGCATACCAGATATGTCCAGTTTCAACCTCTCAGCACAATCCAAAGAAATGAAAGAATGAGTTGCACCAGTATCAATAATTGCAACTAAAGGTGTGCCATGAATAAAACACGTACCTTTAATCAATCGATCCTCTGGGGTAGTCTCAGATCCAGACAAAGCAAACACTTTTCCACCTGACTGATCCTTCCTAGGCTTAGGACACTGCGGACGAATGTGACCTTCTTCGCCACAATTGTAACAAGTAACAGACTTCCCTTTGCAATCAATAGACAAATGACCAGCCTTTCCACATTTATAGCACTTCTTCTCATCACTCTTGCAATCTCGAATGTGATGACCAGACTCACCACACCTGTAGCATCTGATAGGAGCCTTAGAATCTCCCCCACTAGGCCTTTTCCAACCGCCTGATCTCTGGTAATCTCTACCATATGGCTTGCCACGGTCCATATGTTGCTTCCCTCTTTTATCAACAGCTCCACGAGAGTGAGACGACCGATTCTTGGTAATATCTTCTTCCAAGATTCTGCTACAATCCACCAGATCAGAAAATCTACGAATACGCTGGTACCTGATTCCTTGCTTAATCTCATCTCGGAGACCATTCTCAAATTTGATACATTTAGAGAATTCTCCAGCCTCATCATTGTTGTAGTGTGCATAATACTTTGCCAGCTCAGTGAACTTAGTAGCATACTCACTAACAGTCAGATTGCCCTGCTTAAGCTCCAAAAATTCAATTTCCTTTCTTCCCCGAACATCTTCAGGAAAGTACCTCCTCAGAAAAGCCCTTCTGAAGTTAGCCCAAGTCAGTGCCTCTCCATCCTGAACCATTTCAGTCCTTGTGGCAACCCACCAGTCGTCGGCCTCTTCTGCCAACATATGCGTACCATATCTGACTTTCAGATCTTCAGCACAATCGATCACACGGAAAATCCTTTCGATTTCCTTCAGCCACTTCTGAGCACCTTCGGGGTCATGTGTACCTTTGAACAACGGAGGATTGTTCCTCTGGAAATTTCCCAATTGCCTATCAGCACCAATCACGCCTCCAGTTGGGTTTCCAGCAAGTACACCAGCTAACATCCCCAAAGCCTCAGCTAGTGCAGCATCATTTCGTCCATTACCTCTTCCAGCCATATTCCTGAGAATTAAAACATACTCCACATCAGAATACAGTATCGACAGTGTTACCTTGCACTAGTCGCATACGAAAAGGAATGACTGACTCAAGACTCTGGTCACAACGACCGACTATGCTCTGATACCACTATTGTAACACCCTCTAAAACCCCGCATATAATTTTCGCAAATATTAAAAATTATAAACTCAGAGTACATGTAATAATCGAGGAATGCTACAATTCTCTTTTAATAAAATAAATTCCTGTCATGCATAATTTTAGTGGTAACTCATACATGTCTACACAGCGGAATAATTTATTTAATAAAATCAAATGTTATAATATTTTCCAAAATCATCAGGGATTAACACCTGGAAAAGTCAACGTCATATTATAACAATTAAAAGAAAATAAACGAGTCTGACTAAAGCAGCTCGACAACCAAACGTTCCCGGAGTTACAACTATCAGAGCATGACCCGGACATACTAAAACGAAACTAAACTAGACACGATAAGCCTTCGCCAAGCACCTGAGCGAAGCTCCTCAATCTGAAATATTCAACAGTAAGGGTGAGCTTCTCAAATATACATTTGGTTATACATTCATAACAATCAATTCACGAAATCATAAGCATCACCCAATAATTAGCATATTTCATAGTTTACGAAACCTTTACAATTCATATATCCATGACATATTGCCTTTCATATTTGCAAATATTCATCAAACATCATCAACCATTTATCAATCATACGTGCATACAAACAATCAAATATAACATTGGAAAAACCATCCATTCATGTTATATTCGAGTAATGCAACACACCCATGCATGTGGTACCACTTCACTGCCCCATTAAATCGCGGGTCACGGATAACTCACCGTTCCATTATATCGCGGACACGGCTACCACCTCAACGTTCCATTATATCGCGGACACGTATATTGGCCACCATGTTAATTCCACACAATGGGAATTAACAAATGCAACATGATATGTAAGTATGTAACACTCAGCATACTATGAACATCAATCAACATATCATGCACATCAACAATATCAAACATAACATGATAGGAATAGCATGTAACCACTCAGCATACTATTAAACATCAATCATATCAAGTTATATCATAATTCATGCTTGATAACATCATCTAAAAGCATGACAATAAGATCCACATAGTGTTGGTATCATAACATACAATCGTTATTCGATACACACATCAATCAACACTAGGAATTCAATAAACACATATTCAAAACATGTCAAACACTGCACATCAAAACCGGATCAATCCGTACTTAACAACATGCATGGAAAACATAGTTTAAAAACCAACACAGGAGGTTTAACACGGGTGCCCGTGTAAAACAACACTGCCCGTGTGGAAATGTGTCCAGAAAACACGTTTTTTTGACAAAATAGGGGATCAACACGGGCGCCCGTGTAAATCAACACGGCCCGTGTTGAATTGTGCCCAGAAAACCCATTTTTATGCCAACACAGTGAATCAACACGGGCGCCCGTGTTAATCAACACGCCCGTGTTGAATTATGGCCAGAAAACACATTTTCATCAGCATACAGTGAATCAACACGGGTGCCCGCGTAAATCAACGCGCCCGTGTTGATGAGTGCGAACCCAATTTTTCTGTTTTTGCAGCAGCTCATATACCCATTTTTTTGCACGAAAATACCTCTCTACGGCGGTGCAATATAGTACAAAGACATCCAATCCATCATAGGAACCTAAAGTCTCTAATTGATTCATAAAATCGGGAACTTAAACCTTTTCTAACAAAGTTCAATCCTAAGGTTATCGATCCCTAGAAACATCTAACAATTGGGATTTCCTACGATTACCCGAATCAACCGTACATAAACCCATAAACAAATATAAATCGAGTATAAACCCCCCTTACCTTATCAATTAGCAGCTTTGAGTTCCTGAGCGATGTTCTTCGTTCTCCGTTCTTCAGAGCTCTATTTTCCCAAATTCCAACTTCTGTTCTTACGTGAAAACCAAAAATGAGAAAATGGCCTAAGTCCCAAACATAACTTTATTTCTCTGCACCCCCACTCTTTACTAACAACATCTAAGCCCAATAACATAAAAATCCCAATATTCCTTATTTCTTTTATTTTCCTCAAATACTCCAAAATAAATAATTCTTTTTATTTTATTAATTCTAATAAAATAAATTCCCAAATTCAAATAAATCAATTAATTGAAAACGGGGTGTTACACTTGCTCATTTAGGTATCCACCCATATGCTTTCTTATTTGATGTATTTCCATCTCTTCTCATACTTTCTCGCTTGCTTAGGTATCCACCCTTATGCATGTATACTTGATTGATGTGTTGCCATCTCTCTTCCTTCTTGATTGCTTATTTAGTTATCCATCTATATATATATGATTGTTTGTGTGTTACTTGCTTATCTAAGTAGATATTTGTTTGGAATCTTGTATAGGTGCCTTATTTGATATTTGCTTGCTTTCATATCTTATCTAAGTGTTTGATTGCTTGACACTTCTTCTTCATATTCTCTTTTATGATATTGCCATTTTCCCCATAAGATCTTTAGTTCATTCTTCAATAAGTTTGAACTAAATAGACCTTAGGTTTGCTATCCATGCATGACAACATTAGGTAGATCTCCCTCTTATATTAACTTTAGGTCTACAAGCATGACAACTTATAGGATTTGGATCCCATTTTGTTAGTTTTTTCTCTTTTGCATCCATGTTAAAACAAAAACTCTTTACTTTGGCGAATTTCTAAAATACTCTAACCTTATTCAAACCCTTTTTCAAGGTAAAAAACACCAACCAAAGCAAACCTTTTTGTCTCCAGACTTTTTCTTTTAAAACCTTTTCAAAAAGGACATTCTTCTCTAGTATTTTTGATAAAAAACATACAACACACCAAACCTTTTTAGGTGAACTACGAGTACCTTGATCCCCATTGCATAGTCGGTGGTACGTAGGCACGAAGGTTCGCAACCGAGGAAGGCACAACTAATAAAACTTTTCTTTTTGTACATAATAATTGCATATATGCATTCCCTTAACATTAGGCTTTATATTTTTATACACCCTTATATTATAAAAAACTTAAATGGATCCTATGGAGTACCACATACGTGAGGGGTGCTAACATCTTCTCCTCGCGTAACCGACTTCTTTACCATTTTTCTCTTGGTCTCAATAACCATGCTCCTTTCCTTCCCTCAGGTTTACTCAGTGTTTCCTTTCCCTATCTTGGGTTAAATAACATTGATGGAGACTCTTCTGTCTTTCACCTCCTTCACGCTTTGATGAAAATCCCAGACGCGACAGCTGGTGACTCTGCTGGGAAAATCAGCAAGTCAGTCCTAGATTTTATTTTATTTCCTTTCTTTGGGTGTCTATTTTATTTTTAGCTTTATAGCTTGAATATATGTGTATATGTGATTACCTGTATATATGTTTGCATCACATTCTATTTTCATTTCTCTTATATACTGGATATGTTGGACTGTTTGTATTTTCTTGATGGGCAGGTGTTACTAAGGTAAAAGGCCCAATACACAGACCAAAGTTATATACCACTAGGAACACATAAGATTAGAGTGGAGAGTTATGACGGGAGATAGGCGTATACTCTATCATGTCCAATCATGAGAGCCACAGTCAAACGAGGTTCAAATGGGGTGTTATCATCATCACATGACATACGATGATAATACTTTCAGGCGGACTCACGACTCCGATTAACCTTTGCCTTACTGTGACCTAGACTTTACCCAGGCGTGTGGAGGGTTTGATATTACAGGTACCTATGGTGACTTTTGGTTATGTTGGTGACCATATGATCTCTCGGTTTTTGTTCCGAACTTTTCACCTTGTGATAGTCGTTTATTTTGGCAGTTCAGCAGTGTCTAGTGTTATGGAAACCTTGATCATATCAATTTGCATCATATCATATTTATTTTCAAATAAATGATTTACAAAAATTTTAAATATCATATGCATGTTCATTCCAGGGTACTTCAAGAGTTATTGTCTTCACCAAAGATGGATAACAACACTAATAACAACAAAGAAGCTACCAAACATACCTATGGCTACTGGTTTTCTAGTATCAAAGTATCACTTTTGAAGAGATTGAGCACTCTTCTAGTTAGTGATAACCTGAAGAAATTCATTGACAGTTATGGAAGTCCTTTGTGGTTGCTCGATATCGCAGTTGATTAGAGAGCTCTGGTGACCCTCCTGCTATTCTATGATCCTAGTTTAAGATGTTTCACATTCCAAGATTACCAATTGGCTCCCACGCTAGAGGAATACACTTATATCTTACACTTGAAGATTAGTGACAACATACCTTTTGTTTGTACGCTTGAGAAGACAAGAAATGAATTCATCGTCAGTGCTCTTTATTTGAGCTTCAAGGAAGTGAAAGATAACTAGAAACTGAATGATGGTGCTTATAGTTTTTCCTTGGCATTCCTGGAAAGAAAATCTTGAGAGGTGGCTGAGAAAGGAAACTAGGTTTCTTTTAACGCACTACTTGCTGTCATAATCTATAGCATAATTCTTTTCCAAATAAAAAGGAGTTTGTGGATCTAGCTTCTATTTTTGTATTCATGACCAAGAATCTTATACCGATTCTATTAGCAGACACCTATTATGGAATTCATTCGAGGCATAAGAAGAAGGGGATTGTTAACATATGTTTACCTATGTTGTATAGATTGTTCAGGCTTCATCTTCCCACGAAAGGGCCGTTTGTGGACACTAAGGACTCCCTTCCTTGGTCAAATAGACTTGTTTCACTTACCTC
The DNA here is from genome assembly GCA_948472305.1 of Vicia faba. Taxonomy (NCBI): domain Eukaryota; kingdom Viridiplantae; phylum Streptophyta; class Magnoliopsida; order Fabales; family Fabaceae; genus Vicia; species Vicia faba. The sequence continues at coordinate 1,513,601,710 of OX451736.1, read as the reverse complement.
CTATGACATCAAATGGTATTATATCTCAGGCGAAGGTCCAGGTATTATCACCCACTGCGGGGAATTCCCCAATGTTCTCATGGGAACACAAGGATACATCAACTATAATCCTGTTCTAGATTTCCGACAATTGGGATATACCATGAATGATCGACCCAAAGAGATAAAAGTTGCAGAGATTGTGTATTTTGGGAAGGGAGAGAATCCAGAGTTGTTGGGGACAATAGAGAAAGCTTGGAAATAGATTCACAAAAGATACAAAGACTCCATAAGAAAGAAAGTTTCTATTTCCAGAGCTTCTTATGTCGAGTGGGTCAAAGAGATAATGGGGACCATTTTGTTTCCTTTTCAAAGGGAGAATCCATTGTTTGAACAACCACCTATTGTTTTGTGTGAATCTGTGCCTACTGAGTAATATAATCAAGTTCAAGTTGAAAATATAGAACTTCGTCAGAAAGACCACCAGTCGAGGATGAAGCTTTATGAAGCCATGGAAGATAAGTTGGACTTGTTTCACAAACTCAAGATGGTCAGTGAAGGTACTTTTGAGGTCAGGAAAACCAAAAAGAGGCTTGGAGTGGGAGATGCTTCTTTTTCTGCATAAGACTACCAAAAAGCACTTGAAGATGCAGAGAAAAGGCGCCAAGAATGTGTAACGCTTCAGGTGTCTGACAACAAGTACAAAGGGAAAGTTAAAGAGATAGAAAATCAACTCAGGAGTGCTTGATTGGACAGATATGTAAAGGAAGCTCAGGTAACCCGAGTGATGTAGAAAAATGCAAGACTCGGAGCTTAGTTAGAGGAGATAGAGAATACACCCATACCTATTCCACTGCTGAAATGCAAAGAATGTAACATGTTTCTTGAACAATGTTAGTATCTTGAAACTCATATGTACAAGAAATATGTGGTGATTGAAAGTTTTTCTCGAGGACGTGATCACGAGAGGACAAAACAACTATTCACATAGACCAAAGAGTGGAGTGAAAACTACTTCAGACAGGGAGACCTTTGTATTATGTAGAGATGACAAATCCACCTCTTTGATTTGTTGTTTTCTTTTATATTATATGATCAACACCAGTCTTTTTAGATGGGATCTTTATCTTTTATGATGCACTATGACTTTCTCTTATATGAACTTGTTTATTGTTATGAATGAAAAGCATTTTTTGTCACTGTATCTCTTCGTATTTATTGTCCATCTCTCTTATCATGTTTGTTTGTTATTCTTGATGGTTGTCAAAGCTCTTGAACACCCTGGAGATGACAAACATAGCATGCATATCATGCATTTCATGGATTACAGGTTTTTTCAGGCCGCTATTCTTATTTCTTGGTTCTACTACTCACCAATATTCAACTAGAAGAAATCTACCATGCCAGATGGAACATGTACAAGGAAATCTAGCTGAGATGAGGGCCCATATGGCCAATCAAATGACCCAGTTCATGGAGGTGATCACCAATGTGAACAAAAGGCTGGGTGAGCCAAGGGATCTTGTTGAGAACCCTCAGAGGAACCAAAATGAGGATAGCAATCAAGGACTGTATGCAGACATCTATTTTGGACTTGGGAATAATAATGAACAATTTGTCCAACATCCCTACAATCTATTTCATCATAACCATGGTCGTTTCCCACCACCGCTTGGATCTCATCTTCTCATTGGAGAAAGGAGTCCAAATAGAAGGAATAAACATATGTCATAGTTTGATTATGACAATGAAGATCTGTATTTTATGCAAAATTTCCCCCCTAACATTCCTTATCATCTCATGTCACAATGCATCAAGATTACACATTAGGGTTGGTTCTCTCTTTATACTTTATCCAGTATTTTAGTTTGCCATTGAGAGGTTACCAAGTACCTTAAATTGTGTATCTTGTACATGTTTTCTTTTAACTAACTCAATATGTGTATATATATTCCATTGAATGTTCATATTGTAGGTGATCACAATTGCGTTCAGTTCACTGTCTAATCTAGAGTTTGAGGGGTGATTCTCAATCAAATGGTTCCATAATGGATTGAAATATCTCAATATTCAAGGTCATGTCTATGGCATTAAATATTTGTGGTTCAAGGAGTCCTCTCACTTTATTTAGGTCAAGATCTCCTCAAAGTTGGTGGTGGAAGTCATCAAGAAGATTCATAGGCTCATGTGTTTATTTCCATGCCTTCTTCAACAAACTTCATTGAGACTTAAGCTCCATGCTTGAGTGTTCTTCAAGACAACATCATTTCAAGGACTCTTATGATTCAATATGCTTATTTTTCCAAGAAAAGTTCAAAAAGATTCAAGGTTGACTCAACAAGTTTGACCTAATTGAGCAAATATTGGATTCAGTGATCACAAGTGCATAACTCTCTCAGTTTTCAACATTTTGAGTTGGTTATTTTTTATATGGATTATTTTCATCATCTACTGCAACCTCTCTTCACATGACAAGATCCAATTGTGCAAGAAAAATCATCAAAAGTTGATAGGGGTTTCAAGTCATTTTGACACTCTCTTAGCTAGGGTTTGTTGACTTCCAAGGACCATATCTTGCTCATTTTTGAGATTTTTGACTGAATCCAGAGCCATGATTCTATTTAAAGGGTCCTTAATAAGATCTCTTTAGAAATATAAGGCTAATTATGAATGAAAGATCACTAATGATTGAGGAAGATTACAAGTCTCCTTGAAAGGCCTTTGAATTCTAGGGTTTTACTTCAAATGATTATAACTTGGTCAATTTTTATCTCCTTGAGCCCATTATTTTTCCACAACAATATTTGAGATGTCTACTAAAACTTTGTTTTCATGTGCATAACTCAAAGATTCTTGGAAAGTGGTTGAAAATTTGAAAAGATTAGAGCTCTTTTGTGAATTTCCCCAAATTTGTTCATCATCTTACAAAGACCATAAATCTTTAAATTTTTATGATTTTTGAGTGATCTCAATTCCACACTTCAATTAAAGAGGTCTAATTCATGTCATCTTCAGATCTCAAGATTAATGTTTGAGTGAAAAGTCGTGTAATTTTGAAGAACATTATATGTCATTTCGAAGTTCAACACTTAGAATTTTTCTAAGTACAAAAGATCCGTGTGTTTTTCACGAATTCAATTGGCCATAACATTTAGTTCAATTATCCAACTGAAGTATTTCTTGGCACATTGTAAATATTGTGACCTTTTTTTTTTCAAATGCTTCAAGAATTATGCCCCAAAGTCTCTTGAGCTATGAACACCATGGATTCAAAGTTGCTACCTTGGAGCTAAAGTTTCATTTATAGTTAGATTGCAAAATTATTAGTGTGACCTCTAAACAAAATTTTGTCACATGTTTGACGTTTACACATGATTAACTAAGTTGCTTGAAAGGTTTAACACATCAAAACGCAAGGAATGGTTGAGTTTTGACAACTTGCAAGTCACACTCTGCTCATGATGTAGGTGTGCACGATTTCAACTAAAATTGCATCATTTGCCCTTCATCTTGATTCCATTCACTTCTCCTATAAATACAGACCGTATTCCACTCATTTTCACAAGCTTGGACAACCAAAATCACCCTTCCAAACTCCCCCCATAACTCATAATTATGTAACTTCGAATTTGGTTCTACAACCTTTTTCAATCCAATTTATTTGCTGATTCTTCATCCTTGAACTTCACTGAAGCTAACAGAAGAAGAACCAAGCCTTGAAGTGTCCTTATTCGTGCTATCCAAGTCATGTTTCAAAGCTCTGAATTTTAACTTTAACAGGTAGATTACTCTATCAATTCTGTCAAAATTTGTTACTACAATGAAGCTCTAATCACTCTGATACTCATCATTTGTTTTTAACTGGAAGTGAGTTTCGATCATGATTTTTCAAATCCCTATTCAACTTTTATCTTCTGGTTTTCTTCAAATCGATTCCGTTACATATTATATAAATTTTTCGCGAGGGTACCATTGAAATCATCTTGAAGAGACAAAGCGAATGATACCGGTCTGAGCTCCTGATTTTATAGTTTGTGAGACCTATAATTTGCGTGGATGGAGGTTGAAGATGACCAACGTGTCATCTCTCAATCAATGACAAGGCGCCACTTTTTTTTTCAAATCTATTTTTTAATTAATGATCTGGTGGTTTACTCACTAATGTCCGTGATATGCACAACGCCCTAGATCCCTTGGATTTGATTACTAACGTGTTTTGACATTGATCCAATGGTCTACATCATTTTGGTTTTATTTTTATTTTCTGATTTTAGATTTTAATTTTTTTAAACTTCAAAAATTCATAAAAAATTCATTTCAACTTCTAAAATTCTGAAAAAACTCTTAAAAATACTTTTGATTTTTCTCTTTCTGATTTTTATTTTTTCACAATTTTTTTTTGTGATTTGATATTTTTTATAATTTTTCACTTTATTTAACTTGTTTTAATTGATTAAAAATACTTTTCTTGATTTTTAAATTTTGAAAAAATTATGGAAGGATCCAATGACCTCTTGAGAAATATTGGTGACCTCATTTTATTTTTATTCCTGACTTTACTATTTTTGACAATTTTTGGATTATTTTTCTTATTTCTTTAACTTTTAAAAATAGTTTTTGTCTTCAAAAAATTTCAAAATTTTTTGTCAACACTTATAGAATCATGTTTGACCTCTGACTAGTTTTTTTTAGTTTTTTATTTGGTTTTTTAGTACACTTTGTGTATTTTTACCAATTATTTCCCTTTTATTAATCTCTTAAATTTGTTTTATTAAATATTATTTTATTTTATTTTTTGGTCCTGATTTGGATATAATTTTGGGACAAGTTCCTCAACCTCATTGGATCTTGGGTGTTGATAGGTTGAAAAACCAAATCCACCAAAATGCATGAATGATGTTGATGGTATTTGAAACCCTAATTTCATCTGATACATCTCTCCTCTCTTCATCTTATCACTTTCTTACTTGTGTTACATGTTGTTGGAGAATAATCTACATATCATTTCTCCAACATGTGGTACATAGATTGCTATTGACCGGCCTCAAAATAGGTCTGACTTCTACATAAGTCCACTTACAATTGCTTAACATAGTGCTAAATTTATCCCGATTCGAAAAATGATCATTTGTGGCCTAAACTTCTGTTTTCAAGCCCAAGTCTGTTTAATTTGAGACCTTTGATCCAATAACGTTGGGGTTCATTGTTAGGAGGCTTTGATCTTATCAATCCTCTGATGAACCTTTAAAAATTTTGGTCTAAGTGAATCATTTAAACATCATTGATAATATGAGGTCGTCTTTAGCATTTGAAATAAATTATATACTTAATAACCAACTTGAACATTAAAAGCCTTAAGGTTACTCAGACTATTTGGTTACTGTCCTCTGTGTTATGGAGTTGTGGACCTCTTGGACTTAGGATTAGAAGCCTTGATTACCATTGGAACCTTCTGACTCTATTGTTATTTTGTCTGGAGTTCTTGGGGTTTATGTTGCACCCCAAAATTTAGCCTCTTGATTTAGGCTTATGTTTCATCATAATCATCATATTGCATTACATTCAATTCTTGAATTCCCCACTAGGATGTCGTGTTTTTGTTTGTTTAATGTTTGTGCTTGCATAGTGGGATGATGGTTTTAGGTCCTTTTATGGAAACCATTCCTAAGTCCTCATAAGTATGCAAGTGGATAGGGTTAGTAGCCGACCCTTGCAGTCCTTCGTCCATGTCGTTCCTATACTCACTTTCTACAAGTAGATGCTTTGAACATGTGCCCAAGATCTGAATAAGTCTAAGCCCTTTAAAGGCAAGTGAAAAGGGATCCTGAAATCAGATTCCCAAGCTTTTGTTAGCTCGTGTTGACCAATATTGATGGTTAGTGTATGCATACCTTGTGTCTTTTCCCCCAAATCTTTCTTGCCCTGGTAATTGATACCCCGGTTAAGGACCTTTTATATTCCCACCATTCTATGGCTTATTTGACTTGGTTGATTCGCTCCCCTTGGATACAGCTTAACCCTTGGTCTAATGCTTGGTTGCTTGTCTATAGCGGGACCTCCCCTTTTACTACTTGGCATGTGCCTTGTAGGTGTTTGACATTTTCCCATCTCCCGTTGGACGCTTTGTCATCCATTCTCGTGCTTTCTCATATGATAGCATGATTTCCCTCGCGTCTCTTTTATGAGATATTTGCCATGCTCCCTTAGGATCGCTCATTTAGGATAGTCCTCGAACTACACATTAAAATAGGAAGACGTGTATGTTCACTTAGTTAGATATTCCCCTTTCACCCTCGACATAGGGCCATCTTTATATGATTATACTAGGGCTAAATATTAGGATAGTCTCCCTTAGTTGTTTTATTTTCTTTTCATATTGCATCTTAAAACCAAAGCTTTCTTTTTATTGGCAAATCATAAAACATCTCTAACGAACTTAAATCCTTCTTCAAGGTTGTAAGTGTTTGTTGGCAATAATTTTTGTAAAACAATGAGTTGATAATGTTTTGCTAAATTTATTGACATTTGAAGCAAACTGGTTTTGAATGATGTCAAAGCAGATGTGTTGACATATGCTCTTGAGTTGAACATGACTTAATATCTATTTCCAGTTTCTGTTTCCTATTTTTATGCGCGCCATTGTTTAGGATTTGTGACTCATAGTTTGCGAAAAATATGGAGGAATATTTTTGTATTTTCATTATCCTTATGGATTATATCTTGGCTTGTTTCACAGAAATATTCAAAAGATTGGAATATTTGTTTTTCAGCCCAAGCCCACTGTCGCGCCTTTATAAGGACTTGCATCCTTATTCATCAAACTGCACCTTTTAAATAAGAATAAATTCTTTCTATTTTAGAAGTCTAAGTATTTTAATTGTAATACACTATAGTATTGGTTTAATACTTGAGTTGTTATTTGAATTGTTAATTATGGATCATTCATAAGCTTTTAAGTATTGAATGATTGAAGTCTTTAAAACTTAACAATTCCATTGTTCTTCATTGTTGGTGATTGAAGGGATTTGAGGAGGGCCTCATACCTAGGTGTGTCTTAGGTAGAAGTATAGCATGGGTAGTGATTAAGTGATTAGATCGTAAACTGGATGTTTACTGAGGGTCTATGAATTGATACTATTTATTGAACTTGTCCCTAGCTTGGTAGCCCCTAGAGTATGTGTTCTTGTACACCGAACTGGGTTAACAATCCCTTGTGTTTTTACTTTTTTTAAATTATTTTTGCATTTTACACTGTCCTCAGATATTTGTGTAGTGACATCTCCTTTGACATCACATATCTGATACCAGAATATCAATTGGTATCAAAGCAGGCATCCTTCTCTATATCTGGGTGAGATCCAGGGAATATGCTTTCTGGTACTATGGACAAGGAAGGAGGATTTGTGAATAGACCACCCATTCTAGATGGAAGTAGTCATGACTATTGGAAACCACGTATGGTGGCCTTTCTAAAGTCTCTGGACAGTAGAGCTTGGCAAGCTGTCTTAAAAGGATGGAAACACCCTGTCAAATTGGAGAAAATGGAGAACCTACTTCTGAGTTAAAACTAGAAAAAGATTGGTCTAAAGAAGAAGATAAAGTTTCTCTTGGAAATTCTAAAGCCTTGAATGCTATATTCAATGGAATTAAAAAGAACATTTTCAGATTAGTGAACACATGTGAAGTAGCTAAAGATGCACGGGGAATTCTTCATTCTACTCATGAAGGAACATCCAATTTTAAGATGTCAAGACTTCAGTTGCTCACCACAAAATTTGAGAATTTGAGAATGAACGATGATGAAAGTATTAATGACTTCCATATGATCATTCTTGATATTGCTAATGCATCCAGTGCTTTAGGAGAGAAAATACCCGAAGACAAATTGGTGAGAAAGATGCTCAAGTCTCTCCCCAAGAAATTTGATATGAAAGTGACTGCCATAGAAGAAGCTCAAGAAATTGACAAGATGAAAGTGGATGAACTTGTTGGAACCATTATGACATTTGAATTAAGCATCAATGAAAGACCTGAAAAGATGAACAAAATCACAGCCTTTGTATCAAATATTGAAGATGAAGAGGAGGACTGTGATCTGGATATAGATGTAGAAATATCAAATGCTTTAGTTATGCTTGGAATACAATTTAACAAAGTGATAAATAGAATGGATAGGAACCCAATATCAAATGTCAAGAACATCTCATCTGACATCCACAAGTCAAATGAGTTTGTAAGAAAAAAGGGCTGAAAAAATCCACTCAAGGGAAGGGAATACAATGTCATGAATGTGAAGGATTTGGTCACATTAGAGCTGAATGTCATACATATCTTAAGAAACAGAAGAAGAATCTATCTGTTACTTGGTCTGAAGAGGACTCAGAGAGTGATCTTGAAGAATCTGCCAAGTATGTTAAAGCATTGACAGGAAAATATGTCTCTGATAAAGAGTCTAGTGATGGGGAACTAACCTTTGATGAGTTAGCTGCTTCATACAAATAATTATGTCTCAGAAGTGCAAAAGTGTGACAAGAAGGGGTGAATCAAAAAGCCCTCATAACTCAGCTGAATGAAGAAAGGGAAGAGCATCTGAAAGCTATTTCTAATCTGGAAAGTGAAGTGACTTCTCTAAATTCAAATCTTGATAGAATGGTCAAATCTCTCAAGATGCTGAATAATGGGTCTGATACATTAGATGAGATTCTTCAAGCAGGAAGAGTGACAGGAGACAAGAGTGGTCTATGGTTTAATGGGAAAAAGGAACCTAACTTAGAAGAACCTTCATCAGATTCCACTCATGCCAAGTCTAAACCAAAGATGTCAAAGCTAATGTCTCAACATTATGGCAAGAAAAAAATTTAATCACACTAGAGAGAAATCCCAGCCCTGGAGATGTCATCACTGTGGAAGGCTTGGTCATATAAGACCTTTCTGTTTCAAGTTGTATGGGTATCCTAAAACCTCTCTTCTTCCCAAAATTGATCAGATCCCCTAAAATAGAAAAAAGAAGAAATAGTGGGTTCCCAAATCTAATGTTCCTAGTTTCATAGCTCACACCTCTCTGAGTATCAACCAAAGATGACTGGTACTTTGACAATGGCTGTTCTAGACACATGACAAGTGTCAAGAATCTGTTGGTAGATATCAAATCTCATTCCACCAGTTATGTGACGTTTTGTGATGCAGCCAAAGGTGAAATCAAAGGAGTTGGTAAGTTGGAATGTGCAGGAATCCCTAAGCTTGATGATGTGTTACTTTTTAAAGGGTTACTAGCTAACCTAATAAGTATAAGCCAATTGTGTGATCAAGGGTTTAAAGTAAATTTTACCAAGACAGAATGTCTTATTTGTAATGAAAAGAATGAAGTTATTATGAAAGGAATAAGATCTAAAGACAACTGTTATTTATGGGTTCCATAAGTGTTGAACTTCTCCTCAACATGTGTTTTAGCCAAAGAAAATGAATTTAAACTATGGAATCAAAAATTTTACACTTGCATCTGAAAGGAATGAAAAGAATCATTTCTGAAGAAGCCATGAAAGGGATTCCTAAGCTCGAGATAGAAGAAGGGAGAGTATGTGGTGACTGCTAGATTGGAAAGAAAACTAAGATGTCACATCAGAAGATCCAACATCTTACTACATTAAAAGTTTTGGAACATCTTCACATGGACTTGATGGGACCTATGTAGGTTGAAAGTCTTGGTGGAAAGAAGTATGTCTATGTTGTTGTAAATGACTTCTCTAGGTACACATGGATAAGTTTTACTAGATAAAATTAAGAAACTTTTGAAGTGTTTAAAGATCTCTGTAAAAAACTTCAAAGGGAAAAAGATAGTCATGTCATCAGAATCAGAAGTGATCATGGAAAGGAATTTGAGAACAATAAATTTGCTGACTTTTGCTCTTCTAAAGGAATCAGTCACAAATTCTCTTCTCCCATTACTCCTTAACAAAATGGGATTGTGGAACGTAAAAACAGAACCCTTCAAGAATCTGAAAGAGCTATGATTCATGCTAAGAAGTTACCCTACCACTTTGGGGCTGAAGTTATGAATACTGCATGCTATATCCATAATAGAGTCACTCTAAAGAAAGGCACTTCATCTGCCTTGTATGAAATATGGAGGGGAAGAAAACCTATTGTCAAATACTTTCATGTTTTTAGAAGTAAATGTTACATCTTAGTTGATCGTGAACAAAGGAGGAAGATGGATCCCAAGAGTGATGAAGGAATATTCCTGGTTTACTCTACAAATAGCAGAGCTTACAAAGTCTTTAACTCCAGAACCAAGGTTATGATGGCATCCATAAATGTTATTAATGACGATAGAGGATGGAATGACGAAGAAGATGTCTTAGAAGATGTTGGAACATCTTTATCTGATATTCCAACAGAATCCAATGACAGAAGTATTGATCCACCTCAAGCAGACCCTGAGCCCAGTCATCTCAATAAAGGGCCTTCAATTAGAACTCATAAAGATCATCATGAGGAGCTTATCATAGGAGATCTAAATAAAGGAGTTACTACCAGATCAAGAGAAGGGATATAAAACTCTTGCTTTGTGTCAAAAATTGAGCCTAAGAATGTCAAAGAGGCCCTAACTAAAGAGTTTTGGATTAATGCTATGCAGGAAGAGCTAGAACAATTTAGTAGAAATGAAGTTTGGGATCTGGTTCTAAGACCTGAATGGACAAATGTGATTGACACTAAATGGGCGTACAAGAATAAATCTGATGAGAAAGCGGTGGTCACTAGAAATAAGGCAAGGTTAGTTGCACAAGGATACACTCAAATTGAAGGAGTTTACTTTGATGAAACCTTTTCCCCTGTGGCCAGACTTGAATCAATCAGACTACTCTTGGGAGTTGCCTGCATCATGAAATTTAAATTGTTTCATATGGATGTAAAGAGTGCCTTCTTAAATGGCTATCTGAACAAAGAAGTTTATATGGAACAACCTAAGGTATTTGTTGATCCAAGTTTTCCTAAACATATGTACAAACTAAAGAAAGCTTTGTATGGATTAAAGTAGGCTCCAAGAGCTTCATATGGGAGATTGACAAAATTTCTTGGTGAGAATGGATATAGGAAAGGTGGCATAGACAAAACTCTTTTTGTCAAGGAAGAAGAATGGAAGATCATGATTGCACAAATTTATGTTGATGATATTGTGTTTGGTGGGATGTCAAATGAGACGGTTCAACATTTTGTCAAGAAAATGCAGTCAGAATTTTAGATGAGCCTTATTGGTGAATTAACCTACTTTCTTGGTCTGCAAGTTAAACAAATGGAAGATTCCATATTTTTGTCTCAGAGCAAGTATGCTAAGAATATAGTAAAGAAATTTAGGATGGAAAATTCCGGTCATAAAAGAACTCCTGCTCCCACACATCTGAAGTTGTCTAAAGATGAAAAAGGAGTAAGTATACCTCAAAGTCTTTACAGAAGTATGATAGGAAGTCTTCTATATCTCACAACTAGCAGACCTGACATTGCATTTGGTGTAGGGGTGTGTGTTAGATATCAAGCTGATCTTAAAGTTAGCCATGCCAACCATGTGAAGAGAATTATTAAATATGTGAATGTGACAAGTCACTATGGTTTGCTATATTCTCATGGATCTAGTTTTGCCTTAACTGGCTATTGTGATGCTGATTGGGCAAGAAGTACTGATGATAGAAAAAGTTTATCAGGATTATGCTTCTTTCATGGAAATAATCTCATATCTTGGTTAAGTAAGAAGCTAAATTGTGTGTCTCTGTCCACTATTGAGGCTGAGTATATTGCTGCAGGAAGCAGTTGTTCTCAATTGGTTTGGATAAAACAAATGTTAACAGAATATAATGTCAAATAAGATGTCATGATATTACTCTATGACAATCTAAGTGCCATAAATATATCAAAAAATCATATTCAACATAGCAGGACCAAACACATTGATATCCGTCATCATTTCATAAGAGAGATTATTGAAGAAAAGATTGTTGCCTTAGAACATGTAGCCGCTGAATTACAACTGGCTGAGATTTTCACCAAGGCTTTGGATGAAAACCAGTTTGAAAACTTAAGAGGAAAACTAGGGATTTGCATATATGAGGGTTTGTAGCAATTAAGGGCGTGTGGGAATATCATTAAAGTGATATTATATTATTTATGTTTCCAACAAATCAAATTTCGTAAGCAATCATTTCAAGAATATATCAAATATTTCCCCACACGTTACAACATCACTTCCTTCTATTTTCACAAACTCTTCATTATCCTTTACAGAAAAGAACCCTTGTCATTCCTCATATCTTTGTTAAAAAATCTTCAAAGATATCTTAACATCATGAATCGTCTCCCTCAAAATCTGTCAACCATCCTGAGAAACTCTCCCTTGACAGAGTACTTGACGTTAATCCTCTAACAACTATCCCACCTGTTGAGAAGAAGGTCAAGAAACCCAGATCGTCACATGCACAAAAGTCAAAAGACGATGTTAACACTTCTAAAGGTAATACTTTTACTGCTACTGATGATAGGACATAAGAAGACATCGTTAATGTTAATAGAAGCATTAGAAGGCTAGTAGATAGAGTGTTAAATGGAGGTTTTGTTGTGCCTGGGATTTCTACTCCTCTTGATCGTATGACTATTCCGGCTAACAAATGAAATGACCCTAAAAGTGATGTTGAATCATCCATCTTCAAGAAAGATGCTGCTGAAAGCAAACATGACAAGCTTGCTACTTCTGCTCTAGAGGAAGTGGAAGATGATTTTGAACAAGATGTTGAGAAGAACTCTCCTGCTAAGGAAGATGCTGCTGGCTCCAAAGCTGCAGAAAATCAAAATGCTGAGAATGTGGTTAATGTTGAAGAGCTGTCTACCAATGAGCTCATTTCTTATGTGGTGCCTGTAATTGCTAAAAGGCTCAAATCTAGGAAAGTGAAGTATGTGAATGTCACACCCCCTGCCAAGATTCTCAAGAATAAAACTATGTATGGTCTCCCAAAGCCCGAAATTAAAGTTGTTCCTCCCTCTAACAAGAGCAAAGTTAGACTTGATGACTCCTCAGATGATGATGAGGATGATATCCAAAACATCTCTCCTGTGAATAGATCTAAATGTAAGAAGAAAGTTGTATTAGTTGAAGAAGCTTACTTTGATTATAATGTCGAGAAATATTTCCAGGACATCTCTCCTATTAAGAAGCTCTTTGTTAGGGTACCTGATGATCCTCTTGAAAACATTTCTTTCCATTCTGTTGGAAATGCTGAAAAGTGGAAATATGTGTTTCAAAGAAGAATTTCCCTTGAAAGAGAATTGGGAGTTGGTGCTCTGGAACGCAAAGAAATTATGGAGCTGATATCTTCTGCTGGATTAATGAAGACTGTTACCAGGTTTGCAAAATGCTATGAGACTCTTATTAAGGAATTTATTGTTAATATTCCTATCGACTGTGCGGATCATAAAAGTAAGGAGTATAGGAAGGTGTTTGTTTGAGGTAGGTGTGTAGAATTTTCCCCTGCTGTCATCAATAGATTTCTGGATAGGTCTGAAGATGATTATTGTGAGCTAGAAATAACTGATAATCAAGTGTGCAAAGCCATCACTTCTAACCAAGTGAGTGAGTGGCCCATGAAGAATAAGCTTCATGTTAGCAAGCTAAGTGTGAAATATGCTATCTTAGATAGAATTGGATCTGCTAACTGGGTTCCTACAAATCATACCTCAACCATTACTATTGGCTTAGGAAAGTTTATTTATGTTGTTGGAAACAAGAAACTGTTTAATTATGGCACTTACATTTATTATCAAACTATTAAGCATGCAGGAACATGTGCCATCAAGATGCCTATTGCCTTTCTATCCCTTATTTGTGGAATTATTCTTAATCAACATCCTTGAATTCTGAGTGGTAATGATGTAGTTTGCAAGAGGGAGTCTACTCTGACCCTTCACTTCAACCTATTTTTAGGAAAACATGTCCTAGACATTATTTTGACATCTGCATCTTCTGAAAACAAGACCTCAACCAAGGATGACATGATTACTGAATTAAGGGAAGCCTGCAAAGAACTTGATGATGTGATCAGAGTTAGCTCAACAAGAAAGCTAACCTTTGAAAAGATGATCAAGGAGCTGTAGAAGGACAACAATTTTGATGATAAAATGAGCACTGAAGGAGGAGATTCTGATGAGGAAGGAAGTTCTGGTTCTGCCAAGTCTACTGGTCCTGAAGACAGATAGACTATTTGCTGTTTATTTGTTTGACCCCTTTGCTTATTTTTGGAACTTGTATGTGCTTAGATTCTATGGTCTGTACTTATTTGGCATATTCTATTACTACTATTCTCTTGAATGCATGTTTTTTTGGCATATTATGACTAAAAAGGGGGAGAGAAACTGAATGGCCTCTGGCTAACTGACCACTAACTAATGGGGAGCTTATTACTTGAGGGGGAGCCTCATGTGCTTATTACTTGAGGGGGAGCCTCATGCTTTAGAAGATGTTCTGACATCTTCCTATTATAACAGTTAACTGAGTTACTTTTGCTAACTGCTAACTAAATTTTTTTGTTATGCTTATGCTGCTGCTCTGATAATGTTCTGATAATAAACTCAAACAATGTTTTAGCCAAAATTTTCCAAAAGGGGGAGTTTGTAACTGTTTGTTGGCAGCAATTTTGGTAAAACAATGAGTTGATAATGTTTTGCTAAATGTCTTGACATTGGAAGAAAACTGGTTTTGAATGATGTCAAAGCAGATGTCTTGAGATCAGCCTCCTGAGCTAAACGTGACTTAATATATGTTTCCAGTTTCTGTTTCGTATTTTTATGCGCGCCATTATTTAGGATTTGTGACTCATAGTTTGCGGAAAATATGGAGGAATATTTTTGTATTTGCATTATCCTTATGGATTATATCTTGGCTTGTTTTCATGGAAATATTCAAAAGATTAGAATATTTGTTTTTCAGCCCAAGCCCACTACTGCGACTTTATAAGGACTTGCATCCTTATTCATCAAACTGCAACTTTTAAAGAAGAATACATTCTTTCTGTTTTAGAAGTCTAAGTCTTTTAATTGTAATACACTCTAGTATTAGTTTAATACTTGAGTTGTTATTAGAGTTGTTAATTATGGATCGTTCATAAGCTTTTAAGTATTGAATGATTGAAGTCTTTAATACTTAATAATTCTTTTGTTCTTCATTGTTAGTTATTGAAGGGATTTGAGGAGGGCCTCATACCTAGGTGTTTCTTAGGTAGAAGTATAGCACGAGTAGTGACTAAGTGATTAGATCGCAAACTGACTTTTTACAGAGGGTCTATGAATTGATACTATTTAGTGGACTTGTCCCTGGCTTGGTAGCCCCCAGAGTAGGTGTTATTGTACACCAAACTGGGTTAACAATCCCTTGTGTTTTTACTGTTTTTATTATTGTTGCATTTTACATTATCCTCAGATATTTGTGTCGTGACATCTCCTTCGACATCACATATCTGATACTAGAATTTTAAAGGTAAAAAATAAAAACCAATCTTAATTTTTTGTGCACCTTCTGGCTTTGTTTTAAACCTCGTTAAGTTGGCATGTTACCGCCTTTGCCATGATATTTTGCTATCTTTGTGTCGATGTTTTTTCCATCGCTTATGTTTGTTATCCTACTTTGATTTTTAATATCATTGTTAGGTGTGATGTTTTATCATCTAAATTGTAATGTTTTCACATCTTTTCCATGATATTTTGCTATCTTTGTGTAGATGTTTATCCATCACATATGTTTGTTATCCTACTTTGATTTTCAATATAATTGTTAGGTGTGATGTTTTATCATCAAAATTGTAATGTTTTACCATCCTTGCCATGATATTTTTCTATCTTTGTGTCGATGTTTAGCCTTCATGTATGTTTGTTATTCTACTTTGATCTTTAATATAATCATTAGGTGTAATGTTTTATCATCCAAGTTGTTCATGTTTTTCCATCATTGTTGACTCTTTGCAATTGTTATTGATGTTTTGTCAATGTATCTGATGTTTTTCCATCTTGGTTATTGCTTCATCTTTTAAACTAAAAAACACAAACAAACCAAAACATGGAAGCCGAGCTACGGTGCTCTGATTCCTTAAAAGGGATATGTAGGCATCTGGTCACGAGGCTCAGCCGGGCGAACTTTGTAACTATTTCCTTCTTTTCCCCGTGTTTTCTTTTTGCATGCATTCCCTCCTTGCATCCTTCTTTTTAGCTTTTAAACCTTAGACATAGATTTTTACACACCCTTAGAATAGATCAACATGAGTGGATACCATAGAGTACTACAGGTGTGTGGGGTGCTAATACCTTCCCCTGGCATAACCGACTCCCTTAACCGATCTATCGGTCGATAGACCGTGATTTTTCCCTCTTCAGGTTTTCTCGATGTTCACCTTTCCCTTTTGGCGGGATAAAAGATGTTCGATGGCGACTTCATTGAGTTTATTTTTGATGATTTTTCTGGTTGCTTCAGCTGGCGACTTCACTGGGGATTGTTAACCTATTGCTGGTCTATCCTGTAGTCGATCCTAGATCTTGTTTTCTTTTGTTCGGGTGTTATAATTATTTCAGTTTACTCATTTGTACATGATTATCTGAGCATATGTTTGTATTGCATCTTTATTGTCTTCCATATACTGCTGTTGTGCTGGTTTCATTTTTCTTTGTTGGATGGGTGTTACTATGAGGTAAAAGGCACAATATCCAGGCCAAGTGACAAACAATAGGAACAGTAGGAATAGAGTGGAACATGACGAATAAGGAATGTAGATTACCCTAGATAGTTGTTTCCTCCACGCTCATATGAGGTTTTAATGAGTTGCTATCATTATCACGTAGGTGTACGATGATAGTACTCTTAAGCGAACCCGTGATTTTGAGTTACCTTTGCTTACCTTGACCTAGTCACACCCGTGAGTGGGCGAGAATTATTCTTACATGTACAAATGGTGACTATGGTCTGATGGTGACCGTGTTGTTCTGTTTATGACTTTGGTTCTTCGGTTCTAAGGTTATGTTCTAGACTTATGGTTATGGTATTCTTGGTGCGATCAGAGACAACACAACAACGAGTTTTGTGGAAGCTTTGATTCCATAAGTTTTGCACTTGCATCATAGCATTTTTTTTACAAAAATAATATGTATAAAAAAAAATAGTAATATATGTAGAAAAAAAAAACTAATCTGCATGTGCATACCATTTCCAGGTTAATCTGAGATTGTCTTTTCATCAAGAATGGATAACAACATAGGTGTAGGCAAAGAGATGCTTAAGAAGACATATTGCTATAGTTTTTGTGGGTTTGCTCTGGATCCACTGAGAGAGGTGGGTTCTCTTGTGATCGGGCGTAATGAAAAGATTTTCCGGGATCGATACAGGAACTTGTTGCCATTGTTGAATGATGGATATGAAAAGTGGGTTGTGATTTTGTTGTTACAATTTTATAATTTGCAACTATGTTGCTTTACATTTCAGGATTATAAGCTAGCGTTGACGCATGAAGAATATGCTTACATTCTGGATATTTAGATTACTAGCTACATTCCTTTTTTCCGTGTATCAGAAATTCCTGATTATGCTGCTATCGCCAGGGCACTTTATTTTAACCCAAGTGAAGTAAAGAATACTTGGACCGAAAGGAGTAATATGCCAGAATTTCATCTATTGTTTTTGATATCCAAAGCTAAGGAGTTCGTAGAAAATATAAATTTGGTCGTGTTCAACGCACTGTTGGCCACCATGATCTATGGTGTTGTCATATTCCCCAATATGGAGGGTTTCGTGGACTTCACAACTATATGTGTCTTCATGAATGGAAATCCCGTACCGACAATTCTGGCTGACACCTACTATGCCATCTGCTCCCGACATGGCAAGATAGGGTGTGTTGTTTGCTTCATTCCTCTTTTTACAAATGGTTTATGATTCATATGGCTACCAGAGCACCTTTTGTTAATTCTGCATATACTCTCTTCTGGTCGCGAAGGATTATGGCTCTCTCACCTCTTATGATGTTGTCTGGAACAACATGAGAGGCATGAGAGAAATCATTATGAACTGTGGAACATTTCCCAACGTAACACTTATGGGGACTAAAGGTTGTATCAACTATAATCCTATCCTAGCACGGTGCCAGTTGGGGTACATCATGACTGATAATCCTACTGATCACGAAATAAAGGAAACTGTTTATTTCAGCAAAGGTGAAGACCCCATTTATTGACATGTGTGAGAGGAGATTGGAGTCTTATTCATCGATAAGGGATTGCTTTATTTGGTCACAGAGGATCTCTGGCCCTTGATCCATACATACAATGGGTCTAAAATTGGGTGAAGATAATACTATTTCCCTACAGGAGGGAAGCGCCAATATACTCACAACCTAGTGTTAATTCTATGGTTAGGGGTTAATCAACATCGACCACTACTGGCGACCCATTATTTCCTCAAGCATCGATTCCAGAGGTACCCAAGTTTGTGCCTATAGAGTTATATAGGCAGGTGAAAGCGGATAACCTCAAGATGGAATTGGAAAGGAAAGAAAAGAACATGGAACTTTCTTTTGCTCAACAAGAGAAAAGGAAAATTCTTCATGAAGCCAAACTGAAGGATAAAGTGTTGGAAAAGCACGGTTTGCAGGAAATTATGAAAAGACCAAGAGCTGAAGTTTCCCTCACTTCTAATCAGACACAAGCTTTGGTGAAAGTCCAATCCAATCTTGTGAAAAGTCAGCAGAAGCTTGAGAGTCTCCGCCTATCCAAAGACCGGATGCAAGTCAATCACCAAGGAGAAATCAAAATTTTGAAGAAGCAACTTCGAGAAGGAGAATCCAAATCTCAAATAGCTTGCAAGCAGCAAGAGAGGTTGGAACAACAGGTTCAAGACCAACAAGTGCATATTAATGAACTTAAGGTTCAGATTAAAGAAAAAGATGATCAAAAGCTAGCCGCTGAAGGCCAGTTGAAGGGGAGAGGTGCTCAGTTGACAAGTAATTAAAGAATTAGCAATGCTCAAAGATCGGTTCAGAGTTCGATAGTAGTTTTCAATTTTTGTTTATATTTTTGAAGGATCACATCCAGTTTTGTTGGACGGGTTCCTTTTGACTTGGTCTATATGAATTCATTATTGAATATGTTTGTATGGATGGTTTATTCTTTTGATATGATCAGACTCTTTCTTTTATGATAATTTGTTTATATTTGACTGTCTTTAATTTTTGATGAAAAATATCGGATTTCCCTGGAAATAATAAAAAATTTCATGCTTGACCATTCATTCATGCATATCATATCATTACAAGTGATTCCCACAGGTTTTCTCAACTTCGATATGGGTTTTCTTTTCAGAAATTGCTACTAAAAACTCACACCATTATAACACTCGGAGTACTTCCAAAAGACATATGGATCAAATTCAGGTAGAATTGGCTGAGATGAGGGCTATGATGGATACCCAAATGATGCAATTTATGGAAGCTCTTACTAATGTGAATCACCGGCAGGATGAGCTGGACGCTGTCGTCAACAATAAACACTACAATCAGGCGGATGGTGGTAATTAAGGGCTTTATCAAGACATTTCCGTTGGACTAGGGGATGTGCAGAACCTACCTTTTGTGAATCTTCATGGGCCTCCTAGAAATCCTTTTTTGTGTATCAGTAATATGTGGTAGTTTCCTCCATCTCTGGGACCGCGTCTTATGGGTAACTGAAGAGATAATCAAGGTGTAAGGAACTATCAGGAGAAGGACTATGACTATGATCAAGATGAAAATCATCTTTCTGTGCGGTGTTCGGAGCTAGAAGTTCAGGTTGAGGATATAAGGAATCAACTTTTGGAAGAACGGTTGAAGGCTGTGGAAGGACAAAGAGTCCTTGGCACGAATGCCAATGATCTTGGCCTGGTGTCTGAGGTGAAGGTTCCCCCTAAGTTCAAACCTCTTGGCCTGTTTTCATGTCCCGTTACTCATGCAACTTCTTATTTCAGGAAGATGTCGGTTCATACCGAGGATCAAGGGCTTTTAATTCATTATTTCCAAGACAACCTATCTGGGGCATGCTCGGAATGGTACATGAAGCTGAAAAAAACTCATGTTTGATGTTGGAATGATCTTTCCCGTGCTTTTGTCAAGCACTACCAGTATAATGTAGATATGGCACCTAATCGCACTCAGCTGCAGAGTTTGGCACATGGGCCAAAGGAATCTTTCAAAGAGAATGCCCAAAAATGGCGTTAATTGGTTGCAAGGGTTCAACCTCTACTCATGGAGCAGGAACTCATTGGTATGTTAATGAGCACTCTGCACGGGCCTTATTATGATAACATAATAGGAAGTTCTTCATCAGGATTTGCAGAGTTGGTTATGGCTGGTGTAATACGGTGGGAGAACTAACTTGGTGTTTTGCGTTTTATCGCAAATGTTGCGGATAGCAAGAGTTACCACTGACTTTTCTTTTATCCAATAAGGAAAGGGTGAAAAGAACTGGAAAGACCTTTTAAGAATTTTCTTGAGTTCGAGGGGTAGGTTATGAAAAGGGAAGGTGTTAGCACCCTTTTCATCTATAGTTATCTACAGGCTCTTAATTGCTAGCTCACCGTGAAATGATTTGTGTTTCTGTAAGTATGAAAATATTTTGAAAACCTTCGTTTTGCAACTATGCAATGATTCTCGCATCATTGAGAATGTATAAAAAGTGTTGGTTTGGAAAATATTTGTTGGAAATGAGTGTTTGGAAAGATGTTTTGAATATGCCAATGTAAGGAAATTTTGTAATGATTCTCGTATCATTGAGAATGTATACAAAATGTTTGTTTTGAAAAATGTTTTGAAAGTGTGAGGTGTAAATGGTTTTGTTTGTGAGCAAGCAATTACGAGCAATTTACCTACTCAAAAAAATCTTTGTTCTCTTCCTCATCCTTTAGATAGTACTATTTTACAATTGATTGGTAGAGAGCCATATCATTGGATGTGAGGGACAGACGTGGGTCATCGTACAGTAATAGAAGGAAACTTGTAAGATGTTTTATCAATTTTCGTAAGGAAATAATATCGTTTATTAAAGGAAACACAAAAGGGTCATCGAGGGACTACGATATTTTAATCGAGGGTCTTTGCTAAAACATCCCACATTCGAGAGACATGACAGTTTTTATCCGAGGCGACAAGTGTGGGTTACCCTAGAGGTGTATGTGTGCAAAGTGTTTTGTTTTCATATATTTTTATCTTGAATTAGGGTTTTTCTAGGTTTGATTTTAAGTCTTATCATGCAAACCCTAGTTACAAACAATAATAAGGAAAGCGATAAATTGCGGAATTTCAATGTCCTACGCTATTACAATGCTTTGGAAATGGTGGGGGGGGGTACAATTTTGTGAATAGGGGAGGAAAGAAATAAACCTAATTATCTATTACAAACCATTGAATATGAATGATAACAAAATTTACAAAATGTAAAGAAAAAGGAAATTGTTTTTGTGGGTTTTTGATGAAGAAAAGGGTTAATAATTTAACCTAATTAAAGTAATAATCTTTATTTACAAGAGAAATTAATTAATTTTAACAAAACCTAAAATCTAAGTTAATTAAAATTGATAAGAAAATGAAACCTAAGTCTAAAATAATTTGTTTAGAAAATAATTTTGAAGGTTGATGTTAATTTAGAAAAATGTTTTTAAGTATGGAAAATAAGCAAAATCTAGTTCTAAATATTAACAAAAATAAAACAAATGTTTAAATTAAAATATTTTTAATTTAATCATTTTAAGAACAAATATTTTTATATTTTTGGGTTAAATAAAAATAAATAAATAAATGAAATATAAAAAATGTAAAGAAATTAAAAGAAATGGGCTGGGGTGTTTTAAAAGTAAACAGGAGGTTAAATGTAGCAAAAGGCCCAAAACTGTTTTTTTTTGTTAGAAACAGAAATGGAACAAAAATAAGAAAATTAATCTGTGTTGTTAGTAAAATGGGAGTATGAATAAGTAAAAATAAAAAAGAAAAGGCCCAGGTCAGGGAGGCCCATGCGCCTTGTTTGTGATTCTATGTGGCTGGCTTTAAAGAGTGCACCATAGGCTTTCCATTATGAGCGTTTGATTTGATTGCCTGGAAGGTTTGATGGTGGGAATGAGGGGTGCATGTTATGTGTCCTTATCTTGCTTGTATTTAATCTGAAATAGCAAAATATGTGAAAAACAAAAGGGTACCATCGGGGCTTAACCCCAGGTCCCTATACACTAATGCCTTACGCGCGCTTCCTCTACCACTTGGGTGGCTGTTTCATCCATTTATAGAAAAAGTTTCAATAAATTTAACATAAACCAATTCCTAATTATAACCCCATCTTCTTCCTCGCACCAGCATCTCCATTGTTACATTCTTGAATTTCTGAAATTGCTCATTTCTCAACCATTTTCAAAGGTTTAAACATGAAACTTGGTCGATTTTTCAACACGAATACAACCATGTAAATAACTAAATCTATAAATCAAAGATAAACATGAATTTTGTTTGGTACCAAATAAAACCTAATTTTTTCAGAAAGTTCAACTTCAAAATTCACATCACTCAGGCAACATAAGTGAAAACTAAAGGCATGGTTAGCTTCAGGGCAATGATGTCTACATTTTTCATTCACAAAGTAACCATTAATAATGCTTGTAGAGAAAGTTCAAAGTTGAGAAAACTTACCTCAAAACTGGAAATCGTGTATGGAGTTTGAGCACCTTTGGAAGAGTGGTGATAATCTGGATAGCTTCATTGGACTCCTAGAAAGCTAATGCAACTCTTACTTTATGCTGAAAGTGCATGAATTGTGCTGGAGAAGTCAAGTTGCAGGTTTGAATATTTGGAAATAGAGGATGATGAAAATGAAGTTACAGTGCTGAAACAGGGATGAGGATGAGTTATATATGAGGTATGGAAGCTTTGTAATTGATTAAAAGTGAAAACACACGAGTGGATTGTGAGATTGGTGTTCAAAGTCAGAAATGACAAGTTATGGAGGTTTTTATGCAAATTCTGGTTTGTGGGAGTATGAGAGTGTTTCAAGGCTTGTTAATTCGTGTAATGGCTTATAAATACTTCCTCTATAAATAGAGTAAAGGTTTTGAAGGCTCTAGTGATCAAAAATAAAAGATCACATGTTATGGTTATGTGACTTGATTTTGAAGCAACTTTGACAAACATTGTTCCAATGAAATGGTACAAGGGCTTGTAGGGTGGCTAGAGGCTTTAAAAATGTTTCTTCTCAGTATAAATGTTGACGTGATCAGAACAAACAAGTTAGAGGCTCAAGACAAGTTAACTTTTTGATTAAAGTCACTTTTCCAAAATGGAAGTGTGAACTTTGTTCCTTAAATGGTATGGTAACTTGGACAATGCTTGAATCACTTGGAAAATGGCTCAAAAGTTTGTGTAATTAACTGATTATGGATATATTTAGAGATTAAGGGACCTGCAAAGTAAGATTATGCAACATACTTAAAGATTGGATCATATGTTCTTCATGAAAATGGCCTATAATTCAAGAATAAATGTCCAACTTCTTCTCTTCTTATCTTCTAGATCAAGCATGATCTCTTTAAGTTCTTTGACATTTTGGAGAGCTTGAAACATTTTCTACAACCTTCATGTTGACCACTTTGGTTAAATCAACTTGGAACTTGGTGAAAATTTTCCAAGAAGTTGGGACAAAAAATCTGCCTAACTTAATGAAAATTTCACCAAGTGTTTTGTAAAAAGTCATGACTTCTTAAAATCTAAGCATTTTTGGACATAAACCCTAAGGTAAAAAGTTGTATAATTCATCAAGATCTAAAACTTTCATGTTGAAAATTTTCCTTAAATCATCTTGCATCTTGGTGAAAATTTTCATGAAGTAGTGAAATTATCAAGGTTAAAAAACACTTAGAATTTTTCTAAGTATTGAAAACATTGAATTTTTATGAAATTTCTTGACTTTCTTGATTATTCATGATCAAGTTTGATATTTTTGAAGGTCTTGATAAATTTTGGTCTTTGAAGTTTAATGTTAACCAAAAAGTCAAGGTTTGACTTTTTGTGTATTAGTTGACTTTTCATCAATTGATCAAATTTCAACTATCAATTACTTGATCTTGAGAAATGATTTGAGTCATGAAATTAGGTCAAGAAATTGTGTTTGTCCTTAAAATCATGTATCAAGCCATTAGGTCATGTACTAGGTCAAAAGTCAATGATTAGTCAAAACCCTAATTTTGACAATTTTGCCCCTTTAATGATTTGAACGTTCTTCTTGATGAATTATGATCAATACTTGATCAATTGATGGATGTAACTTAAGGATGTTGATGTTGGCCAAAAATGATGAAGTTTGACTGTATGTTGACCATAGTTGACTTTTTACCCAATATAGCTGATTTTCAGTTATCTGAGCAATTGACTGAGCAAATTTGTGATGCAGGGCTTGAAACTTGACATGAGTATTCTTGGAGAGCTATAATGAACCACGAAAGTCATTTAAAGCATAAAAAGTCCAATTTTCCTAGAGAAAACAAAAACCCTAATTTGGAGGCTCGACACTTAAGAGGTGAGCTTGTCTGGTCAAACTCTTGAGAACCCTTGAGCATTTGAGTTCTAAGGTGAGAAATGTTTTAGGAAATTAGAGGGTAAATTTTGGGGTATAACAGCTGGTGAAAGGATCAAAGTGGGTTTGAAATTGGTAAAGATTCTAGTTGGCAATTCTAGTGGTTCATCAAAAGGGGGTGGAAAGAAGTCGTTCATTGCTTACCCTAAGAAAAGGGAGGGTGATACAAATGCAGTGTATTCACACAAGGGAAGAGGTGGAGATAGTCAGCACCAACAAGTCAACATTGTTTCTATTCCTATTAATGTTCCCCCATAATAGAGACAAAATCATGCGCCCTAGCAACAAAGACAACAAGATGCTCCCCATTAGTACAATAATAATCAGCAACAAAGGCAACCGAGAAGGTTTGATCCCTTGCCAGTATCTCTTACTAAAGCACTCCACCATTAGCTTGATTTAAATTTGATTAATTTGAGAAATACGTCAGCACCCACCGGAAGGCTCCCTACTAATTATCATGCTAACGCAAGATGTGAATTCCATTCTAGAGGAATTGGTCATACTACAGACATTTGTTATGCATTAAAGTGAAAACTGCAAGACCTGTTGGATGCCAAGGAAATTGAGTTTACTCCAGTGAATGGTTCGAATGTTGTTAAAAACCCAATGCCTAAGCATGGAGGCGTTGTTGCTAATATGATTGATGATGATGGTGGAATGTTGAGTTTAGTTATTGATGTAGAACAAGTGAATACTTCGTTGTTATATGTTAAAAGGTATTTGCTTGACAATTCTATCTTTCCAGGTTGTGCATCTGACTGTGTCAAGTGTAAAGAGAAACCAAAGGGCTATGATGATTTGAAAGTTGTCATCCAGTTTCTGATATATGAGGGTTCCATACAGTTCGATAGAAGACCAAGATTCCAAAAAGTTACTGTGGAAGATATCGTTGTGATATCCATTCCTTACACATTTGTGCGTATTCCTGCTCCATCTAGGGCGCCTCCTTTGATGATTATTGTACCTGGTCCCATGCCATATACTAGTGAGAAGGCCATCCTATGGCATTATAGTGCTGGTGTCTATTACCTTGGGGTGAGGCAAAAGACAAATCCCCGTCCTTCTGAGGAAGAATTTATTGAAGATAATGAAGCAGATGTGCATAATTTCTCTGGTGTGAGTCGAATGACCAAAAACTGAAGAGTGTTTGGTCCCTCCAATATACAAGACGCTATAGATGCCTTAGCGAGAGAGAAAGGCAAACAACATGTCACAATTGGTAATCTGAGGGTTACACCAGCTAATGTGAATTATGTAAGTACGAAGTGCGCCTAAGAGGGGGGGGGGGGTGAATTAGGTACTTTATAATTTTTCTGGTTTTAGTGAAGATGTATATTATTTTCTAGTTTATGGTTAGTTTATGAAAGAGTAAAGTGGAGAGAAATAAAGAGACACAAGCGATATATCCTAGTTCCCCTTACAATCTGAGAGTACTCCAGTCCCCTTTCAACATGAAAGAGATTTCCTTATTGTGGCAAACTTAAACAAGAACTACCAAAAACCAAGAACAATCCTCTTGGACCAAGAACAATCCTCTTGGATTTTCACTATGTCAACAATGAGAACAATCCCCTCAAGGTGACCTTACTTTTATGCAACAATCCTGGAAAAGCAAGATTATAAAACCACTTGAACTTATTTTCAACAATCCTGAAAAAGAAATTATTGATTTGAGTGAGTTTGTGTAACAATGATCACTTTGAGTGATTTTATCAATGAATTGATCTTCTCTTCAAATGACAATAGTATACAATGACTCAAGATATATAATGCTCAAAGTTTTCTGGTTGACAATATGTGAAAGTGTGCAGAAAACTTGTGTATGAAAGTGTATAAAAGCTTGAATTTGATTTTTGAAAATTCAGAAAATATGATTGGAAGAGGTACTTAAAATGATTTTGAAAATGAGTATTTATATGTTCATAGCACCCTTTTGAAACAGCTTATAATTCTGCAAATGAATCGTGAACAATTTCCAAGATTGAGTGAAAGGTTTCCATGAAATGGTGTTATGAACAGGCATGAGTAAAGCTATTGTTATTTCAAAATCGTTCAACATGCAATCGATTTCACCCTTGTGTAAATCGATTACACGGGGTTTCAACAGCTAGAAATTCAAAAAATTTGAGTGATCAATCAATTGCACAAGTGTGTAAATCGATTGCACTTAAAGTCAGTAGCAAAAATTGATTGAGAGTAATGATTGCACAAACATGCAAATAAATTGAACTTAGAAACAGTAGCTAATACTTTGAAAATGTGAAGCATGCAATCGATTGCACCAACATGCAAATCGATTGCACCCAAGTGAAAATTGATTTTTTTGCTTAGAAAACTTGAGTAAAAGTTTGGACAAGATAAAATATTTCTTTTGACCATTGAGCATCTATGTCTTAAGTTCAAAGTAAGTATTATCATTATACCTTGAAATTTTCTAAGTGCTTGAACCAAAGAATTTATCCATAGATGCTATTAGCTTGATCAATAATCTTTGACTTCTTGTCAAAATTGTTTGTCTTCATCAAAACAAAAGTGCATTTGAGAAGCTTGATTTTACATTCTCCCCCTTTTTGATGATGACAAACGATCTTTCTTGATGCGTTGTAATTTCTGGAAAGAAACTTTTACCCCTAAGATACATAACTTCCCCTTTGTATGAGAAGGTTGGAATCCTTTGTGTTTGTTAATCTTGGTTGAAGAGTACCTTAGAAATTTAAGATAGGAAATATACAAGCATAAAGTGCCACATCCTTCTCCCCCTTTGACATTATCAAAAAGAAGGGAAAGATGCATAAAACTGGATAATAAAACAATATTGAAAAAACTTAATCAATCATGCATCAAAAATAGTCATAGACATAGTCATAGACATAATCATAGTAAAATAACAATTACAAAGAAATCTGAACAACAACAACAAACAAAACGTAGCATAACTGAACAAGGATATAACAGAAAAAACATTAGAAATAACAAAGTTGGACAAAACTTTATGGTTGATTCATGTCACGATTGTTATAGAACCGGGATCCTTGATTGGGAAATTGTTGTTGTAGAGGAGGTTATGTGTAATGTGGTGGAGGTGCAACAGGATTATTAGGGTCATATGGAGGTACGTGAAGGTGAGAGTAAAGGTAGGAATATTGTTGGTTCACATTCGAGTGAAAATCATTAATCCTAGAAGTCGTGGATTCATTGATGGGATTCCACTGGTTGTTGATGTTGGTATTCATGGAAGCAAATTATTGAGACATAAAATCCATAAGATCTTGATTACTTGGACCAGAGGGAGAAGTAGGTGGAGGAGGTACATCTTCACCACCTTCTTCCTCTTGATTATTTCCTTCTTCACCAATCATATCTTCACCAATGTATGTGATTGTTTTTGTTTCCGGATTATAGTGAACTCCCATTCTCGAGTCAACATTTTTAATGGAGATCTCGTGAACATTTGGAACCATATAAACTCTTTCAAACCAGCAAAATGAACTCCAAATTCTTCCATAATTAATGTAACAAAGTAAGCATATGGTAGAAATTTTGACTTTACATCAACCCTTAGCATATGAACCATTATGAGCCTTTCCCAATTAACGCTTATACCTCTCTTCCTTGCGTAGATCATTTGCATTTCCAAATCAGTCATGGTGCAGTGGTTTCTAGCCCGCGGAAACATAATATAGACAATGAAATAGTCTATCGTCTATAAAAAATTTACCTGCACTCCATGAGTCTCTAGATGGAATGACTCCTCCTAGACCACGAATTCTTTTAGCACAGAATTCAGCTTCGCTCAATCTGCCAATGCTGTAATAAAATTCATTTTTCCTGTAATCATCCCACGCTTCATTTTTAGGATCGTACAAAGAGCTCCCAGTATAGGGAATATGTAGAATCTCACCAACAATCTCAGGGGTTAGAGAGATTCTTGTACCCAACACATATGTAACCATCTTGCCTTTGTGAGGAGTCAAATTACTGAAGAATACTCTTACCAGATCCGGATAGTATGGATCAAATGATGAAATCAGTGGTTCCAATCCATATGCAGTCAAATCATTCTGAAAATTCAAACATTATTGACGGAAAGATGATAGCATACCATATTTTGGAGTGGACACTATCTTTCTTTGAAAGTCCTTTTTAAATCTTGCTTCTTGATCTTCAGTGAAAGTTGAGATTAATGGATTCTCTGCAAAAGATGAAGCAACTTTCTTCTTTCCTATCTCTGTAGTTGACACCTTTCATTTTTTCCTTGAAGCCATGGGTAAGGTGTTTTTAGGATTTGGAAGGTTTTAGGTTTTGAGAGGAAGATGTTTGATGAGCTGAAATTGGATATGATTTGTGAGTAAATAGAAATAAGTGGGTTGTATTATATGTAATGACATTTAATTGACTTTTCAATAATAGAGGTGAGCTTGGGAATATGAGAGAGAGAGAGAAAAGAGTTCTGACCAACAAATATTTTTGTCATAAAAGCATGTTATAGTGGGTGCAATCGATTTGCGTACAAATGCAATTGATTTGCAAACAAAACAGAATCAAAAGAAAACGGAAACGCATATTGTGCAATTGATTTGCACTATGGTGAAATCGATTTGCATTGAAAACATAAAGGTCAAAAAATAAAACATACAGTGAGCAATCGATTTACACTATTGTGCAACCGATTTGCATCAACCAAAAATGACCAAAAACATATTTTTCTTAAACTTAAACATCACTTAACATATATATATATATATATTCACATATAACAAAGTTAAAACAAGTATGTGAAAGCATAAAAAGAATAGAAAGCACCTTATATGTCGTGTTCATCACGAATGCCAAGTTCTCATCGAATCTTGTAAAACAGTTCTCTTGCTAAAGGTTTAGTGAAGATATCGGCAATTTGATTATGAGTATCTACAAATGTGACCTCGACATCTCCTTGAAGTACATGATCACGAAGGAAATGATGTCGTATGTCTATGTGTTTGGTTCTTGAATGCATGACCGGATTCTTTGTAATGTTTATTGCACTTGTATTGTCGCACCGTAGAGGAATGCATCCTAGATCGAGTTCGTAGTCACGAAGTTGTTGCTTGAGCCACAATATTTGAGCGCAACTACTACCTGCTGCAATATATTCTGCTTCGGCCATGCTAAAAGCAACACATGCTTGTTCCTTGCAAGCCCATGATGCTAATGCATTTCCAAGGATGTGACAAGTACCACTTGTGCTTTTTCTATCATTTTTACAACCTACATAATTCGCGTCAGAATAACCAACAAAATTATAAACACTACCTTTAGGATACCATAATCTAACATTTTTTGTTCCTTTGAGATGCTTCATGATCCGTTTCACCGCCATGAGATGAGATTCTTT
This sequence comes from Vicia faba, assembly GCA_948472305.1. Taxonomy (NCBI): domain Eukaryota; kingdom Viridiplantae; phylum Streptophyta; class Magnoliopsida; order Fabales; family Fabaceae; genus Vicia; species Vicia faba. Next base: position 1,513,571,700 of record OX451736.1, on the reverse strand, counting down.
GGATTTGCTTGAAAGCGAGAATATAGACAAACACTAAACATTATGTAAGGACAGCTTGACGTCAGATATAATAAGGAGCCAATCATACCTCGATATTTTGTAATGTCAATGTAAACACCTGATTCATCTTGATCAACATATGTACCGAAACCCATTGGTGTAGACATTGCCTTACAGTTATCCATGTCAAATCTTTTCAACAGTTCCTTGCAATACTTGGATTGGTTGATGAAGATGCCATCCTTTAATTGCTTGATTTGAAGTCCAAGAAAATAATTCATTTTACCCATCATGGACATCTCAAATTCTCCTTGCATAATTACTGAAAATTGTTCACACATTTCTTTGTTTGAAGAGCCAAAAATGATATCGTCAACATAGACTTGAACTAGCAAAGTGTCACCTTCGATTTTCTTGATAAACAATGTCTTGTCAACTTTACCCTTTTCAAAACCTTTTTTGCATAGGAAGTTACTTAGCTGATCGTACCATGCCCTCAATGCTTGTTTCAAACCATAGAGAGCTTTTCTCAATTTAAATACATGAGATGGATTCTTGAAATCTTTGAACCCTGGGGGTTGCTTAACATAGACTTATTCATTGATATATCCATTCAAGAATGTGCTTTTGACATCCATTTGGAAAAGCTGAAAATTTAATGAACAAGCATAGGCAAGTAAAAGACGAATAGCTTCTAACCTTGCAACCGGAGTGAAAGTTTCTTCAAAATCTATTCCTTCTTCTTGATTGTAGCTTTTTGCTACCAACCTTTCTTTGTTCTGAATAATTATTCCATTTTTGTCAAGTTTTTTTTAAACACCCATTTTGTTCCAATAATGTGTTTGTTGCTTAGCATAGGGACAAGTTGCCAAACTTGATTAATTTCAAATTGATTTAACTCTTCTTGCATAACAATAATCCATTGTTCATCGCCTAAGGCTTCATCAACTTTGGAAGGTTCAATTTGAGAGACAAATGCCATGTTTAGACAAGCATCTTTCAAATTTAGTCTTGTTGTCACACCTTGACTTATATCACCAATTACTTTATCGATAGGATGATCTCTATGAGTTTTCCATTCTTTTTGTAGATCATTGAAATTTTATTCTTGTTGGGGTGATTCTTCTTGTTGAATTGGTTGGTCTTTGGAAGTATTTTCTTAAGGACCTTCTAGTATTTCATCATCATCATCATTACAAACAATATTATCCTCCTTGGAGGAGTTAGATTCATCAAAATGTACATGCATTGATTCTTCAATTGTAAAAGTTCTTTTTTTATAAATTCTATATGCCTTAGTAGAAAGAGAGTAGCCAACAAAAATACCTTCATCGGATTTTTCATCAAACTTACCAAGGTTATCTTTGTCGTTGTTTAAGACAAAGCATTTGCAACTGAAAATGTAAAAGAAAGCAATGTTTGGTTTCCTCCCTTTGAAAAGTTCATATGGAGTTTTCTTCAAGATGGGTCTTATGTTAACTCTATTGCTAACAAAACATGTCGTGCTCACCGCATTTGCCCAAAAATATTTTGGAAGATTTGAATCGCTAAGCATCATTCTTGCAAGCTATACAAGAGACCTATTTTTCTTTCCACCACTCCATTTTGTTAAGGACTCCTTGGTGCCGAGAAGTTATGAGATATTCCATGTTCTCCATAAAATTCTTCAAACAGAGCATTTTGAAATTCTCCGCCATGATCACTTGTTATGGAGGCAATTGTTAGAGACTTCTCATTTTGAATTTGTTTAGCATACTTCTCGAACTCCTTGAATGCATCACTTTTCTGCACTAAAAAGAATGGCCAAGTATATCTATAGAAATCGTCAACAATAACCAAAGCATATACATTACCTCCGAAACTTCTTGTTCTTGATAGACCAAATAAGTACATATGCAACAATTGTAGTGGCCTTGTAGTAGACACCACATTCTTAGATTTGAAAGTTGATTTTGTTTGTTTCCCTTTTTGACAAGCATCACAAAGTCTATCTTTGACAAAATTTATCTTAGGCAACCCAATGACAAGATCATGCTTGATTAGTTTATTCAAGTGTTCCATGTGAATATGAGCAATTCTTTTATGCCAAAGCCATGAATCATCGTTGTTCGCCAAGAGACGTTATACCTTCAAAGATGGATCATCAAGGGAAATCATGAATATATTATTAATTATTTTACGTTTAAGTATAACCTCATGTGTGACTTCGTCTTCTATCAAGCATTCATCTTTTGTGAACTTGATCTTGAAGCCTTTGTCACAAAGTCGGCTAATACTAAGAAGATTGTGCTTTAGTCCTTAAACATAAAGAACATCTTTAATGGATGTGAAATATGGAGCACCAACTTTGCCTTTTCCAATAATTCTTCCCTTATTATTGTCTCCATAAGTGACAAAACCCTTTACCTTTAGTACTAGATTTGAAAATTGGTTTAAGTCTCCTGTCATATGCTTTGAACAACCACTATCAAGAATGGTGTGAGTTACCCAAGTTAGGTTTTGTTAGGTACCCAAGTTGCTTTTGGTCCTTCATAATTAATACCTTTCTTTACCAACACATAATGCCCACTTGCCACACTAAAGTTTCTAACATAGTAAGCATTAGGTGTATGGCCTTTAATACAACAATAAAAACAAGTAGGTTCAAAGTTACTTCTATATCTATAAGGATAATATTTCTTCTTAGGAAATGTTTTCTTTTTAGGATAGTGATGAACCACTTTAGGTTTGTTCACTTTCTCTTTGGATGATTGATCACTAGCCTTAACAAAGATATGTTTATTAGAACTTGTTTTTGAAAACTTTGAATATCCAAGTCCACTTTTATCATTGGAATATCTTTGTTGGCTAAGAACACCTTCCAATCCAATTTGACATTTTTCATATATTTTAATAACTCTTTTCAATTGGACAATTTGGAAAGAGAGTGATTCACAATTTTTTGCATACAAAATTCTATTTTTGTTCATCACTTAATTTTTGTTTTTCTTCTTTGAAATATTTTTCCATAGTTTCACATTTTTATTCTAAAGATGAAATTTGTTTCTTTTGAGATGAAATAGTTTTATAACACCTTGTGCATCACTATCAAAAAGAGAAAATTCATTACTAACCTCATCATCTTCATTATTGGAATGGTGTGAGGCTATCAATGCTAGATTTTCACTTTCATCACTATCGGAATCAGACGAAGAACTTATTTCATTATCCTCCCATGCAACATAGGCCTTTTTGTTCTTAAATTACTTTTTGCTTTTGTAGCCACCTTTCTTGGAGAGTTATGGATAACCCAGCTTGATATGACCTTGCTTACCGCATTCATAACATGTGACTTCTTGTGTTGATGTGGAAGCTTCCCTTTTCTTAAATGGTTTTTTCTTTTTGCATGAGAAAGGGATTTGTCATTTCTACCAAAAAACTTACCAAGCCTTTTAACAAGAAGCATGAAATTTTCATCTTCTTCCGGATTTTCTTCCTTTTCAACTTCCTTGGAATCAATCTTTAAGGAAATATTCTTGGATTTCTTCTCTTGATTTTCATGCTTTTCAAGTCTTCCGAGTTCCCTTTCATATTCTTGAAGTTTTCAAAACAATGTTGCGGAAGTCATTGAAGAGAGACTTTTCTTTTCTGAAATTGCCGTTACCTTTGGTTTTCATTCCCTAGTTAAGGATCTAAGTACTTTCAGATTTAGTTCGTCATTCTTCAAAGTCTTACCAAGAGCACTTAGATGATTTGTTAAGTGCACGAATCTCTTTTGCATGTCAAGGATGGTTTCTCTAGGCTGCATTCGAAATAAATCGTATTATTGACTCAAAGTATTTAGTCTTGATCTTATAACTTCAATAGTTCCTTCATGAGTTTGTACCAAGGTATCCCATATTTATTTCGTTGTTTTGCATGCCGAGACACAGAAGAATTCATCCATGCTAATTGCACCTTGAATAAGATTTATTGCCTTTTTATCATAGAGAACCTTCTTCTTATCATCTTCGTCCCATGCAGCTTTGGGCTTTGATGAGCCAGCACCATTGATTACCGTTATAGGAATAAATGGACCATTCTCGACGGCATCCCATATTTATGCTCGTTGTGCTTCTAGATGTGCCTTCATGCGTATTTTCTAGAAGTCAAAATATTCACCACAAAATAGAGGAGGCTTGTTGTTACTACCACCATATTTGAAAATTGGATTTTGATTTGCGGAAGCCATTCTGGATCTTTTAGGAACAGGTTACCTATAACCTGCTATGATGCCAATTGTAAGTACGAAGTGCGCCTAAGAAGGGGGGGTGAATTAGGTACTTTAAATTTTTTCTTGTTTTAGTGATGATGGATATTATTTTCTGGTTTATGGTAAGTTTATGAAAGAGTAAAGTGCAGAAAAATAAAGAGACACAAGCGATATATCCTGGTTCCCCTCATAGTCCGAGAGTACTCCAGTCCCTTTTCAACATGAAAGAGATTTCTTAATTGTGGCAAACTTAAACAAGAACTATCCAAAACCAAGAACAATCCTCTTGTCCCAAGAACAATCCTCTTGGACTTTCACTATGTCAACAATGAGAACAATCCTCTCAAGGTGACCTTACTTATATCCAACAATCCTGGAAAAACAAGATTACAAAACCACTTTAACTTATTTTCAACAATCCTGAAAAACAAGCAAGTATATAGCAATATTTGATTTGAGTGAGTTTGTGTAGCAATGATCACTTTGAGTGATTTTATCAATGAATTGATCTTCTCTTCCAATGACAATAGTATACAATTACTCAAGATATATAATGTTCAAAGTTTTCTGGTTGACAATATGTGAAAGTGTGCAGAAAACTTGTGTATGAAAGTGTATAAAAGCTTGAGTTTGATTTTTGAAAATTCAGAAAATATGATTGGGAGAGGTACTTAAAATGATTTTGAAAATGAGTATTTATGTGTTCATAGAACCCTTTTGAAACAAAATATAATTATGCAAATGAGTCATGAACAATTCGCAAGATTGAGTGATAGGTTTCCATGAAATGGTGTTATAAATAGGCATGAGTAAAGCTGCTATTTTTCAAAATCGTTCAGCAAGCAATCGATTGCACCCTTGTGTAAAACGATTGCACGGGGTTTCAACAACTAGAAATACAAAAATTTTGAGTGAGCAATCGATTGCACAAGTGTGTAAATCGATTGCACTTGAAGTCAGTAGCAAAAATTTATTAAGGGCAATCGATTTCATAAACATGAAAATCGATTGCACTTAGATACAATAGCTAATACTTTGAAAATGTGAAGCATGCAATCGATTGCACCAACATGAAAATCGATCGCACCCAAGTGAAAATTGATTTTTTTGCTTAGAAAACTTGAGTAAAAGTTTGGACAAGATAAAATATTTCTTTTTACCATTGAGCATCTATGTCTTAAGTTCAAAGTAAGTATTATCATTATACCTTGAAAATTTCTAAGTACTTGAACCAAATAATTTATCCACATATGCTTTTAGATTGATCAATAATCTTTGCGTTCTTGTCAAAATGGTTTGTCTTCCTCAAAACAAAAGTGCATTTGAGAAGCTTGATTTTACAACTCAGTCAATTACTGTGCCAGGAATTTCTTCAACTCCTGATGAAGTTGAAGAATTGATGCGAATTATCAGGAATAGTGATTACAACATAATTGATCACTTGAGTCATACCCCTTCCAAGATGTCTATCTTTTCATTGTTAATTTATTCAGAACCCCACAAAAATTCTTTGATGAAGTTGTTGAAAAATTCTTTCGTGCCACATGAGATAACAGTCAATCAGTTTGAGAATATTTGTGCTAACATATCTGCTGGGAATTAACTAGGATTTAAAGATTTTGATCTTCCTCCTGAGGGGCGCGACCATAACAAGGCACTGCATATTTCTATGAAGTGTAGAGGAACTGCTTTATCCTAGATTTTGGTGGAGATCGGGTCATCTTTGAATGTGTTTCCTAAATCAGCTTTGATGAAAATTGATTATTCTGGTCTTGAGCTACGTCTTAGTGACTTGATGGCGAAATTATTTGACGGGTCTCGGAGATCATTGTTTGAAGATGTGGAGTTACTTATCAAGGTTGTCCCTCGCACCTTCACTACTATGTTTTTCGTTATGGATATACAATCGGCATATTGTTGTTTGTTGGAGCGTTAGTGGATTCATAAAGCAAGGGCAGTCACTTCTACTCTTCATTGAAACTCAAGTATCATGCACATGGAAAAGTGATAACTATGTATGGTGAAGAAGAGTATATTATGAATCATTTGATGTCATTTCCCTATTTTGAAGTTGAGGGTGAGATACATGAGACTCCTTTCCAAACATTCGAGACATTCCATACGGTTAATATTCCTCCCTAGGGAAGAAAAGAATACCGGAAACATCTATGTCTTCTCTCAAGGATGCTAGAGCTATGGTGGAGAATGGTAACCCTGAAGGTTGGGGTCAGGTGCTGGATGTTATCCCTAAGTTCAACAAGTTCGGTCTTGGTTTTAGTCTAGGTCAGTAGAGTGCATCTCCTAGAGCACCTGGTCTATCTACTCCCGTGAAGTTTTCCCATCCAAGTGCTGCTCAAGAAGGATAGACCAATGCAGTTGGTGTTGATGGGGACGGTAGCTACAACATTGAAGATTGGATTCGTCCAAGTATTCCAGGCCAAGAATTCAACATTTGGACTTTTGTGGATGTTGTCCAAGTTTCAAGCGCCGAGTAGAAATTTTCTTGTTTTCTTTTATTATCATGTGATAATTCCAGCGCTTTACCAAAGGCGTAGTGGATCATTTGTGTAGGGCCACCATGTTTGTTTTTAAAAATTTATCACGAATGAAGGACGTTCTTGCATTCAAATATTTTGTTCCCTTTCTTTCTTTTTTTATTTTTCTTTAAATGGTGATGTTTCCTTTTCACACACTACCATTAAAACATCAAATTATCATTTATGCAGATGCACTTCTACCACTGATTCCATTGATAACGACTATGCTATTGCTAACTATGACTTTGATAATCTGATCTACCAAGCTGAAGAGGAGGCATATGAGGATTGTGACCTCCCGAAAGAATTAGCAAGATTGTTGAAATAAGAGGAGAAAGTTATCCATCCGAATCACGAATCAATCGAGATGGTGAATATTTGCACAGAAAAAGTAAGAAGAGAAGTCAAGATAGGGGAAAATCTCGAAGAAAGTATGAAGGCCAAATTGATTGAACTTCTTCGAGTATTTTGATACTTTTGCTTGGTCTTATAAAGACATGTCAGGATTGGATATAAATATTGTGGTACATTTTCTACCTCTCAAGGAACGGTGTTCTCCTGTTAAACAAAATCTTTGAAGAACTCATCTAGAGATGTCCAAAAAGATTAAAGAAGAAGTTCAAAAATGGTTGGATGCAAATTTCTTGAAAGTCATTAATTATCCTCCGTGGATTGCAAATATTATGTTTCTTCCTAAGAAAGATGGTAAGGTCAGGATGTCTGTGGACAATAGGGACTTGAAAAGAGAAAGCCCTAAATATGATTTTTGTCTTCCTCACATTGATGTGTTGGTCGATAACACAGCTTATTCTAAGGTGTTTTCCTTCAATGATGGTTTTTCAGGATAAAATTAGATCAAGATGGCGCCAGAGGACATGGAAAAGAAAACATTTATCACGCCATGGGGAACCTTTTTCTATAAGATGATGCCATTTGTTTTGAAGAACACAGGGGCAACGTATCAGCGTGCCATGGTCACCCTCTTTCATGATATGATTCACAAGGAGATCGAGGTCTATGTGGATGATATGATTGATAAGTCTGATACTGAAGAAGAACACCTTCTTCATCTAGAAAAGTTGTTCTAAATACTTAGGAAGTTCCTTTTGAGGTTGAATCCAAATAAGTGCACCTTCGGAGTGAGATCCGGTAAGTTGTTGGGCTTTAATGTAAATGAAAAAGCTATCGAGGTTGATCCTGCTAAAGTAAAAGCAATACAAGAAATTCCTGAACCGAAAATAGAAAAAGAAGTTTGTGGTTTCTTGGGGAGGTTAAACTACATTTCTAGATTTATCTCTCATCTTACAGCCACATGTGAACCTTTGTTCAAATTGTTAAAGAAAAATCAAACGGTCAGGTGGAATGAAAATTGTCAAAAGGCAATCGATAAAATAAAAGAATATATGAAGGAACCCCCGATACTCATGCCACCTGTTGAAGGGAAGCCATTGATCATGTATTTAACTGTATTGGAAACTCCATGGGTTGTGTTCTTGATCAACAAGATGAGACGGGAAAGAAAGAATAGGCCATTTATTACTTGAGTAAGAAATTTACAAAATGCGAGTCAAAGTACTCCTTGCTTGAAAAAACTTGTTGTGCACTTGTTTTGGCTGCCAAATGCTTGAGACAATATATGTTGACCCACACCACTTACTTGATATCCAAAATGGATCCAATTAAGTAAATTTTTGAGAAGCCAGCTCTCACAGGCAGGGTAGCCCGTTTGCAGATGATACTCGCCAAATATGATATTAAATACACTACACAAAAGGAAATTAAAGGTACTGTGTTGGCTGATCATCTCGCTCATCAATCCATGGATGATTATGAAGCAATGGAGTTCGAGTTTCTAGATGAAGAAATAGTGTATATTCGGGATTGTAATATCCCAAGCCTAAATGAAGTACCTGGACCGAGATTGCGGTAGACACTCATCTTTGACGTTGCTTCTAATGCAATGTGAAACGATGTTGGAGTTGTTATTACCACTCTAGAAGGATTCCACATTCCTTTCACAGCTCGTATTTGTTTCGATTTTACCAACAACATGGCTGAACATGAAGCTTGCATTTATGGTATTGATTTGTGAATCAAATATTTGAAAGTTTATGTGGACTCCAATCTTATTATCATCCAGATTAATGGAGATTGGGAGACTCGTCATCTGAACCTGATTCCCTATCGTGAGCATGTTATGAAGTTGATTACATACTTTGAAGAGATCATGTTTGAACATATTTCTAGAGAAGAGAACAATCTAGCTGATGCACTGGAAACTCTATCATCCATGTTCAAAGTTAAGTGGGCTAACAAAGCACCTTCCATTACCATCATAAGGTTGGATGAGCCAGCATTTTGTTTTGAATCCGAGTTAGAATTAGACAGTAATGCATGGTTTTACGATATCGAAAGGTACCTTGAAACACAAGAGTAACCTGAAGAGGCGTCTGCTACAAACAAGAAGTTTTTGAGAAATATTTCAGCCAAATTCTTCCTTAGTGGTGGTGTGTTATATAAAAGGCATCATGATGGTTTATTGCTCAGGTGTGTTGGCAAGAGAGAAGCAGCTAGAATCATTGAAGAGATACATGAGGGTGCCTTTGAGACTCAACCCAGTGTACATATCATGGCAAAAAAGATTTTAAGAGCTGGCTAATATTAGCGAACCGTGGGAATTGATTGTTATAACCATGCAAGAATTTGTCACAAATGTCAAATTTATGCTGACAAAGTGCATGTGCCTCTTATGCTGTTGAATGTCTTGAATTTCTCTTGGCCTTTCGCAATGCAGGGCATTGATATGATTGGAAATATAGACTCGACTTCGTCCAATGGTCATCCATTTATTCTGGTTTCTATTGACTATTTCACCCAGTGGGTCGAAGATGCGTCATATGCAAATGTTACCAAGCAAGTGGTGACTCCGTTTATTAAGCACAATATCATCTGTCATTACGGAGTGCCTGAAAAGATCATTACTAATAATGGATCTAATCTGAACAACAAAATGATGAAAGAGCTTGGTGAGTCCTTCAAAATCAAGCATTATAATTCTTCTCCGTATAGACCGAAGATGAATGGCATTGTTGAAGCGACCAATAAGAATATTAAGAAGATTATGTAAAAGATGGTAGTAACCTATCAAGATTGGCATGAGATGCTGCCTTTCTCTATGCATGGTTATTGTACCACTGTGCGTACTTCTACTGGGGCAACCCCATTTACGTTGGTTTATGGAATGGAAGCAGTTTTTCATGCGGAATTCGAAATTCCTTCTCCAAGGATCATGAAATATGCTGAGCCAGATGAAAGTGAATGGGTACATAATCGACTGGATCAGTTGGAACTCATTGACGAGAAAAGGTTGATGGCTATGTGCCATGGTAAGGTGTATCAACAGAGGATGAGAAAATACTTTGACAAGAGAGTGCGGCCTAAGTGTTATAAACAAAGTGACCTTGTGTTAAAGAGGATAATTCTTCCTTAGGGTGATCCAAGGGGCAAGTGGACTCCGACTTATGAAGGACCGTTTGTGGTCAGGAAGGTTTTCTATGGTGGAGCAATAATGCTTGCAACCATGGATGGTGAATACTTTCCACTCCATGAGAATGTTGACGTAGATAAAAAATAATTTGCATAAAATAGACCCGCTGAGTTGATCGGCTCAGGAAAAAAGGAATAAAAAGGTTCGGGCAAAAGTCAGGGATAAAGAAGAAGAGATAAAAAGAATGAAAAAGAAAATAAGTACACCCGCTAAGTTGAAAACCTGAAAGGGAAGCTTAGGTAAAAAGGGGTATCCCAGTGGATTGAAACCCCAAAAAGGGAGACCTAGGCAAAAGTTAGGGATATAAAGCAAATGACTAGATTCAGCGCGGGATCCTGATTTTCATCTACTATTATTATTGGTCACCTGGAAGGGGTTTGGAATTAGTTCAAGTATGTTTCGTCAGAAAGGAGGGAGATGAGAGAATTAAAGTAATAAGAGTTATAGCAGAGTTGGAACTTGATGGACATTCGTATTCATATTTCCATGTGTAAACACTCTTTTGTTTTGATATTGTGATTACCTCTTTTTAGGAGTTGCTTCCAAATGTAACTGCCTTTTTCAAAGGTTGGTTTTCAAATAAATAAAATATCCTCTTTTATCCAAATATGTGTTCATATTTATCTTTTATTTTTTTGTTTACAAAAGCTTCCAATATTTTGATAAACATTTGCGTATAAACCTTGTTGGCTCTGCACAAACATGTTAATTTAAGTTACATTTTATTTGCTTTTAAAGTTGTTTGAAATTTAGATAATAAATACAGCTATCATGCTATGTGTGGGGGCACATTTGATACTCCTTTTGGTAAAACAATCATCTACTTGTTTGTTTATGTTTTCTTTTCCCCGGATTGATTCATCACCCCGGATAATGGCAAAGTTTTGCTTCTTCCCAGTGAGTGCCCATTTCACCAGGAAGAGATTCTAAAAGTGTTTTAAGATATCTTGACTAAGATTTTCTCATATCCCCATTGAGTTTTCCTCAGGAATATCCTTTGCTCAAGAATACTCATTTTCTTAGCAAAGCCATTTCTTTGAAAGTACTTATTCGTAGACTCTCTCCTTATCCAATATGTTTTAATCTTAGATGATGATAGAGTATAGTGCGCTTTTGTGATTTCTTGGCCCGATGTCAAAAATCCCAGCAGGTTTTATTTTGATTGATGCATATCCTTATTCCCTAGTAGAGCTAAAGATTCTCGTATTTCCAGCAGTAGCATATTTTATTGAGTTTCACCCAACACGGATCTTCATATTCGTGGTAGTATAAGGTTTTGTTATCCCCAGTGATAAACTGATAAGTTATCAAACAAAGTCAGGTGAATTTTGATTTCCCATAGGCCCCATTTTATTATTGATCTCTACAGCAACGTCAAATATCCATTTGGCGTTTCGTCGCAGATATTACAATTTTCATCTGATCTTCTCTAGTGGAATTTGAAATTTATTTTTGCAAGTTTTATCAGGTTTCGCCCTGTGGTTATAGTTTTTTTTTGTTTCACCATTCCCCGGTGAAACATCTAGACATGTATCATTATATTGTATCCTCAAAGTATAGTGTTTCCATTCTCTTTTGAAATGTTATTCCATAGAAAAGTAATCCAAACATGCATTGGAACGTAAGCCATATTTGTTTCTATTTTCCCTAGTGAATTTTCTAGAACTTCAGATTATATCCCCCGCAAGGTCTTTATCCTCAATACCTCAGTTTCACCCCTACAAATATCCGGTTGATGTTAATCTATTGAGTGGTTGAGTATATACCCTTGATTGTAGTTCAGTTTTACCCCGACGTAGTTTTCTCGGGTTTAGTTTTTACTACCCTCGTTGGTTTATTCCAATGTATATTGATGTACCTTTTGAATACCAGTTTCGTCTTGACTTTTATTTTCAGCAGGTTTTTAGTAGTACGCCCTAATCACCTTGTTTGGGTCGAGTTTTGAGTTTTGTTTCCTCACCCGCGCATGAAATCCAGTTTTCATTCTGGTACTCATCTATTTTAGTTTTGTCTAACTAGTTATAACGAGTCTAGTATCATCTCATTTTTGTTTTCATACCTCGAACTTTCATAAGTGTTTGATTACTGAATCCTTTATCAGTTTTCATTTACCGAGTCATTTTTGGCAGTGTTCTTTTAACTGCGTCCTTGGTTGAAATCAGTCTCCTTTGTTCCTTGGATTCTTCTTGCAGTTTTCGTTTACTGTTTATCCATGGTCCGAGAGTAGCAAGTGCTCTGAGAAACATGCGCTCTCATGACTTTTATTTGGATCGAGTCTTGATCTTGTCGCCTGTGCATGAAATCCAGTCTGTTTTTCCCTAGTACTCATCTAGTTTGTCTTGCCTAATTAGTTAGAATGAGTCGAGTGTCATCTTGTTTTGTTTCTTTCCCTAGACTCTTCTATCGGTGTTTGTTTACCGTGTCCTTGGTCGAAACCCATATCTTACTCTTTGGACGTCTATCAGTTGTTGATTACTGAACCTTTGACAATGTTTATTTATTGTATTACTACTTTCGTTTGTTGTGTCCATCGACTTGAGATGTCTCTTTAATACATTTTTGGGTCTTAGTCAGTTTCCATTTACTGTTTACCCATAGATAGAGACTATCAGGTGCTCTGAGAAACATGCACTCTCAACAATCTGCTATTGTCAAGTTTTTCCTCTTTGCACGTGCGGGAAATCCAGTTTGTTTTGTCCTAGTACTTGATTCTAGAAAGTTTTGATCTTCTAGTATTGTCAAGTCGAGTTTTGTCTTGTTTGATGTCACTTCTTGGATGTTTATCAGTTTTTGTTTACCGAGCCTTTAATAGTGTATTATTACTTTACTTCAGCTTTCGTTTGTTGTATCCTTGGTTGACCAGTCTCTTTTGAGACTAGCAGGTGCTCCTAGAATCACACGCTCTAGCCACTTTGCAGTCTCCTTTGAGTCTTATATCACCCTTTTTGTGGTTCGGTTTTATCCTGACACATTATTCTAAAGTTTAGTTTCATCCACTCTTCTAAATTTGAGTTTTGTCTCAACTTTGTTAAAGTCTGTGTACAGCTCCATCCTGACGCATGTCTTTAAAGGGACATTTTTCATTAGACCCTCTTCTTGCTAAATTCAATTTCGTTTGGTACCTTCTAATTCATGCGTCTTCTAGCATTCTTTGACTTTGGGGAGGATCTGTTTTTTTTTCAAGAATGTAAATTTTTGGGTTCTTTCATATTCAATCATCTTCAACTCAAAACATTCGAAAGCTATTGCTTTTCTCACTTATCATGTTCAAGACGATTGAATAGGGGCAGCTGTTGCACCTTAAAATTTATCCTCTTGATTTCGGCTTATGTTTCATCATGATCATCCTATTGTATTGCATTCATTTCTTTGTGATGGGATCAAAGTGTGAAGGCCACCAAGTTTTCCTCAAGCTGTGAAAATTGATTATGTTGACAAGTTGTTAAGGAAGAGCCTCATACCCCAACTATTTAATATTTCTAGCCCCTTTGATCTCTCATGGCCCAGAATATCTCATTTGTCTCATTGGTTTATCAAGAGTTGAAGTTATGCAAATATTTGAGGAGGAATCCATCAGTCTCCCTCATTTGATGAAATTAGGATTATTGACTTATTGTAATATTTGGATTTTTGTCTAAGCCAATTTCTTGGAGCATTATCTTCTTATGATCATTTGAGGCAACTTTGTACAAAGAATTTCTCAAGAGGTCCAGTGGAATTAGGGTTTTGAAGTTTGATCATCATGCTTCTAACACAAGGTGCAAAATTAGGGTTTTGATTTTTATCAGGAGTTATTCAACTTTTTGATTCAAATTGGATTCAATGTGTTTCTATATGTTATTAAGCATCTTTTATTGAAAGGTTGAGGTGAAATTTAGATTGAAAAGGATTCAATTGATCACAAGGGGTAAAATGGTCATTTTGGTCAAAATCAGCCAAACTCAAAGTTGACCAACTAGACTATTGATCAACCATCAATTCAAACAACCTCATTTCATATTTCATAAAAAATTTCATCATTTAATCAAGGGAATTGAAGAAATTAGGGTTTACTTGTTCATAAAGTTACTTGAATGTTGAAAAGTTTTTAAGTGTCCATAGTACACAACTCTAACCAATCACAACTTGAGTTTGGTTAATTTGATTGAGGAAAATGTTACATATTCATAAAGCTTGAGAAAAATCCTAAAAGTTTGTCAATGAGGGTGGCAATCTCAAAAGTGAACCATTTAAGAGAAATTTAAGGTAGAAGTTCTTGCCACAAAGAGATGTCAAGTTGCCTTCTCATTGGCAAGTCATGCACGTATTTTGATCAAACACGTGGTGTGCCAAATGTGTCAGCTTATTTCTTCCAATCTAAGCATCAATTTGAGAATCTAATAAGAGCATCTTATAGTTTTCAATGGGAGCTGATTATTAAGCTTTGGATCATTCAAAATGGCCAAAGATTGTGTCAGATGTGGGCTATTGAAGTTGGTACCTTGAACTGATCAAACATGCCGCATGCATGCCCATGCACGCGTGTGCAGTCTGCCTTACCAAGTATCATTTTTCTCAACTTCTCTCCATCATATCTCCATCATTTCAAATCCAAATTGAGAAATCCAAAGCACCATTATTATTTACATGTTGCAAGCTTTTAGGAAGCCCTAAGAATTTGAAATTCGCACGAGCCATTTGAGAGCATGTTAAGGGTTAAGTAAGTTGTTTGATAAAAATCTGTATGCGTGCAAATTTCTGGAAGATTTCTAATTTTTTAGCTTGGTCTTTTCCATAAAAAACATCCTCATATACATGTACTTATCTTGCTAAAATAAGCCAAAACAAAACGCGTGATATCAACCCTTCACCCCTTTCTCTTTCCTTACCATATTTAGTAACTCTCTTCCCCCCATGTGCTGCTCATGCCAGGTCATATCATACTTATTCCCTTCATTTCCACTCCCTGTAAGCTCATCAAAATGACTGCAAGCTGCTGAGCAAAAGAGTGCAAAACGCAAGCTTCATAAAAAATTCCCAAACTTTTCAAATGTTATCAAGACTACCCCCAACGGATTTATTGGAGCATTGACACTTATGCCCTCACTCTCCTAACTCTATATAAGAAAGTCTTGGCCTTCATTCAAAGGGGGACTTCATTCTCTCTAAAAATCAGGAATCACATACTCTCTATCTCTCTCTCTCTCTCACTCTCTCTCTATCTCAAATTCAACTCGAGTTTTCTTTATCTTCCAAATCCAGAAGCTCTTTCTCCCTCATTTACTACTTGGTTGAAGCAAGACAAGCGAGATTCTTAGGGTTTCACATTTTTTTAGAGGCATTAGTTGGATTTATTTTCCAATTGTGAATCTTTTTCAAAGATCTATGGGTTTCATTACTGTTTATTTTCTTATTTGCGGATTACATCTGTTCGATACTTTCTCATCCGATTTACTCTTTCTTGCATTTTATTTCTTACTTAGGATTGGGAGTTCGTGCCACTTGGTAGGAAATTTTGGAAGTCCTCACTAAGAGGCCATGTTTTGGTTTATTTAATGTTTGTGCTTGCATATTGGGATGATGGTTTTAGGTCCTTTTATGACAACCATTCCTAAGTCCTCATAAGTAGGCAAGTGGTGAGGGTTAGTAATCGACCCCGATAGTCCTTCGTCCATGTGGTTCATATGCTCACTTTCTACAAGTAGATGCTATGAACATGTGCTCAAGATTTGAATAAGTCTAAGCCCTTTAAAGGAAAGTGAAAAGGGATCCTTCAATCGGATCCCCATGCTTTCTTTAACTCGTGTTGACTAACACCGATGCTTAGTGTATGCATGCATTGTGACTTTCCCCCCAAATATTTCTTGCCATAGTAATTGATACCACGATTAAGGACCTTTTATATTCCCACAATTTTATGGCTTGGTTGACTCGGGTGATTCGCTCCCATTGGCTACAGCTTTACCCTTGGTCTAATGCTTGGTTGCTTGTCTATGGCAGGACCTTCCCTTTTACTACTTTGTCTGTGCCTTGTAGGTGTTTGATATTCGAGTGATGCTCGAGCTTTTGTTTGTTTAGATGTTTGTTTTTTTGTCACATGATCTGTGACATTTTTCCATCTCCCGTTGGATGCTTTGTCATCCATTCTCGTGCTTTCTCATATGATAGTATGATTTCCCTTGCGTCTCTTTTAAGAGATATTTTCCATTCTCCCTTAGGATCGCTTGTTTAGGATAGTCCTCGATCTAGACATTTAGATAGGAATCCATGTATGTTCACTTAGGTAGATATTCCCCTTTCACCCTTGACATAGGGCCATCTTTGTATGATTATACTAGGGCTAGAGATTAGGATAGTCTCCCTTAGTTGTTTTCTTTTCTTTGCACATTGCATCTTAAAACTAAACTTTTTCCTAATCTTGGAAAATCATAAAACATCTCTAACGAACTTAAATCCTTCTTCAAGGTAAAAAATACAAATAAATCTTAATTGTTTGTGCGCCTTTTGGATTTGTTTCAAACCTTGATAAGTTGACATCTTACCTCCTTTTCCATGATATTTTTCTATCTTTGTTTCAATGTTTTTTCATCGCTTATGTTTGTTATTCTACTTTGATTTTCAATATCATTGTTAGGTGTGATGTTTTATCATATAAATTTTAATGTTTTGACATCTTTGCCATGATATTTTTCTATCTTTGTGTCGATGTTTAGCCATCTCGTATGTTTGATATCCTACTTTGATTTTCAATATCATAGTTAGGTGTGATGTTTTATCATCAAAATTGTAATGTTTTTCCATCCTTGCCATGATATCTTGCTATCTTTGTGTCGATGTATGAAACCACCGACAGAAAACACAGAGCTGCCACCGAACTTTATTTATCCTGAATGAAGGGGAAATATCGATAAAACCACAGGGGAATGGATAAGATGGTCTTGCGACCAAGAGAAAGGGTAAGGGAGTCGGTTATGCGAGGGAAAGGTATTAGCACCCCTCACATCCGTTGTACTCAACGAGATCCATTTTGTTGTTTGTCTTAAAGGGTGTGAATTATCTACACCTATGCTTGCTTAAGGGGAAATGAATGGTTTTTGATTATTGCGTTCGTGAGAGTTTTGCGACCCTTTGCCTTCGTATTCAATGAAGGAATCAGAATACCATAGTTCCTCTAGAAAATGGTTGGTTTGTTTGTGTTTTTTAGTGGGCGATGTTAACGCACGCATTCTAGCAATAGGCATGGCCGGTATCACGGTAGAACAGAGATAACATGCCCTTGGGTGATTTTTGCTTGGTTGAGTGTTTTACGGGTTTTAAAATAAATTCAAGTAATGGTTAAGAGCGTTTTGGGATTTTTGATTTGTGAATGTTAGGTTTTAATTACAAAAGAAGAAGAGGTTAAGAGGGAGACTAGAGACCTAATTGTTTGTTATGTACAAAGAAGCTAAAAGTCTATTTCGACATAAGGCGATCAAACGGGTTTTAATCGCCTTATGGAGCTAACTAAGGGAGTATGGCATCGGGGTTTGAACGAACAAATAAAGAAAATTAAATAAATTGAATTAAAGAAAATTAAACAAAAGATTAAGTAAATAACAAAAATGAAAAAAATTAATTAAAACAAATATGTTTTTTGTATTTTTCTCATGCAATAACTATGTAAAGAAAAGAAATTGAATAAATATAAATATTTTAAGAAGTATATGGTAAAATGCCTAAAGATAAAGCCTAAAAAAGGGAAAAATGCCCCAGCAGGGGTTGAACCCGGGTCCCCAAGGTTTATTGCTAAATGCTTTTCCAGTTAAGCTATGTTGTTTATTCATTATAACAATGGTTTAATTAAAACAAAAGGAAAGTGGTTATTGGATTAGGCCATTGGGCCAAAAGGCTGACCCGGTTTTAATGAAAGGGAGCAAGGAAAAGGGGAAACCCTAAGTGTAGTAAAAGAGGCGCCGCTCTTGGCCTTGGAAAAGGGAAATTATAACTGATTTTTCCTTTAAAATAATTCCATTAAAAATGCTAATCTTGCTCTCTCAACCAAATTAACAAAAATGCCTCTCTCTCTGTTCATCTCTCGCTCTCAATCTTCATGTTTACCAAGGCATCATATGCTTCAAGATCAAATCGACCATCAGGTAGGTATGGAGTTTTAATGGTAGTTATCAATCTCAGACACTTTATGTCCTCAGTACAAGTCCTATTCTTCATCTCATAACTATGCATTGGGAGATGGAAAGTGGATTTCACAGCTGCTTGTGTAGGCTTCCAGCAAGAGCTCCTAGTGTTTTTGTTACTAGTAGTAACATTGGAATGATGAAGCGGAAAAGCGGATCTTGTGAAGCAAGCACCAATACAGGTCTTCAATGTAGCCATGATAACCTTCAAAGCTTGCAGAAAGATCCGAATCAGATGCGAATTTGAAGCGATTAGGGTAAAACTGAAAACCCTAGAAGTGTGATTGAAAACGGCGTCGCTTTGAGTGTAAGATGGTGGTGGTGAAGAATCTCGGAGCGTGAGAAAAAATGAGGTCGAGAAGTGTGAAATTCCCGGGAGATGAATTGTGGACTCAAAAAGGGTAATTAGTAACAGTGTGTTCTTTCTTTCTTCTCTTTCGTGCTTCGTTATATTTTTCTTTGCGTTTTTTAGTTATGAATTTGTTTTGGCTTATGCTAAGGTTCAATGTTTTGCAGGTTTTTATGGTTTTAATAGGTTTAACTGGTTTTAAGAGGTTTAACCGGTTTTAAGATTTGTAACAACAGGTTTTAGGTTTAGGTAACAACGGGTTCTATTGATTTTGCAGGTTGAAGTTTCTAAGCAGTAGGGTTTCTGCATGTTCGATTGCTTGGCAGTGAGGGAGGTTCTGGAAGAATTGGTTATGGGAAATGGGAGAACACATTTTTA
Source organism: Vicia faba (assembly GCA_948472305.1). Taxonomy (NCBI): domain Eukaryota; kingdom Viridiplantae; phylum Streptophyta; class Magnoliopsida; order Fabales; family Fabaceae; genus Vicia; species Vicia faba. The sequence continues at coordinate 1,513,552,505 of OX451736.1, read as the reverse complement.
ATTTAGAGTTTTCTGGATATATTTGGTATGGAATTTTCCAATCGATTTCTCAATTTATCTCAAAATTCCTACTCTATTTTCTATCATTTGAAAACAGCAAAGATGATTTTCATTTTTTCCAGGTTCACATGGTTTAATATCTTCACAGTTTAATAGTTACTCAGTTATATGAATTTTTGCATACTGAATAATAACAACAAAATATAGTTCACAAAAACAATCAACAGATTCACAACAATGGCGTGATTATCATCTCTGAGAATCAAGCATGGAAGTATAAAAAAGTTGGCGGAGGAAAATACCTGTCGGAGTCTTTTCGACAGAGCTTCGAACGAGGTAAGTATAAGAAATCCCTTATTCTTCCGACAATCTCTCAAAACAAACTAGTATCAGTGTTGAAGTCGACACGATTGGGGAAAGCTATGAATGTGCTATACATTTGTGCAAGTTCTGATGTTGTTGAAAAATTGGTGATGAAAACTTCAATTGCAGGTTTGTTGTTTTGTTGACAAGGTAAGCTGGTAGGTTTTTTTTTTTGTGCAGTTTTGGTAATTTTTTTTTGGTTTTTGGGTTGAAAGTTTGTGGTTTTGCTGGTTTTCTGGGGTTAATAGTTTTTGCTTGGTTTTGGTTTTTTTTTGGTTATGTGTCCACTTCTCCAATGAAACAGTGGTGTGCTTCTTATATTGAAATAACAGTAGAAATTGGGAGGGAAATCAAAGATACTTTTGAACACTTTTGCTATCCTGCTTGGTCACTTTTTGGATACATGTTTTGTTTTTGTCTATTTTGGTGTTTGGGTGCAGTTTTCTTGGACTGTTTGGCCTGTTTCTGTAGCAGGTTATATCTTTCCTCTTTTATCTTTCTATGATGCAAAGCTTAATGCTTGTTTTAATTAAAGTTCTGAAGGGTTTGTTTTTGTGGAAAATGATGATGCTAGGGTGTTTTGGCTGCTTGCACTAAAGTTTTGACTTGTTTCTATGCTTGTTTTGCCTTAGCGTGCTATGCTATACTGCTTCTGTGTGTTTTGCTTTGGCCTGTTATGATATACTGCTTGCTTTGTGCGCTGTGCCTGTTTTGCTGGCTTGCTTGCTAGCTTGTAGCATATTGTCTTGTGCGCTGTTATGTCTTGTGCACTGTGCTTGCTTGCTTTGTGCGCTGCTCCTGTTTTGCTAGCTTGCATCATATTGTCTTGTGCGCTTGCCATGCTGCTTTGGCTTTTGTTTTGCAAGTTTTCTTTTCTTCTTTTCTCCCTTTTTGTGAACCAAAGAGAAAAACTCTTTGTGATTTGCAATTTGGGAGAAAACTAAGACATGATAAAAAAACATTTCCCTCTTTAACTGATTCCAAAAGGCAAACCCTTATGATGACATAACAATCCATTAATCCTTGTTTGAATATTTTTTTTCTTCATGTTTTGATCGCTAACCCTTTTTTTTTTCTTGTTTCATGAGCATGATTATTGGACGATCCAAAGCGAGATTGACCGATGAAAATACCAAGGCGAGGATGAATGACTTGAAGATGAAGACTTGGAGAAACACAAATTATTTCTCTTCTTTTTTTTTGTAAATAAAACAAATGTAATTCGTATTCCAATAATTGTGATTTATTTTTCATATGCTCTGTAATCAATCCAAAAATGTAACAACATGAATGCTTGAATGATACGTTTTTTTTGAATGAATTCTTTTGTATGGAAATCAAACAACTCTCGATCTTATTTAAACTCTAAAATTCTCTCTTGAATGATTCGAATGCACATCTCAACTTAGTAACTTGAATCTCAAGAAATCATGAATAATAGTTGTAACTTGTATTCCAAACACATCACGCGCCTTATAATCAAACTCTCAAACAAAACAAAATGAATGCTTAAGAATTTAATTCCACTAATTAATTCGAACCCTAAAACACTGGTCGCTTAAACCTTAATCTTCAAATCATGTCTGAACCACACTCACACTTCTCGAACAGAACTCTGACTTTGACATTCATCCCACCATAACTTGAAGCTTAAGCAACAAAATAAGTCTTGATTATCATGAACCTTTAACCCCATTTTCTGAAGTGCTCGGACTCCACATCTAATGCACAGAGCTTTGAGCCATCCTCGAGGCAGGCGAAAGGAATATCTTGCAACCTGACGACACGATTCATTCAATGATCTGCTAATCGAGAACCAGATGTGTTTCCTTTTTACCTGATAAGAAACCCTCAAAACAAGATTAGACATAAAGAGGGCACAACCCTAAAACTTTAAACCAAAGCGCCTGATTCCCTGAGATGTGGGATATGAAAATGACTGAATAATAAAATGATGCTAATGAAATGCAAAGTTCAAAGCTAGATAAAAAAATAAAAGAGATAGGGAAAATTTGGGGTACGACAGCTGCCCCTATTTAATCGTCTTAAACCTGAAGGCGAGATTGGCGTCAGCCTTTCAAGAGTTCAAGGTGGAAGATGATTAAATACCCGGACCCGAAATTTGCCCTGGAGAGATGGTGTGAATGTCTGCTTGGGGAAAGACAAATTGGTCTTCTGGTGGACTGGTCATGATGAATAAATCATGGTTGAAAAATGGTAACTTGCACTGGGGTAACGACACCAATACAAGGTTCACGAGGGAGTGGGTGGTAAAGTGACTGAAGGGATATCATTGACAATATCGCGGTGACTGGAGGTAAGAAACTTAAGGATAACATGAAGGTAAAGTCTGCGGAAGACTTAAGATCCTACAAACATGGCGCAACGGCAAGATCTACGGACGATCTACGACCTTAAAAAAAACATAACGCGATGGTAAGATATATGGACAATTTACGAACTTAAGAGAGGTAAAGAGGAGAAGTTAAAGTCTACGGATGACTTACGACCTTAGAAAGATACTACGGTAAGATCTACGGACGATCTACGACCTTAAAAGAGGTAAAGAGGAGAAGGTAAAGTCTACGGGCGACCTACGACCTTAGGAAATGAAACGACGGTAAGATCTACGAACGATCTATGACCTTAGGAAAGATAAAGCGAAGGTATGATCTACGGACGATCTATGACCCTAGAAAGATAAAGAGACGATAAGATCTATGGACGATCTATGACCTTAAAAGAAAAGATGATGAGTGGGTAAAGTCTACGGATGACCCACGACCTTAAAAAAACATAACGTGATGGTAAGATCTACAGACGATCTACAACCCTAAAATGCGAAGGTAAGACCTATGGACGGTCTACGAACTTAAGAGAGGTAAAGTGAAAGTGAGATCTACGGACGATCTACAACCTTAGGAAATGTAAAGTGAGGGGAAGATCTATGGACGATCTACAACCTTAGGAGAGGTAAAGTGAAGGTAAGATCTATGGGAGACCTACGACCCTAAGAATACGAGGAAGAGAGGGTAAAGTCTACGGACGACCTACGACCCTAAAAAGATAAAGCAAAGGTAAGATATATGGACGATCTACGATCTTAAGAGGATAAGAGGGTAAAGTCTACAGATGACCTACGACCCTAGGAAGATAAAGCGACAGTAATATTTATGGACGATCTACGACCTTAAGAAAAAAGATGATGCTACGGTAAGATCTATGGACGATCTACGACCCTAAGATGCGAAGGTAAGTTCTACGGACGATCTATGACCTTAAGAGGATGAGAGGGTAAAGTCTACGGACGACCTACGACCCTAGGAAGATAAAGCGACGGTAATATCTATGGACGATCTACGACCCTAAGAAAAAAGATGATGCTATGGTAAGATCTACGGACAATCTAAGACCCTAAGATGCAAAGTTAATATCTACGGACGATCTACGACCTTAAGAGGATGAGAGGGTAAAGCCTACGGACGACCTACGACCCTAGGAAAGATAAAGTGAAGTTAATATCTTCGGACGATCTACGACCCTAAAAAGACACCACTATGGTAAGATCTACGGACGATCTACGACCTTAAAAGATAACTCGACAGTAAGATCTACGGATGATCTACGACCTTAAAAAAAAGATGATGAGAGGGTAAAGTCTACGGACGACCTACGGCCCTAGGAAGATAAAGCGAAGGTAAGATCTATGGACGATCTACAACCCTAGAAAGATAAAGCGACGGTAAGATCTACAGACGATCTACGACCCTAAGAATACAAGGAAGAGAGGGTAAAGTCTACGGATGACCTACGACCCTAAGAGAGATAAAGTGAGTATTGAGAGTTGGGGAGCATGACGTACTAAAACCTTGGTTTATTTTAGTTGGTAGTGTAGTAACAGATGTCAATTGGGAATTATGAAGATGAAATGTTTGTGAGGACATTTTGTTGATTTGGGATTGATTTGGGATTGATCTGACTCATGCTTCATATGCATTTAAAGTGTGACATGATAATCCATGGATATGTTATGCGTTTGAGGATGCAATGCAGTATATCGTGATGATTATTTTATGCAAAATGTTAAAAACTCATTGGGATCTGTTTCTCGTCATCTTGAGGTACCAATATGGACTGGTGCTTGAAATTTGAGAAGAAAGAGTTAGCCTTGTCGAGTTCACTGGGGAATTAAATCTTGCTGAGGAGAAAAGACTTGATATGACCTCCTTCATGTGTTGGGCTTTGTGAATAACTGAAAAAGAGACGTGGATCGCAACCAATTCCCCAAGTCTCTTTGTGTGGGAGAATCGGGCACTCGGTCGATTGTAAGGAGGCGACGAGGATGAAATCTTGGTCAAGGTGACCGTTATGACTTGCTACCTACACAGAAGAGCGAACACTTGAACGCCACAACATTCCCTTGGGATGCCTCCATATCCACGTAATGTAGTGTTTCACATCTTAGCTCATGATTATTATTGACTTATTGTTTTCAATGCAATGCTTAACAAAGAATTTAAATCACGATTCGCATATGAAAAATAAAGTAAAAGCACATAACAAAGAGTTTTAATGGAAGGGCAAATTTTATTAATGAGTTTGGCTCGTGAATGGGCATTCATACATAGAAACAACTCCTAAATGAGGAAGTTGCGGAAAAGAAAAGAAATACAATGAGTAAAATGGCAATAAGAAAATCTAGATTTTCCGTTAAAATTGATATTGCTATAGTTCTCGCATCCTGGGTCATCCTAGTGTCGTGCTTCCAAAAGATAATAATTAGATGGATCCATCCCGCATTAGGAGGGTGTACATGAAGAGTCTTCAGACTACAGTCTTTTGCTTTTATGTCCCTATTTTTTGCCTGGATCGTCCTTTCGGGTTTTCAATCCACTGGGACACCCATTTTTGCCTAAGCCGCCCTTTCGGGTTTTTGACTTAGCGGGTTATTCTGTTTTTTTCTCTTTTTTTTAGCCCTAACTTTTGCCTAAGCTGCCCATTCGGGTTTTCGACTTAGCGGGTCCTTTTATGCGTAGTATTTTTTGACTGAGTCTAAATTAATTGGAAGCGGAACGTCTTCCCCATCCATGTTTGTCAGGATTAGAGCACCTCCTGAAAAAGCTTTCTTTACGATGTACGGTCCCTCATAGTTAGGAGTCCACTTGCCTCTTGGATCAGTGTAGATTGGGAGAATCTTTCTTAAGACTAGGTCCCCTGAGTGGAACTCTCGAGGTCGAATCTTCTTGTCCAATGCCCTCTTGAGACGTTGTTGGTATAACTGTCCATGACAAATGGCTGCCAAGCGCTTTTCTTCGATGAGATTGATGTGGTCGAGTCTCGTTTGAATCCATTATGCTTCATCAAGTTTAGTATCCATCAGATCCCTTAACGAAGGAATCTCCACTTCGACCGGGAGTACTGCATCCATACCATAGACTAGCGAAAAAGGAGTTGCCCTAGTGGAAGTATGCACCGAAGTCCGATAGCCATGAAGAGAAAAAGGCAACATCTCATGCCAATCTTTGTATGTTCTCACCATTTTCTGGACGATCTTCTTTATGTTCTTGTTAGCGGCTATGACTGCCCCATTCATCTTTGGCCGATAGGGTAATGAATTATGGTGCTCGATCTTGAACTGTTCACACATTTCCTTCATCATCTTGTTGTTAAGATTTGACCCGTTATCAGTGATGATCTTGTTAGGAGTTCCATACCGGCATATGATTTCTCTTTTGATGAAACGAGTGACAACTTTCTTGGTCACATTCTTGTACGATGCCGCTTCCACCCACTTGGTGAAGTAGTCAATAGCAACGAGGATAAACCTGTGTCCATTTGAAGCGCTAGGCTCGATGCATCCAATCATATCGATACCCCACATTGCAAAAGGCCATGGTGAAGTCAACACATTCAAAGGAGTGGGAGGAACATGTATCCTGTCTGTGTAAACCTGACATTTATGTAACATTTTGGCATATACACAACAGTTACTTTCCATCGTCATCCAGAAATAACCTGCTCGTAGGATTTTCTTGGCCATGGAATGCCCACTAGCATGAGTCCCAAAAGATCCCTCATGTATTTCTCGTATAATTGATTCTGCCTCGTGTTTATCCACGCATCTGAGCAGAAATAAGTCATAGTTTCTTTTGTACAGAATGTCTCTTGACAATAAAAACTTAGACGCCATCCCTCTGAGAGTCTGCTTATCACAAATCGTAGCACCTTCGGGATACTCTTGCTTCTCAAGATATCTTTTGATGTCGAAGTACCACGACCTTTCGTCTGATACATCATCAGTTGTGAGATAGTGAGCAGGGAAAATATGTGATGGCTCGTTGTAACGAAAGATCCTTATATTGAGTGTATGATTCGGGTAATTGACTTTGAACATCGCTGCTAAAGTGGACAGAGCATCTTCCAGTTGATTCGCTTCTCTAGGAATGTTCTCAAAGGTGACCACATCGAAAGCGGGAAACAACTCAACTATGTAATCCCTATATAAAACTAAATTAGGGTGCCGTATATCCCAATCACCTCGTACTTGATGTATCACTAAAGAAGAGTCCCCATAAACTTCAAGAATCTTAATCTTCGAATCAATGGTTGCCTCAAGGCCCATCATACAAGCTTCTTACTCAGCAACATTATTCGTGAATTCAAAACATAATCTGGAAGTGAAAGGTATGTGAGTATCGCGTGGAGATGTTAGAACTGCCCCAATACCGTGACCCATAGCATTTGACGCACCGTCGAACGTGAGAGTCCATCGCTCCCCTGGCTCAGGTCCTTCATTGTCATCAAGTTTCATAATATCCTCGTCTGGAAAGTCGAACTTCATGGGATGATATTCTTCCAATGGTTTGTGAGCGAGATGATCAGCAAGAATGCTACCTTTGATAGCCTTTTGTGTGACGTATTGGATGTCATACTCAGACAAAAGCATTTACCACCGAGCCAATCTGCCTGTAAGTGTTGGTTTCTCGAAGATGTACTTTATCAGATCCATCTTAGATATCAGAAGCATAGAATGTGTCAACATATACTGCCTCAAACGTCGGGCTACCCACGTAAGAGCACAACAAGTCTTCTCAAGTAAGGAGTACCTCGATTCACAACCAGTAAACTTCTTGCTCAAATAGTAAATGGTGTGTTCTTTTCGTCCAGTATCATCATGTTGTCCGAGCACACAACCCATAGATCCTTCAAGCACAGTAAAATACATAATGAGAGGTCTCCCGGGAACTGGTGGTATGAGTATTGGTGGCTCTTGAAGATACTGCTTAATCTTCTCGAAAGCTTATTGACAACTCTCATCCCAACAGACATCCTGATTCTTGCATAACAATTTAAAGATAGGTTCACAGGTAGCAGTAAGATGGGAAATGAACATGGCTATGTAATTCAACCTTCCAAGGAAACCTCGTACTTCCTTCTCATTTTTTGGCGCCGGCATATCTTGTATTGCTTTTACTTTGTCTAGATCTACTTCAATTCCTCGTTGACTCACGATAAAACCAAGTAACTTGCCCGACCAAACCCCAAAGGTGCATTTGTTGGGATTAAGCCTTAACCTGAACTTTCGCAAACGATCAAACAACTTCTTCAAATGAACCAAATGCTCTTCCTCCGTCTATGACTTGGCAATCATGTCGTCCACATACACCTCGACTTATTTATGGATCATGTCGTGAAAGAGAGTCACCATAGCTCGCTGATATGTCACACCAACGTTTTTAAGACCAAAAGGCATGACTTTGTAGAAAAAGGTACCCCAAGGAGTTGTGAAAGTTGTTTTATCCATGTCTTCCGGAGCCATCTTTATCTGATTGTATCTAGAGAAACCATCCATAAAGGAAAACACCGAAGACTGAGCAGTATTATCAACCAATACATCAATATGAGGCAACGAGAAATCATCCTTCGGGCTTGCTCTATTCAAGTCTCGGTAGTCAACGCACATACGTACCTTACCATCCTTCTTAGGTATGGGCACAATGTTAGCAATCCAAGGCGGGTAATTTATCACAGATAGGAAACCTGCTTCGAGCTATCTCGGAACCTCTTCTTTGATCTTCAAGGCCATGTCAGGTCTGGTCCTTCTTGGTTTTTGCTTTACAGGAGGACATTCTGTCTTGAGTGGCAACCTATGCATTACTATATCAATGTCTAAACCGGGCATGTCTTCATACGACCAGGTGAAGATGTCAGCATACTCTTGAAGAAATTCAATCAACCCCTTCTTTTCTTCACTTTGCAAGGCGGCCCCTATCTTGACTTCTCTCTTTACTTCTTCAGTATCGAGATTGACGACTTCTGTTTCTTCTTGATATGGCTGGATGACCTTCTCTTCCTGTCTCAAGAGCCTGGATAGTTCTCCAGGGACTTCACAATCTTCCTCACTATCTTCGTTAGCACGATCAACTGGATTCTCAAGGATATGAGGAGCCATAGCATTATCATTTCCAACGGAGTTCGAGACGGATCTGCATGATCGATGATTTTATGTTTTATTTTTAGAAAGTGCAAAAGAATATTTAGAACATGAAAAGAAAAGTATTTCCATTTTTATTTTGAAAAAGTAAAAGTAAAAGAAAAGACAGGGAATAAAATTGTATGCGAAAGTGTGATTTTTCATTCAATGTTAAACTAAGATTGAAACATAAAGGGCCCATTCTACAAGCTGTCAGTATGCCTTGGGCAGGACATATGACTTATAATTGAAACAAAAAATTACACATCAAGGAAAACAACTTCAGGGATGTCTATGGCAGTCCAATTGTTGAGCTCCTGGTCCGGTGCAACTTGATAGATAAATCTTGAAATATCTTCATCGTCACCTTCAGCATCTGTGGAGAGCACTTGTCCTTCTTTGCTTACACCAGCATTGACGGACACTTTAGAAATTGGGGAACCTGCTGTCCTTTGAGAGGAACCCAACCAGCTTGCACGGAGGATGATGGCTGATACCCAAGACCAAAACGATCTTTATTCTCTGGAACTTCGATCAATTTGCCCCAACTGTCATGGGGAGGTCTAGCTTCTATGAGGGCTTTGGCATCCTTCAAAGAAGCCAGGGGTATCTCAGACTTCTTACATTCTACGACGGGGACTTTGTCAAAAGTAACAATCTCCAGAGCTTGAAAGGGCAACTCTTGTACCTCGCCTTCCACTTCCACGTAACGGTAGGTAGTCAGATTATTAATCATTATGTCTTCTTCCCCGCAAACGACGACAACTTGGTCATTCGCAATGAACTTCAGGCGTTGATGAAGAGTAGATGTCACAGCTCCAGCTACATGAATCCATGGACGATCCAAAAGGCAAGTATAGGATGGACGAATGTCCATAACATAGAATGACAAATAGAAAGTGTGGGGACCAATCTTGACAGGAAAATCAATTTCTCCATCCACCGATATTCTCAAACCATCAAACGCTCGAACATTTAGAGTGGAGGGTATCATCATTACTCCGTCCATATTCAAATTAAACAAGGTAACCTTAGGCATCACATTGAGTGAAAAACCTATATCCACCAAAACTCGAGATAAAACAATGTCCAAACACTTCATAGAAACATGCAGCGCTTTATCGTGGGCTCTGCCTTCAATTGGGAGTTCATCATCGCAGAAACCCAAACAATTTCCCACATCAATATTAGTGACTATTCCTTCAAACTGGGCCACAGAGATGTCTTGGGTAACGTGAGAAGAACATAAGGTCTTCAATAAGGCGTTACGGTGGGCCTCTAAACATAAAAGAAGAGATAATATGGAAATCTTGGATGGTGTCTGGTTGAGCCGGTCCACTACTTTGTAATCACTCCGCTTGAGAATTCTCAAAAGTTGCTCCGCTTCTTGTCCTTCAGAAATTTTGAGTTGATTATCCATTTCTTTCTTTCCCCTAGCCTTAGCTAGAGCTTCACTGTTAGTTTCCTTAGGAGGTGGTGGTGGAGGATAAAAGATCCGACCACTGCGGGTCATGTTGCTTGTTCCCGCAATGTTGGTACCATTCTTGTCACCTACCGGAGGGCACTCATACCTCTTTCCATGAATATAGACTACATTGTACTCCCATGGAACTGCCTTCGAGTCGTTACTTGTAGGAGGAATAGGAGCTTGAATCATTGTGGGGGTAATAGGAACCTGAATTGTTAACGGAATACTGGGGGTGGCTGAAAAACTTCTCAGATAGTAGGGGATTTCCAGAACATCAATTTCTTCTTCTCGGAATACTTTCTCTATCTATAAGATACCTTCATCGATCAACTGTTGGATGGCCGTCTTTAACTCAGCATACTCTTCTGGTTTGGAAGAACAGGTTAAGCAGAAGTCATGGAGTTCTTGTAGCACTCCATGCTTCAACAAATGTTCTTTGACAGTTTCCAAAGATATCTTAATTTCATCAACCTTTGATACCAAAACCCGTTCATTAACTTCTTCGATAGCGTGGACTGTTCCCCCTTGATGAGGAGGCATGGGATTATTTTGAATATTCAGACCCACAGGGTTGAAGTTGATGGCTTTCGCATCAATGAGATCTTGAACTTTGCACTTAAAAACTCTGCAATTTTCAATTGTATGGCCTGGGGCACCAGAACAGAATTCACAATGAGCATTACCATCATATCCCCTAGGGAGAGGATTTGGCAGTGGACCGAGTTTGCACAATTGGACCATTTGACTAGCAAGTAACTGTGGGAGAAGCTAAGCGTAGGACATGGGAATGAGATTAAATCTTCGTTCAGGGGCTCTCTGTCTTGGAGGAGCTCTCGGGCCTTGGAGATGTTGATTCGGCGGTTGATAAGTTGTAGGAGGTGCAAACTGTTGTTGCGGAACATAATGTGGTTGCGGAGAGAAAGGCCGTTGTTGGGCCATCCAGGGTGCTGGAGTTGTAGCAGCGTATACTTGCGGAACATATTAGTTGGGAACAACACCAGGTGTAGGAAAATAAGGGAATCAGACTTGAGGAAATATGGGGGCTCTTCCTTGGTTGACGGTGATGGCACTGGTCTCGCCCTCTTTCTTCTTGACAAAACCGGAAAATGGTTCCCTATTAATGCCTGCATTGTTGTTAGCATTATTAGGAACACCTTGAATCGTTCCAGCCTTAATACACGTCTCAACACGTTCAGTAATGATGACCATATCAGAAAATGAAGTAGAAGTGCTACTGAGCATATGCTAGAGATAAGGGCCTCGTAGGGTACCCATAAATAGATTAATCAGCTCACGATCCAAGAGAGGAGGTTGGACCCTGGCAGCTAGTTCACGCAACCTCTGAGCGTATTCTTTGAAAGACTCTTCAGACTTTTGCACCATCCCCTAGAGCCGAGTACGGCTCGGAGCCATGACAGTATTATAATGATAATGTTTCAAAAAAGCATCGGCGAGCTCTCCCCAAGTACTTACATGAGATCATTCCAATTGCATATACCAATCTAAGGATGCCACGGTCAAACTGTCCTGAAAGAAATACATGAGCAAAGGTTCATTTCTAGCATAGGCCGCAAGTTTTCGACAATAGGAACGGAGATGTGTCTCTGGGCAAGAAGTGCCTTTGTACTTGTCAAACTCTGGGACTTTGAACTTGGGAGGAATGACTACCCCAGGCACGAGGCACATTGCAGCAGTGTTGAATCCGGAAGCCTTGATACCCTCCATGGCTCTAAGTCGCTCTTCAAGAACATGATACATTTTCGCAGTTTCGGCAACCCCGACAGCAAGGTTTACATGGGGTTCATCGAGATCAATAACATCATGATGATCGTCGACATCATTCCTAGGAGCACTGGTAGGAGTCTCAACATTAGCATTATCATTTCTCCCATTAGCAGAAGTGGAAGGAGCAGCAGTAGTAAGCTTGGTAACACTCTGGTGTAGTTCTTCTTGACAGTTAATCACGGCATGCAGAGTTTCCATGAGTTGATCCATGCGGGTACCCATAGTGTCCATATCCCGACGAAGTGCATTCTGATTTTCTTCGAAAAGATCCATTAGCCTTTGCTGGTTGCCTCTGGTACGGTAGGGATGTGGATGAGTCGTCTTTGCTGTTTACTGGATTCTGGTAAAGGGGACCCCATTGAGTTTTTGTTGTGAAAAAAATGAATGCATGATAATATGGATGAATGCTTTATCTTCATTACCAATGAGACCCAAAGACTCGTCTATCTTTTTTAAAATTTGCTTTTTTGGAAAGCTATATTGTGATCGGTGGATCTGGAACTGACTGTTTAACGCTGGTTCGCGAAATGTCGCGGAAGCAAGAGTCGCCACCGTCTTTTATTTTCTCCAAATGGAAAGGACAAAAGCACAGAAAAATTCCTTTAAAGAGATTGCTCTCGGTTCGGGAGGTAGGTTATAGAAAGGGAAGGTGTTAGCACCCTTTCTATCCATGGTTATCCATGGGCTCTTAGATACTTGCTCAATGTGTTTTCAAAATTGTTTTGTTTGCTTTTCAATGTGGGTTTTAAAAAGTTTCTTTGAAAAATTTCAGTTCGACTCATACGTCAGAGTGTTTGAAAAGTTTGCTTTGAAAGCTTTTGAAAAGTGTTTGTGTGAAAAGTCTTTTTGAGTTTGTTTTGAGATTAGAGCAAGTATCCTTGAGAACCTACCTACCCTAAGGAATTCGTCTGTGTAAAAGTCCTTAAAAGTAGTGCCATCCCACCATTGAGAGATAGGTAGCACCACCGTTGGAGGTGTTCGGGTCAATTCGATTTTTAGGGACATGGTGATCACCAGAGCAATGGGAAGACACCTTAGAAGCTACCCTCATGCCAGGTTCCTGGATCATGAGGACTTACTAAAACGTCCTCTACTCGACGATCACCTTTCGAAAGGCAACAGTGAGACGTACCCTAGGGGTGGTGTGTGTGATTCGTGTGTCGTTTTCAGATATTTGTCTTGTCATGTTTATTTGTGTTCTACGCTTGATTTTAATTAGGTCATTCATTCTTGCATGCATATTTAACAGTTATAAAGTTTGTGAAAAAATAAATCTACAACTATTACAAATGGCGCGGGTCCACATCGCCAAAATTTCCAGAACCCGATTTGACGGAAAAGTAAATAATGCGAAGTAAATAAAAGTGCGAGAAATTTAAATTACAGTGCTTTGGGAGATTTACATAATTATAATGAACGACATAAAGTAAATGCGCAACTAAATCAAAACAATGGGCGTTGGACCCTTTTACAAAAATATTTAAAGTTAATGAATTAATTAAGGAATTAAATGTTTTTTTGGTATCTTTGTATTTGTTAGATTGAATAAAAAAGGATTAATTATAATTAAAGTAAAATGTCCAAACCCTAATTCTAACATTTTTTAAGTTTATTATGAAAGAATTAAATTAACCTAAATTAAACCTTAAATTATTTATGTACAATTTTTAATTCATGAAAATAAATAACTAATATTATTATTCTGAAAAAAGGGAAAAATTAAAAAGAAAATAAAAAGTTATTAAACCTAAATTCTATTTTTTGGATTTTAGTTATGAAAAAGAATTAAAATTAAAACCTAATTAAACTAAATAATTTACATTCTAATTTATTTATGAAAGTAATCAAAATTAATTATATTTTTTGTCTTTTCTGTATTTTTAATGTTTTTATATTTTGTAGAAAAATAAATTAATTAAATTAAGACAATAAAATAAATAAAATAACAAAAATAAAGGTAAGAAGAAAAATATAAAAAATGCAAACCAGGGTGGGGTGTAGCCCCAATTTAGGAGGTTCAGGCCTGGGATTTCTGGCCCATTAGCTTTGAGTTTCGTTGACCTTTTGGACGGCCTACAGCTATGTTGACTTACATCCGTGATATGCCTTCAACCTGAACCCTTAATTAGATCTCCAGGACGCGTGGCTAGTTGGTTTTTGAGTGTGCATGGTGTACCCCCATAGTAGCGCTGCATATGAACACTTATGGCAAAATAATATTGGAATTGTGTAGACCTGGGATTTGAACCCAGGTCTTGAAGGTCACATGCACATATCCCTGGCCACTGAGCCACTTGAATTATTTTTAATATATATTATCAAATAAACAATATAAAACAAGAGCGGATGAGAGCTGGGAAACGCGCGCGAGAATTCAAACGTGCCTATCACGTTTTGACACGGCATCTTCTTCCTCCCTGTCCCTGAAAACAAAACAAAATAGGCAACGGTTTCTGGGTGTGGTTTTAGGCAGGCTATGGAAAAATAGCGACTAGCGCTATGGTATATATAAATTGGGCGCGAGGGTCAAGACTTCTTCGTCTTGATGTGCTGAGTCCAACCGTGGTGGTCTTAAGGGCCAATTTTACTGTATTGCAAAAGCCCTAAATCTAAGAACCTGCAAACCCTAGCAATCGATCATGGCGAAACCTTATATACGATACGAAAATTAAATTGAAGGCAACGGTTAGCTTCACAATCAAACAAGGAATAAGAATCAGCAATTAAACTTCATGAAAGATGCCTAGAACATGATATGCGTTTAAGAATTTTTTGCTATACAGTCAAAGGTCTTGTTACCAATTCTTAGGGTCTGAGTTGATGCTAATGATTGGAATGTGTCCAGCAATTGCCACTGAAGCGTTTGGAATAGGTTTTGGGGCTTGAATCACCCTCGAACTCTGAATTCAGTATTGGAATGTTTTTGAAAATTTCCAAGTTTATGAAGTGTTTTTGAGCGCAGCTTGCAGTCTCTTTGCATTAGGTCTGCCTTCCTGATCATATAGTGAGTGATTAGGTTAAGAAAAATTGGACAAAATCCATTGCTTTGATGATTTTTGAATATTTGATTTCAAGGATCTTTTCCAATCTTTTTCTCATGTATTTTGTATCAAATCTGATCAATTAGCACCAAATCTTTCCCTATTAACATGTGCACGAATTATAGAAGCCAAATCATGCATAAAAAGATTTTTTTAGGTTAGGTTTATATTTTTCATGTATTAAAATAATTTAAATGAATTAATATTAATATAAATTCAAATAAATAATTAAAAAATATGAAAATACTTCCCTTTGGTCCTAATGGTCGTGCATAGGCTTGGCATGAAGAAACTTGGAAGAAAAATGGGCCCATTTGCATTTTTAGGCCTTTTGCATCAATGTTGACTTTTCAAAATTCCCAAAAATTTCCCAACTCCCACAAGGCATAACTTGGTCAATGTTTAAGCTTTTCACATGTTCTTGGACATTTTGGAAAGGTCTTTGAGTCCTTTAACCAATGCCTTTGGTCCCATGTCATTTTGATTTACCAATCTCAAGTTATGGTCTTTGACTTAAAGTCCCTTTTTGTTGACTTTTGAAAATGACCTATAATGTTGAAATTGATAACTTTTTGTGAGAGAATTTCTTGGACTTGGAATATGAATATGAGTTGTAGGAAATGTCTTTCTCTTCAAAATGAGCTTTGGATGGAAATTTTCTGATAATCCATGTGAAAGTTATGCCTTGGTCAATTTCAGTTGACTTTTTCAGCTGTCCAAATATAGCAACTTTTGCATTTTTGATGATTTCTGAGCCAAATCTTGAGAATCATGATCAAGCATTGATCAAATGATGTTTGTGGCTTCAAAATGATATGTTGACCAAAAATTTGAACTTTTGACTGTCAAATGACCATTTTGCCCCTACAGTTGACTGTAGTGCAATCTATGGTTTTGACTGTGCAATTTTGAGCTGAATGCCTTGAAACTTGACATGAGGATGCTTGACCATCTTTGTAGGCATATGAGACTTGATTGGGCCTTTGAAAAGTTCATTTTCTTGATCAGAACTCAAACCCTAGTTTTGACTGTATAGGAGACAGTTGAACTGCATAACCCTTGGGGAATTTTGAGACTTTGACTTGACAAATCTTGGAGAATATGGGAAGGCAAATTTTGGGGTACAACAGTTGCCCCTGTTCAATCTTCTTAGACCTGAGGATGCAGATTGGCTGGCGTGCCTTTCGTAATCCGAGGGTAGAAGATGATTGAACACTAAAGTGCCCAGAAATTTGCGCTCACATAGTAGCAGTATGGTGATGGGAATGGGCTTATAGATGCCATTTGTAGATTGCTGGATAGGATGATGGGCTTATAGATGCCATCGGGATGTTGATCGCGTAGGAGATTCTTATGTTAGAACCTGCATACCTGCAAAAGAAGAAAAGAGTACCTGACACGTTGCAGGAGCTGACTTTAGTTGCTTGGTATAAATGGGTCCTGACTGGTTACAGGAGCTGAGTCTGGAGTTTCAAACGTTGATGAATGAACCAGGGATGGTTACTGCCTTAGCATGGATGGTAAGAGAACCTTGGGCGATTTTAACTTCAACAACGCTCGTTGAGAAAAATCTTGGGTGTCTTCTACTGGAATAAGAATCAGGGAGATCTTGGGGTCGATCTGACTGAACCAGAGAGGCCTTTGACTGGGTAAGAATCAGAAAAATCTTAGGGTCGATTTAACTGAACCGGACAAGGTCTTGGAATATCTTCAACTGGATAAGCATCAGGGAGATCTTAGGGTCGATCTGACTGAACCAAGAGAAGGCCTTGGACGGGGTAAGAATCAGGAAAATCTTAGGGTCGATTTAGCTGAACCGGTCTAGGTCTTGAAACATCTTCAACTGGATAAGTATCAGGGAGATCTTAGGGTCGATCTGACTGAACCAAGAGAAGGCCTTTGACTGGATAAGCATCAGGAAAATCTTAGGGTCGATTTAACTGAACCGGTCTAGGTCTTGAAATGTCTTCAACTGGAATAAGAATTAGGGAGATCTTAGGGTCGATCTGACTGAACCAGAGAAGGCCTTTAACTGGATAAGCATCAGGAAAATCTTAGGGTCGATTTAACTGAACCGGTCTAGGTCTTGAAATATGATTGAGAATCTAAACTGCATTTTTTTCTGCAAGGTAAAAGTCAGTCATATGCAATGCATGATATGAATCAAGCAATGATGTTCTCAACACAAAGGAGACTTGTATGATGCAGTGCGTTATGCATGCTATGATGATGTATGTGAAGTTTTATGTATGTTTTCGTCTAGGAAAGTGAATCCTTGACGGGTGCCGGGAAGTTATATCCTGGGCTGACGTTGAAGAATAGATTTTGCTTCCGCTAGGGATGATAACTGTAAGAATACCGGTGGGAGAAGATAACTCCGTTGCGGAATAAACTTGGCAAATGAAGCTTCTATGGGGAGAAAAGATACTCTGATGACCATGCTGGGAAGCAATACTCTGTGGGGATAGAGATGCTTTGCTGATTGTTGATAGTAGTTTGCTGAGGATACCCTTGTTGTTGATAGGAAAGAACTACGTTGACGACGATCTTTCCGTGGCTTTTGGCTGAGGATAACCCAGTTATATCCTGTTAAGGAAATAACTCTTTAAATCAAGCCGGACGACATGTTCGTGCTCTGCGAGGGTACGCTTCCAGAATCAACTGGGGATAAGCTTACTGCTTGGGGAGATGAATCCCAACTTTCTTGGGGAAACTGGATTGGACTCTTTGGGGAAGTTTTGGACTGCGGGGAAGTGATTCCTTTGAATGTTGAGATACCGCCGGGGAACAATCTTTAGGCCAAGACTGCCGGGGATACTTGTTAAGAATATATGTATTGCTGCTGGGGAATGTTTGAGATCTACGGGAGGATACTCAATTTCCTTGGGACTTGATAATTTTGCTTGGAGAAGAGTGTATTGACTTGTTGAACCACTCTCTGGGGAATTAAGATACACCTGGCCGTGTTCTTTAGCTGAACCTACCTTGGTACCTTAAAGAATAGAACAATTAGACTGCTCAGACAACTCTTTATTGCCCCTGTTTCCAGTGTCACCTGCAATTAATTCCTTTGTTTCGTATGCAAATATTCATGAGTTAGCAAATTATTGTCAATGCATACATCACAAATTGAACCTTGGACGTTCTTCGCAAAACAAAACAGGAAAAGAAAAAACACTTGGCACGTTTAACTGAAAAATATATTCGTATTGATTTTGAATGGCCCATGAATAGGCGTTTTGTATACAAGAGGCTGACGCCCTAGTAAGAGGTACGTCGCCGAAAAAGAGTTTATACAAGTTTGTACAAAAGAAAATAAAACAGCTGTGTGAAAGATGAATGATCCACTGGGTTTCAACTCTGCTATTGTCTTTATGACTCCGAGCGTCTCATCACTTGATGACCTTGGTTGAAGATGAAGCTGACTGATCGATGCCGTTTGAGCTTGATGCAGATACCGGATTCTGGATGCAAAGTGATCCAATGAGACATAGTATTACGCTTTTATCCCTAACTTTTGCCTGGACCGCCCTTTCGGGTTTTCAGTCCACCGGGATACCCATTTTTGCCCAAGCCGCCTTTTCAGGTTTTCGACTTGCCGGGTGTACAGATTTTTCATTTTCATCCCTTCATTTTGCCCGAACCCTTTTGGTTCGACGGGAAGCCCTAATTTTTGCCTAGGCATGTCAGCCTAGCGGGTCTTTTCTCATGCGTAGTATTTTTTAACTATGTCTGCATTGGCGGGGTGAGGAAGGTCGTCACCATCCATGTTGGTTAAGATCATTGCTCCTCCTGAGAATACATGCTTAACCACAAATGGCCCTTCATACGTAGGGGTCCATTTGCCCCTTGGATCACTCTGAGGAAGGATGATTCGCTTGATAACCAGATCCCCAACTTGATATTCCTGTGGTCTGACCTTTTTGTTAAATGCCCTGATCATTCGTTTTTGGTACGTCTGACCATGACAGATAGCAGCAAGTCTCTTTTCGTCAATGAGGTTGAGCTGGTCAAGTCGTGTCTGGATCCAATCATCTTCGTTCAGGTTTGCATCCTTCATTATCCGGAGAGAGGGAATTTGCACTTCAATCGGCAAGACTGCCTCCATGCCATAAACCAGAGAGAATGGTGTTGCCCCGGTTGACGTCCTGGCTGAGGTACGGTATCCATGCAGAGCGAACGGTAACATCTCGTGCCAATCTTTGTAAGTTACTGTCATTTTTTGCACGATCTTCTTGATGTTCTTGTTAGCTGCTTCTACAGCCCCATTCATCTTCGGTCTGTAAGGAGAAGAATTGTGGTGTTGTATCTTGAACTGTTCGCAGAGCTCAGCGATCATCTTATTGTTCAGATTGGTACCGTTGTCCATAATAATCCGCTCAGGGACGCCGTATCGACAGATCAGGTTGTGCCGAATAAACCGTGCCACAACAGTCTTGGTTACTGTAGCATAGGATGCTGCCTCAACCCACTTCGTAAAATAATCAATCGCCACTAGGATGAAGCGATGTCCATTGGATGCCGTAGGTTTGATCTCGCGGATCATGTCTATGCCCCACATTGCAAACGGCCAAGGTGCAGTCAGAACATTTAGGGGAACCGGAGGAACATGCACCTTGTCTGCATAGATCTGGCACTTGTGGCATGTCCTGGAATGTTGGTAACAGTCAGTTTCCATTGTGGACCAGTAGTATCCCGCCCGTAGGATTTTCTTAGCCATAGTGTGCCCACTGGAATGCGTACCAAAGGTCCCTTCATGTAGCTCTTCCATGATTCGTTCTGCTTCAATTTTATCCACACAACGCAGTAAGGTTGAATCATGGTTTCGCTTGTACAAGATGCCGTTGCTTAGGAAGAACTTGGCTGCGAACCTCCTCAGGAATTTCTTATCATTGACAGATGCACCTTCAGGGTATTCCTGAGCTTCCAGATATCTCTTCACTTCGTGGTACCAAGGCTTCTCAGTTACCAATTCAGTTTCGAGATCACAACAGTATGCCGGTTCGTCCAATTTCCAGATGATGATCCGGGGAGCTTCATTATCCCATTTAACCTTGAACATTGAAGACATTGTAGCTAACGCGTCCGCTAACTGATTCTCTTCTCTTGGAAAGTGCTCAAAGGTTATCTCTGTGAAGTGGGGAATCAGGGTCAACACACATTCTCTGTAAGGAATCAAGTTTGGATGTTTCGTATCCCACTCTCCTTTGATCTGATTGATCACAAGAGCGGAATCTCCGAAAACACTTAGAAATTTGATCCTTAGGTCGATCGCAGCTTGAAGACCCATGATACACGCCTCATACTCCGCCATGTTGTTGGTACAGTTGAAACACAGCCGGGCAGTGAGTGGAGTATGAGTACCTTGTGGAGATATGATTATGGCGCCGATACCATTTCCCAAAGCATTGGAAGCTCCGTCAAAGTGCATAGACCATCGGGATCCTGGTTCAGGTCCTTCATCCGGTCCAGGTACTTCACAGTCAGTTACTATCCTGATGCTTTCATCCGGAAACTCGAAATTCATTGATTGATAGTCATCTACAGCTTGATGAGCTAAGTGGTCTGCTAATACACTTCCCTTGATGGCTTTCTGGGTTGTGTATTGAATGTCGTATTCCGTCAAGATCATTTGCCATCTTGCAATTCTCCCAGACAGAGCAGGCTTTTCGAATATGTACTTTATCGGATCCATCTTGGAGATCAACAAAGTGGTGTGAGTCAGCATATATTGTCTCAGCCGGCGAGCAGCCCATACCAAAGCGCAGCAAGTTTTCTCAAGCAGTGAGTATCGGGTCTCACAGTCGGTAAACTTTTTGCTAAGGTAATAAATGGCGTGCTCTTTTCGGCCAGACTCGTCATGCTGCCCCAGCACACACCCCATTGAGTTGTCAAGCACTGTTAGATATAGTATCAGAGGTCTCCCTTCAACCGGTGGCATAAGGATAGGTGGTTCTTGGAGATACTCTTTGATTCTGTCAAAGGCAGCCTGACATTCGTTGTTCCAACGTACTACCTGATCTTTCTTCAGCAGCTTGAAGATTGGCTCACAGGTAGCAGTCAAATGAGAGATGAATCGAGCGATGTAATTCAGGCGTCCTAAAAAGCCTCTGACTTCCTTCTCTGTTTTAGGAACTGGCATCTCTTGAATAGCCTTGACCTTAGCAGGGTCCACTTGAATACCTTTATCGCTGACCACGAAGCCTAGCAACTTCCCAGATCTTACCCCGAAGGTGCACTTGTTCGGGTTCAATCTTAGCTTGTACAGTTTCAACCGGTCAAACAACTTCTGCAGATGATCTAGGTGCTCTTCCTCGGTCTGGGACCTAGCGATCATGTCGTCCACATACACCTCTATCTCGTGATGGATCATGTCGTGAAATAAGGCAACCATGGCACGTTGGTAGGTTGCCCCAGCATTCTTTAATCCGAACGGCATGACCTTGTAACAGAAGGTGCCCCACTGGGTAACAAATGTAGTCTTTTCCATGTCTTCAGGTGCCATCTTGATCTGATTGTAGCCTGAAAAGCCATCCATGAAAGAGAATACTTTGTGCTGAGCCGTATTATCAACAAGGACATCAATGTGAGGTAAGGGGAAGTCATCCTTGGGGCTGGCCCTGTTCAGATCCCTGTAATCTACACACATTCTGACCTTACCGTCCTTTTTAGGTACCGGCACCACGTTAGCAACCCACTGAGGATAAGAAGTCACTGCAAGGAAACCGGCATCAAACTGTTTCATGACCTCGGCTTTAATCTTCTCGGACATCTCTGGACGCATCCGACGAACCTTTTGCTTAACTGGAGGGCAGTCTTCCTTAGTCGGTAAATGATGGACGACAATATCGGTATCCAACCCTGGCATGTCTTCGTAGGACCAGGCAAAGATCTCCATATAGTCATGTAACATCTTGGTTAACCGTTGCTTCACGCTGAGCTCTAGGTTAGCACCAATCTTTACCTCTTTTCTGTCTGTTTCAGTACCCAGGTTTATGGTTTCCACTGGTTCTTCATGGGGTTGAATTGCCCGCTCTTCCTGAAGTAACAGTCTTGCAAGCTCGCCCGGCACTTCGCAATCATCTTCACCTTCGTCTTCGGCTAAGTTGATCGGATTTTCGAAGTTATAATTGGCATTAGCAGAGCTGTTATCAGCGAGATCCAGAGTGGATTGGAACCTGTATGAGTCAGTGTGTGTGTAAATACAGCTGTTTTTGAAGATTATGTAAAGGAAAAGAAAGATAGAAAAGGAACACAATATTTGCAATGCGAAAAATACGTCCAAGATTTTCATTCATGATGTATAAAATGACAGTTTGTATGCCCTCACAAATAGAACCACGGTGCCTCGGGTAAGACACCGGGCCATAGAGTTTATCATTGTTTATTACAAAATAACAAAACATGGGAATTCATTACTGTGTCACAAAGGTAACAGGGGTATGGTCCTTTGCACTCCAATTGTTTAATCCGTCTTCGGCCGTCGGATAAATCCAGCTGTTGAATTCGGCTTCGTCCACTTCAAGGTCTTCCCCGACAGCATTCACTTCTGAACCTTTAATAAATACCGGAGGCCTTCCGATCTTCTCTTTCCTCATAGCTCTCTGCCCTTCTGAGGTGAAACCCAGCCCAAGTTTATCAGTCTTCTGGGTGAAGTCTGGAAGTCTGCCCCAGTTGGCATCTTCACCCTTTTGCACCACAGCCCTGGCATCCTTCAGAGAGGCCATCTTCAAAGGACCACTTGCTTCTGTTACTGCTGCAATTGGAAACACCTCCTCGAAATGCTGAAAAGGGGTTTCAATGAACTCCCCATCCATCTCAATGTATCTGAACGAGTTCAGGTGACTCACCATATATTCTTCCTCACCTTGCACGGTGACAATCTTCCCTCTGACGGGGTACTTCAGCTTTTGATGCAAGGTAGAGGTCACTGCCCCAGCCTTATGTATCCAGGGTCGACCCAGCAGGCAAGAGTAAGATGGACGGATATCCATCACATAAAAAGTGGAGTCGAACACCTGAGAGCCTACACGAATCGGGATGTCAACCTCCCCATGGACCATCCTCTTTGAACCGTCAAAGGCCCTGACGATGATGTTGCTGGGTTTCAAATCCAGGCCTTCACAATCTAGACGATCCAGAGCCTTCTTGGGTAGCACGTTCAAAGATGACCCAGTATCAACCAACACATGTGCCAAGGTGGTGCCTCTGCATTCGATTGAGACATGCAGAGCATCATTATGATCTTTCCCCTTTGCGGTCAAATCAGCATCTGAGAAACCCAAGCCATTGTCTGCCGTTAGACTTGCCACGCAATCGGTGAATTGGACTGCAGAGGTTTCATGTGGCACATGGGCCGTCTTGAGGAATGAGATGAGGGCCTTTGCATGGGCCTCAGAGCACAGCAGTAAAGAGAGCATGGAGATCTTGGAGGGCGTATGCCCCAGCTGTTCCACAACATTAAAATCGCTCTTCTTTATAATCTTCAAAATCTCCTCCATCTCTTGTGGGGAGGCCTCAGCAGCTATGGGTATGGGTGCCTCCATCTGGGCAGGCTCAGCTTCAACTCCCTTGCCCCGAGCATTGGATGACTCGGCAGCAGGAGAAACAATCGGATCAGCAACAGGAACAACAACTTGGTCAGCAACGGGAGTAGGTGTACTTGCAGGAATTATCAGGAGCGGTCTTCTAGCAGCAGGTGGCGCAATGTCAGGCGAGAAGAGCCTGCCACTGCGGGTAACTTTAGCCGGGCCAGTGATGTCACAGATGCTGGCGCCAGCGTTGAGCTCTTGTTTAATCCTGTTTATATATACATCTGCCCCATAGTGCCAAGGGACAGCCTTATTAGATACATAGGGCAGGGGCCCAGGAACAGTGATAGTAACAGGTGCAACGGTCAGAATTTGGATGGGCTTCTTCTGGAGAGCCGGGATCGGATTGTTGAAGATAGTCACCACAAAGACTTCTTCCATTGGGACCATACGAACAGCAGACTTCTTGAATAGAATCTCCTTGCTATCCATTAAGCTTTGGATGCCTAACTTTAGCAAGGGACAACCGGATGGGGACACAACACAGAACAGGCAACCCTCACTACAACCCGGAAATAAACCGGCCTGCAGTAGGTTCTTCTTAACGATCTTTAGGGGAGTGGCTAGATCATCCACAGAAACAGCATAAACATCTTCATCAACAGCATTTACCCCGTGCTGAGGCATAGGGGCAGTAACTACATTTGGTTTTGCAGGCGCCTCGAATTGTATCTCCTTTGCATCGATAAGGTCTTGCACCTTATTCTTCAATGCCCAGCAGTCATCAGTAGAGTGCCCCGGGCTTTCTGAATGGTAAGCACAACGAGCATTCGGGTTGTACTTGGGGGATGCAGTATTTGGAAACTTCGGCGCCTCCCTGACAGTTACTAAATTAGTTGCGAGCAACTGTGGCAGGATCTGCGACAAGGTCATGTTTAACCGGGAGAATTCTCTCCGGGGTCTTTCCACCTTCTGAGTATTGTTGGGCCGCAGAGCGGCAGCAGGCTTAGCAATCATGACCGCACTGACAGATTGGCGGTGTTCATTTCTCTCTGATCTTCTGGAACCATATACGGCACTAGACTCTTTCTTGAAAGGTTTCTTCTCTGAACTAGATGAGGCACCCTTTGCAATCTTCCCAGACTTCAGCCCCGCTTCAATTCTCTCTCCAGTCAAGATCAAATCAGTGAAACCAGCAGAAGAATTCCCAATGAGATGGTTGAAGAATGGCCCAGATAGGGTCCCCAAGAACATGTCAACCAACTCCCGATCAGTCAATGGTGGCTGCACCCTGCCAGCCAGGTCTCTCCACTTCTGAGCGTACTCTTTAAAACCTTCGCTTGCGCCTAACGCCATACCCTGGAGTTGGGTACGTGTGGGGGCAAGGTCGGCATTATACTGATACTGCTTGTAGAAAGCAGTAGCCAGCTCCTCCCAGTTACGAACTTTGGTCCCATCCAGCTGATAGAACCATTCGAGATGAGTCCCTGAAAGACTCTCCTGGAAGAAGTGGATCCATAGATTCTTGTCCGCAGAGTACGGCTGAATTTTTCGAACATAGGACCTCAAATGCAGCTTGGGACAGGATGCCCCGTCATACTTGGAGAAGGTGGGTGCTTTGAACTTGTGGGGAATGATCACACCAGTCGACAAACCCAGATCTCCGAAATCCAGCCCAGGTGCCTGTTGCACCTCCATAGCCTTCAACCTGTCCTCCAGTTGTTTGTACCTGTCATCTGCAGGAGGGTACTGCTCTTCATCAAAATATGTCTCGTTGTCAGAGACCACTGGAGTAGGAACCTTGACTTCTGCCTGAGAAGGACTCCTGCCAACAGAAGAACCAGCCTCTTCATGTTGCAGAGTATTACCCAACCTTCGGCCCGAGTTGAATAGAACAGTTCTTCTTTTCTTCTTCTTCTCCTTCTTCAGGAGCATAGTCTTCAATTCTTCTTGGCCTTTAGCTAGACCCATGATTAGTTCTTGAAACTGCGCATTCTGCGCCTGGAGAGCCTTGATTGATGTCTCAGTTGATTCAGATCCGGGATTCATGATGCTGAAATAAACAGCGAAGAACTGTAAGCAACCTGAAAAGGGGAAAAACCTGCTATGCACATGATGTATGAAATGCGTATATGCAATGCATTCAAGGGTTCGAAGGTTCAAATTTGTTGCAGACAACAGGAACACACGTTATCATTAAAGAAATCATTGTTTAATACATCAAGGCCTCATGGGCAAAAAGTACAAAAATCAAGTCAATCCCAAAATACACTGCGCATCCTTTTCGGAGCTATGTAGGTGTTGAGATTCCTCTCTTCATGCAACAGACGGGTGAGCTCCAAGACTTTCTTTTCACTGGCATGCAGACTAGTCTCAAGAGAATTCCGCTCTTCCTTTAGCTGGATCCAGCTCTTCTGCATTTCTTCCCAGGATGTGGGCATATCAGGGTGCTGAATAACATGAGACACTTCCCCTTCCAGGACTGGTTCCTTGATTACCGGGAGCATGTGAGGATAGGGCATTACTAACTTCTGAGAGCGGGCGCGTACCCATTTGAGATAAGGCTCCAAAGGGATGGAGTTCCTATGCCCCAGTGTCTTGCTGTCTATCCTACTAGGCATCCTCCAAGCTCTGATAAATCTCTGACGAAGTCCTTGAGTATCACTGTCGAAGTCAAAAACTATGTCAGGAATCAACATGTCA
Source organism: Vicia faba (assembly GCA_948472305.1). Lineage (NCBI taxonomy): Eukaryota > Viridiplantae > Streptophyta > Magnoliopsida > Fabales > Fabaceae > Vicia > Vicia faba. The sequence goes on along the minus strand of OX451736.1, from coordinate 1,513,526,141 downwards.
TGAGGACCGTCCCTCCGAGCATAACCAAACTGTCTCCAAGCCAGGCATGGGCTATAAGTAATACCTCCTCTGATTCCAAGTAAAGGAACATTAGGGTACTCCCCACAACGATCAATGATAGTGACATCTCCTCTGGATCTAGGACACCAATGTATATCTGCATGTGTAAGAGTCATCAACCGTTGTGACCATCTCAAACCCCGCTCATTCTTCAGGACTGATTAGGGAAGGTGCGAAATAAACCACCTTCCCAGGAGAGGAGTGCAACACATAAGGACACCTCTTTTTCTCATGGTTCGAGTGTAACATGAGTGAAGGATGTCCCCCAGCAATGTAGGTATAGGATTCCTGGACATGAAGATCTGAACGGCACTGATATCAATGAGCTGATCTGGGTTAGGGAACAGTACCAAACCATAAACAAGGAGGGCTACCACTTCTTCAAAAGCTTGTAGGTCAAGGGAGTTCCAACATTCATGAGCTTTTTCAAACAGAGACCTGGCTAAGAACCCTTTGATACCACTTCTGACTTCCCAATGTCCCTTGAGGTCAGATGACTGTAGGTGCAAGGCTTTAGCAATCACTTCAAGCTTAGGTTCCTTTTCTGTACCGTTGAAAGGTAGCTGATCAAGGATAGGGATCTTCAGGAGCCGGGAGAACTCCTCCAATGTAGGTACCAACTGATAGTCCAAGAAGGTAAAGCAGTGATGCAGAGGGTCAAAGAACTGAAACAAGACCTTTATCATGTCTTCCTCAATGTTGGTGTTGACCAAGCTGATGAGGCTTCCATGCCTTTCACTGAATGAAGAGTTCTCGGGAATCCTGGATATAAGCTCCTTAAGCTGAGGAGGGATCCTTACAAGATTGACTTGAATGGTCTTTCTACGAACAGTTTCCATGTCCTACAAAACAAGAACAAAGATGAAAATTCGAACCCCTGAAATGGTTAGTCAATGCATATGATGCTGGATGATGTCATGATGCTATGATTAAACACACCACAGATATTTACAAAGACAAACATGTAAGGCACACAAGGCACACAAGACAAGCCCTTAAGGTTTAAGGCCAGCATGGGGTTTGGGTAGTACCCTCTTGAAGTTGGTGGGTTCAACCTGTCCTAATCAAAGTAACCGGGTTCTAAGGTTCCCAATATCACGGGATTGCTTTCATTGTTCGTCGTTTCGATTTAGCCACTGAACTGGCGACCGAAATATTCCAGGAAAGCAACCCTCAATTGAGCGTAGTATCGAGTATCAACCAACCTCGGACTGCACCAAAGTCAGTTATCTCACTACCCTAAAGAGGCCAAGATAGTTCAATTAAGGTTCCTAAGGTCTGTTGATGCTTCACGACACCACGCGGAGGCCCCGTACTCTCCTTGACTGAACTCAAGGGTTACCGGTACACACCAAAGTGCCACATCAACGTAGCAGACTGTTTCAACCATGTCGGTATACCCCGCACAGTTCCCTCACAGCCTTGTTGCTACTTTCTAAGAAAGGTATCCCCCAGATCCGGGTTAGGATCTATAGAACTCCCAAGCAACCCACAATTTAAAGCACACAAGGAAAACAATTGAAAACACAGTTATGAACTAGCCCTAAGGTACACCTCACTTTAAGTATCCCCAGCAGAGTCGCCAGTTCTGTGATCGGTGGATCTGGAACTGACTGTTTAACGCTGGTTCGCGAAATGTCGCGGAAGCAAGAGTCGCCACCGTCTTTTATTTTCTCCAAATGGAAAGGACAAAAGCACAGAAAAATTCCTTTAAAGAGATTGCTCTCGGTTCGGGAGGTAGGTTATAGAAAGGGAAGGTGTTAGCACCCTTTCTATCCATGGTTATCCATGGGCTCTTAGATACTTGCTCAATGTGTTTTCAAAATTGTTTTGTTTGCTTTTCAATGTGGGTTTTAAAAAGTTTCTTTGAAAAATTTCAGTTCGACTCATACGTCAGAGTGTTTGAAAAGTTTGCTTTGAAAGCTTTTGAAAAGTGTTTGTGTGAAAAGTCTTTTTGAGTTTGTTTTGAGATTAGAGCAAGTATCCTTGAGAACCTACCTACCCTAAGGAATTCGTCTGTGTAAAAGTCCTTAAAAGTAGTGCCATCCCACCATTGAGGGATAGGTAGCACCACCGTTGGAGGTGTTCGGGTCAATTCGATTTTTAGGGACATGGTGATCACCAGAGCAATGGGAAGACACCTTAGAAGCTACCCTCATGCCAGGTTCCTGGATCATGAGGACTTACTAAAACGTCCTCTACTCGACGATCACCTTTCGAAAGGCAACAGTGAGACGTACCCTAGGGGTGGTGTGTGCGATTCGTGTGTCGTTTTCAGATATTTGTCTTGTCATGTTTATTTGTGTTCTACGCTTGATTTTAATTAGGTCATTCATTCTTGCATGCATATTTAACAGTTATAAAGTTTGTGAAAAAATAAATCTACAACTATTACAAATGGCGCGGGTCCACATCGCCAAAATTTCCAGAACCCGATTTGACGGAAAAGTAAATAATGCGAAGTAAATAAAAGTGCGAGAAATTTAAATTACAGTGCTTTGGGAGATTTACATAATTATAATGAACGACATAAAGTAAATGCGCAACTAAATCAAAACAATGGGCGTTGGACCCTTTTACAAAAATATTTAAAGTTAATGAATTAATTAAGGAATTAAATGTTTTTTTGGTATCTTTGTATTTGTTAGATTGAATAAAAAAGGATTAATTATAATTAAAGTAAAATGTCCAAACCCTAATTCTAACATTTTTTAAGTTTATTATGAAAGAATTAAATTAACCTAAATTAAACCTTAAATTATTTATGTACAATTTTTAATTCATGAAAATAAATAACTAATATTATTATTCTGAAAAAAGGGAAAAATTAAAAAGAAAATAAAAAGTTATTAAACCTAAATTCTATTTTTTGGATTTTAGTTATGAAAAAGAATTAAAATTAAAACCTAATTAAACTAAATAATTTACATTCTAATTTATTTATGAAAGTAATCAAAATTAATTATATTTTTTGTCTTTTCTGTATTTTTAATGTTTTTATATTTTGTAGAAAAATAAATTAATTAAATTAAGACAATAAAATAAATAAAATAACAAAAATAAAGGTAAGAAGAAAAATATAAAAAATGCAAACCAGGGTGGGGTGTAGCCCCAATTTAGGAGGTTCAGGCCTGGGATTTCTGGCCCATTAGCTTTGAGTTTCGTTGACCTTTTGGACGGCCTACAGCTATGTTGACTTACATCCATGATATGCCTTCAACCTGAACCCTTAATTAGATCTCCAGGACGCGTGGCTAGTTGGTTTTTGAGTGTGCATGGTGTACCCCCATAGTAGCGCTGCATATGAACACTTATGGCAAAATAATATTGGAATTGTGTAGACCTGGGATTTGAACCCAGGTCTTGAAGGTCACATGCACATATCCCTGGCCACTGAGCCACTTGAATTATTTTTAATATATATTATCAAATAAACAATATAAAACAAGAGCGGATGAGAGCTGGGAAACGCGCGCGAGAATTCAAACGTGCCTATCACGTTTTGACACGGCATCTTCTTCCTCCCTGTCCCTGAAAACAAAACAAAATAGGCAACGGTTTCTGGGTGTGGTTTTAGGCAGGCTATGGAAAAATAGCGACTAGCGCTATGGTATATATAAATTGGGCGCGAGGGTCAAGACTTCTTCGTCTTGATGTGCTGAGTCCAACCGTGGTGGTCTTAAGGGCCAATTTTACTGTATTGCAAAAGCCCTAAATCTAAGAACCTGCAAACCCTAGCAATCGATCATGGCGAAACCTTATATACGATACGAAAATTAAATTGAAGGCAACGGTTAGCTTCACAATCAAACAAGGAATAAGAATCAGCAATTAAACTTCATGAAAGATGCCTAGAACATGATATGCGTTTAAGAATTTTTTGCTATACAGTCAAAGGTCTTGTTACCAATTCTTAGGGTCTGAGTTGATGCTAATGATTGGAATGTGTCCAGCAATTGCCACTGAAGCGTTTGGAATAGGTTTTGGGGCTTGAATCACCCTCGAACTCTGAATTAAGTATTGGAATGTTTTTGAAAATTTCCAAGTTTATGAAGTGTTTTTGAGCGCAGCTTGCAGTCTCTTTGCATTAGGTCTGCCTTCCTGATCATATAGTGAGTGATTAGGTTAAGAAAAATTGGACAAAATCCATTGCTTTGATGATTTTTGAATATTTGATTTCAAGGATCTTTTCCAATCTTTTTCTCATGTATTTTGTATCAAATCTGATCAATTAGCACCAAATCTTTCCCTATTAACATGTGCACGAATTATAGAAGCCAAATCATGCATAAAAATATTTTTTTAGGTTAGGTTTATATTTTTCATGTATTAAAATAATTTAAATGAATTAATATTAATATAAATTCAAATAAATAATTAAAAAATATGAAAATACTTCCCTTTGGGCCTAATGGTCGTGCATAGGCTTGGCATGAAGAAACTTGGAAGAAAAATGGGCCCATTTGCATTTTTAGGCCTTTTGCATCAATGTTGACTTTTCAAAATTCCCAAAAATTTCCCAACTTCCACAAGGCATAACTTGGTCAATTTTTAAGCTTTTCACATGTTCTTGGACATTTTGGAAAGGTCTTTGAGTCCTTTAACCAATGCCTTTGGTCCCATGTCATTTTGATTTACCAATCTCAAGTTATGGTCTTTGACTTAAAATCCCTTTTTGTTGACTTTTGAAAATGACCTATAATGTTGAAATTGATAACTTTTTGTGAGAGCATTTCTTGGACTTGGAATATGAAGATGAGTTGTAGGAAATGTCTTTCTCTTCAAAATGAGCTTTGGATGGAAATTTTCTGATAATCCATGTGAAAGTTATGCCTTGGTCAATTTCAGTTGACTTTTTCAGCTGTCCAAATATAGCAACTTTTGCATTTTTGATGATTTCTGAGCCAAATCTTGAGAATCATGATCAACCATTGATCAAATGATGTTTGTGGCTTCAAAATGATATGTTGACCAAAAATTTGAACTTTTGACTGTCAAATGACCATTTTGCCCCTACAGTTGACTGTAGTGCAATCTATGGTTTTGACTGTGCAATTTTGAGCTGAATGCCTTGAAACTTGACATGAGGATGCTTGACCATCTTTGTAGGCATATGAGACTTGATTGGGCCTTTGAAAAGTTCATTTTCTTGATCAGAACTCAAACCCTAGTTTTGACTGTATAGGAGACAGTTGAACTGCATAACCCTTGGGGAATTTTGAGACTTTGACTTGACAAATCTTGGAGAATATGGGAAGGCAAATTTTGGGGTACAACATATATCAATAAGACTTTTCTTTGGATTTCTCTAGATATGAGATATATATACATGATGATATGATATCATGGTATGCTATGGCATGAAGTCTCAGCTCCACATATTCTAGATAACCATTGCGTAGTTCGTTGCACATGATGAAAGTAACAGGATCAAAAGTTCGACGTCATAGGCATGAAGTCAAAGTAACCACCCAGGAGGTATTTACTAGGGGTTTTTCACCTTCCAAACAAGGTTCTAAATAGTTCTCGAAGTCTACGCTCATCCTTTGGATATTACCGACGTCCTAATTACTTGGTAGTCAGTAATATTTGCAGGAAAAACTCGTCCGAGTGCAATATCGCGTGACAACTACTTCCGGATTACTCCGTTACAGTCTCCGCATTGCACCTAAAAGACTAGGATGGGTTAATGGTTCTACGGCCCTCAGCTTCTCGAGCTCCCAGGTCGAAAGCAACAACTTCTTCTCGATTACTCGGTAAACATCACTACTTTCAAGGGGACCTCCACTGAGTGGGGGATTTTCATGCCTCCTTCTTCGGGATTACTCCCTCAAAGTTAACATGACTATACCGCCCGTCCTAATCCTATGTGTATCCCAAGTCCGGGTTTAGGACTTATCGAAAGTAAACACCAAACCCAACAACACAATATATCCAGAATATGTGAGTAGCAACAATATATGCAATATATACAAAAGAAATAAAATAAAGAAAGAAATAAAACAGTAAAGAAAGATAAAGCAAATAAATAAACACCCAAAAATACAAATAAACAAAACTAGGAGAGACTCGCTAAAGGTCCTCAGCAGAGTCGCCAGCTGAAACCACCGGCAGAAAACACAGAGCCGCCACCGAACTTTATTTATCCCGAAGGAAAGGGAAATATCGATAAAACCACATGGGAATGGATAAGATGGTCTTGCGACCAAGAGAAAGGGTAAGGGAGTCGGTTATGCGAGGGGAAGGTATTAGCACCCCTCACATCCATTGTACTCAACGAGATCCATTTTGTTGTTTGTCTTAAAGGGTGTGCATTATCTATAGTTATGCTTGCTTAAGGGGAAATGAATGGTTTTTTATTATTGCGTTCGTGAGGGTTTCGCGACCCTTTGCCTACGTATCCAATGAAGGAATTAGAACACCGTAGTTCCTCTAGAAAATTGTTGGTTTGTTTATGTTTTTTAGTGGGCGATGTTAACGCATGCATTCTAGCAATAAGCACGACCAGTATCGCGGTAGAACGGAGATAACATGCCCTTGGGTGAGTTTTTCTTGGTTGAGTGTTTTGCGGGTTTTAAAATAAATTAAAGTAATGGTTAAAAGCGTTTTGGGATTTTTGATTTGTGAATGTTAGGTTTTAATTACAAAAGAAGAAGAGGTTAAGAGGGAGACTAGAGACCTAATTGTTTGTTATGTACAAAGAAGGTAAAAGTCTATTTCGACATAAGGCGATCGATCGGGTTTTAATCGCCTTATGGAGCTAACTAAGGGAGTATGGCATCAGGGTTTGAACGAACAAATAAAGAAAATTAAAGAAATTGAATTAAAGAAAATTAAACAAAAGATTAAGTAAATAACAAAAATTAATTAAAACAAATATGTTTTTTGTATTTTTCTCATGTAATAACTATGTAAAGAAAAGAAATTGAATAAATATAAATATTTTAAGAAGTATATGGTAAAATGCCTAAAGATAAAGCTTAAAAAAGGGAAAAATTCCCCAGCAGGGGTTGAACCCAGGTCCCCAAGGTTTATTGCTAAATGCTTTTCTAGTTGAGCTATGTTGTTTATTCATTATAGCAATGGTTTAATTAAAACAAAAGGAAAGTGGTTATTGGATTGGGCCATTGGGCCAAAAGGCTGACCCGATTTGAATGAGAGGGAGCAAGGAAAAGGGGAAACCCTAAGTGTAGTAAAAGAGGCACCGCTCTTGGCCTTGGAAAAGGGAAATTATAACTAATTTTTCCTTTAAAATAATTCCATTAAAAAAACGCTAATCTTGCTCTCTCAACCAAATTAACAAAAATGCCTCTCTCTGTTCATCTCTCGCTCTCAATCGGCATGTTTACCAAGGAATCATATGCTTCAAGATCAAATTGACCATCAGGTAGGTATGGAGTTTTAATGGTAGTTACCAATCTCAGACACTTTATGTCCTCAGTACAAGTCCTATTCTTCATCTCATAACTATGCACTGGGAGATGGAAAGTGGATTTCACAGCTGCTTCTGTAGGCTTCCAGCAAGAGCTCCTAGTGTTTTTGTTACTAGTAGTAACATTGGAATGATGAAGCGAAAAAGAGGATCCTGTAAAGCAAGCACCATTACAGGTCCTCAATGTAGCCATGATAACCTTCAAAGCTCGCAGAAAGATCCGAATCAGATGCGAATTTGAAGCGGTTAGGGTAAAACTAAAAACCCTAGAAGTGTGATTGAAAACGGCGTCGCTTTGAGTGTAAGATGGTGGTGGTGAAGAATATCGGAGCGAGAGAAAAAATGAGGCCGAGAAGTGTGAAATTCCTGCGAGATGAATTGTGGACTCAAAAAGGGTAATTAGTAACAATGTGTTCTTTCTTTCTTCTCTTTCGCGCTTCATTATGTTTTTCTTTGTGTTTTTTAGTTTTGAGTTTGTTTTGGATTATGCTAAGGTTCAGTGTTTTGCAGGTTTTTATGGTTTTAATAGGTTTAACTGGTTTTAAGATTTGTAACAGCAGGTTTCAGGTTTAGGTAACAGCAGGTTCTATTGATTTTGCAGGTTGAAGTTTCTAAGCAGTAGGGTTTTTGCAAGTTCGATTGCTTGGCAGTGAGGGAGGTTGTGGAAGAATTGGTTATGGGAAATGGGAGAACAAATTTTTAATTGAGAGTTTTCTGGATATATTTGCTATGTTGTTTTCCAATCGATTTCTCAATTTATCTCAAAATTCCTACTCTATTTTCTATCATTTGAAAACAGCAAAGATGATTTTCATTTTGTTCAGGTTCACTTGGATTAATATCTTCACAGTTTGATAGTTACTCAGTTCTACAATTTTTTGCATACTGAATAATAACAATAAAATATAGTTCACAGCAACAATCAACAAATTCATAACAATGGCGTGATTATCAGCTCTGAGAATCAAGCATGGAAGTATAAAAAAGTTGGCGGAGGAAAATACCTGTCGGAGTCTTTTCGATAGAGCTTCGAACGAGGTAAGTATAAGAAATCCCTTATTCTTTCGACAATCTCTCAAAACAAACTAGTATCGGTGTTGAAGTCGACATGATTGGGGAAAGATATTAATGCGCTATACATTTGTGCAAGTTCTGATGTTGTTGAAAAATTGGTGATGAAAACTTCAATTGCAGGTTTGTTGTTTTGTTGACAAGGTAAGCTGGTATGTTTTTTGTTTGCAGTTTTGGTATTTTTTTTGGTTTTTGGGTTGAAAGTTTGTGGTTTTGCTGGTTTTCTGGGGTTAACAGTTTTTGCTTGGTTTTGGTTTTTTTGGTTATGTGTCCACTTCTCCAATGAAACAGTGGTGTGCTTCTTATATTGAAATAACAGTAGGAATTGGTAGGGAAATTAGAGAAACTTTTGAACACTTTTGCTATCCTGCTTGGTCACTTTTTGGATACAAGTTTTGCTTTTGTCTATTTTGGTGTTTGGGTGTAGTTTTCTTGGACTGTTTGGCCTGTTTCTGCAGTAGGTTATATCTTTCCTCTTTTATCTTTCCGTGATGCAAAGCTTAATACTTGTTTTAATTAAAGTTCTGAAGGGTTTGCTTTTGTGGAAAATGATGATGCTAGGGTGTTTTGGCTGCTTGCACTAATGTTTTGACTTGCTGCTATGCTTGTTTTCTCTTAGCCTGCTATGCTATGCTACTTCTGTGTGTTTTGCTTTGGCCTGCTATGCTATACTGCTTGTTTGTGCGTCGTGCCTGTTTTGCCTGCTTGCAGCATATTGTCTTGTGCGCTATTATGTCTTGTGCGTTGTGCTTGCTTGCTTTGTGCGATGCGCCTGTTTTGCTAGCTTGCTAGCTTGCAGCATATTGTCTTGTGCGCTTGCCATGCTGCTTTGGATTTTAATTTGCAAGTTTTATTTTCTTCTTTTCTCCATTTTTGTGAACCAAAGAGAAAAACTCTTTGTGATTTGCAATTTGGGAGAAAACTAAGACATGATAAAAAAAACATCTCCCTCTTTAACTGATTCCAAAAGGCAAACCCTTATGATGACATAACAGTCCATTAATCCTTGTTTGAATTTCTTTTTTTTTTTTCATGTTTCGATCGCTAACCCATTTTTTTCTTGTTTCATGAGCACGATTATTGAACGATCCAAAGCGAGATTGACCGATGAAAATACCAAGGCGAGGATGAATGACTTGAAGATTAAGACTTGAAGATGAAGACTTGAAGAAACACAAATTATTTCTCTTTCTTTTTTTTTATAAACAAAACAAATGTAATTTGTATTCCAATAATTGTGATTTATTTTTCATATGCTCTATAATCAATCCAAAAATGTAACGAACACGAAAGCTTGAATGATACATTTTTTTTGAATGAATTATTTTGTATGGAAATCAAGCAACTCTCGATCTTGTTTAAACTCTGAAATTCTCTCTTGAATGATTCGAAGCACATCTCAACTTAGTAACTTGAATCTCAAGAAATCATGAATAATAGTTGTAACTTGTATTCCAAACACATCACACACCTTATAATCAAACTCTCAAACAAAACAAAATGAATGCTTAAGAATTTAATTCCACTGATTAATTCAAACCCCAAAACACCGGTCGCTTGAACCTTAATCTTCAAATCATGTCTGAACCACACTCGCACTTCTCGAACAGAACTCTGACTTTGACATTCATCCCACCATAACTTGAAGCTTAAGCAACAAAATAAGTCTTGATTATCATGAACCTTTAACCCCATTTTCTGAAGTGCTCGGACTCCACATCTAATGCACTGAGCTTTGAGCCATCCTCAAGGAAGGCGAAAGGAACATCTTGCCACCTGACGACACAATTCATTCCATGATCCGTTAATCGAGAACCAGATGTGCTTCCTTTTTACCTGATAAGAAACCCTCAAAACAAGATTAGACATAAAGAGGGCGCAACCCTAAAACTTTAAACCAAAGCGCCTGATTCCCTGAGATGTGGGATATGCAAATGACTGAATAATAAAATGATGCTAATGAAATGCAAAGTTCAAAGCTAGATAAAAAAATAAAAGAGATAGGGAAAATTTGGGGTACGACAATGTTTAGCCATCGCGTATGTTTGTTATCCTACTTTGATCTTCAATATCATCGTTAGGTGTGATGTTTTATCATCTAAGTTGTTGATGTTTTGCCATCATTGTTGACTCTTCACCATTGTAATAGATGTTTTGACATTGTATTTGATGTTTTTCCATCTTGGTTATTGCTTTATCTTTTAAACTAAAAAACACAAACAAACCAAAATATGTGAGCCGAACTACAATGTTCTGATTCCTTAAAAGGGATACGTAGGCATCTGGTCATGGGGCCCAGCCGAGTGAGCTTTGTAACTATTTCCTTCTTTTCCCCGTGTTTTCTTTTTGCATGCATTCCCTACTTGCATCCTTCTTTTTAGCTTTTAAACGATAGACATAGATTTTTACACACCCTTAGAATAGAGAAACAAGAGCGGATACCTTAGATTACTAAGGGTGTGTGGGGTGCTAATACCTTCCCCTCATGTAACTGACTCCATTACCCGATCTCTCGGTTGAAAGACCGTGATTTTTTCTGTCTTCAGGTTTTCTCGATGTTCACCTTTCCCTTTTGGCGGGATAAAAGACGTTCGATGGCGACTTCATTGAGTTTATTTTCGATGATTTTTCTGGTTGTTCAGTTTACCCCGAGACATTGGGTTGATTTTCTCTGTGTGTAGATTATTCTGATTACATGCTTTTTCTATGATTAAAAATTCCTCTGTATACAATTGTTACTCTGCCATATTTTTGAGAAGACTTAATGCATCTGAAGCTTGGAATTCTTAAGAGGTTTAGTATCTTTTTCTTGCTTGGTTTCAATCCAAAGTATGATAATTCTACATTGACTCTTTAGGTCAAGTGTTGGCTTCTTGTTGGTTAGACGGTTATTTTCTTTAGCTTTTACCTTATCCTTTAGGATAGTCCCTTCATCTCCTCCCATCTTCTTTAATTTCAAAAATCTTCTCCCTCCTTTTTAAAACTCTTCTTGTTTTTCTAACCTGAATCGCTTTCATAATAAACATGGACTTAGATCCATGCATTTTTAAAAAATATTCTCTTAATAAAATTTTAACCAACTTAATCATACTTTGACATTTTTTTAAGAAGACTAGAAGTCAATTAACCTCATTTAAACCATTTTGCCACTTTGGCTTTTTTACTTTAAACTCTTTTCTCAAAAGATTAGACTCTTGTCGATTCTTGTAGTGATGTGAGCTACTATACTTCTATAATATGTAGTGAAGGGAGATATTCTCCACTTGGGCGTTGAGTGAGGCTTTGTTGACTTTAAAATCCAAGATATATTCTCCACTTTGAGATGATGTAAATTCTCCTTTCTCATAATCGTCGATAGTAAGTATGTTTTCCACTCGGATATGACGGTGATGTCTCTTCTCTTAAAATTAACCAACACACTAGTGTTTTAAAATTTTTAAAGGTGAACTATGAGTACCTTGATCCCCTATTGCATGAAAGGTGGTACGCAGGCACTAAAGGTTCACAACCGCGAAGAAAGGTGGTACTTCTTTTATCATTTCCACCATCTATTTTTATATACAACATTTATAGCTAAAATACACAAATTTTCAAAGAGGTTCTTGCGGAGTACTATAGATGTTTAGGGTGATAAAACCTTCCCTTTACATAACCAACCCCCGTAACTAGATTTTCTCCCTCCCTTCTTTTTGGGTTATTCACTCTTTTCCCATTCCTCTGGAAACAATAAAGCACGGTGGCCATTTTTATTTGATCTGTGCGAGTTAAGTCAATCCAATAGCTTAGTCTCAACATTTCTACCGCTATAAAAAATGGCGACTTCACTGGGGAAAGATCGACCAAATGGTGGTCCATCTCTAAGTGGGTTTAGCCTATCTTTGTTTATATTATGTATGAGCTATTATTGGCTGTATATTGTGTGTTGTATATATGTTTATCTGGTTTTTCCTGGATTTCAGGGTGCATGGTGATTTCTCATTAGTCCTCTACCCGGACTTGGGAAAACTTAAGATAGGACGAGCGGTATATTCATGATAACTTTGAGGGAAGAATCCCAAAAAAGGAAAAATGAGATCCCCCACTTAATGGAGGACTATTTGATTATTGTATTTGTTTAAAGAGCAATCGGGAAGACGTGATGCTTTTGATCTGGGAGCCTGCTGAAGCTGAGGATCGTAGAACCCTTAACCTATCTTGTCCTTTTAGGTGTAGTGCATAAACTATGAAGGAGCAATCCAAAAGTGGTTATCATGTGATGCTACAGTCATACGAGTTTCTCTTGAGAATATTACTAATTACCGAGTTAAACGGGATGTTGGTAATACCCGAAGGACGGATGTAGACTCTAAGAACCTTTTAGAACCATGTTAGGCAAGTGATAAATTATTAGTCCTTACCTTGTGGGTAGTACCTTTGACTTCATGCTCGTGACGTCGAACCTATGAACCCCTCATGTTTGTGATCTTGTGTGTGATTGTTGCATCATGCATTCATGCATCCATGAACATTCTTTAAAATAGTTTGTTTCAAGGGACTTAAAGTTGACTCTTTGCAAATATCTTAGGTACTTTTTGACCATGGATTTTGGAAAAAGAAAGACTCGGAAGTACACTTTCAAAGATCCTAAGATAGAGGAACTGATGAGTTTGATTGCTGAGATTGAGAGCTCTACATATTTCTGAATGAAATACGGATCTATCATGTCTCTTATGAAGCTCAAGATGAAGGAAGGTATTCTTTCTACATTGGTCAAGTTCTATGATCCGTTGTGCCGGTGTTTTACATTCCCGGATTATCAACTGATGCTTACATTAAAAGAGTATTCTTATTTACTTGGTTTACCTATTATTGATCATGTTCCTTTCAATGGATTAGATGGAGAGCCTAAGTCTCATGAGATTGCTTCCCTGACTCATTCAAAGAAGTCCGAGATTGAGGCTAATATGACTACCAAAGGAGGAATCAGGGGTTTACCTACTCTTTTCCTATTAGAGGAAGCTTGTTATTTTTCCAAGATGAAGAGTACAATTGCTATTGAGGCTATCTTCGCTTTGCTTGTCCATGGGTTATTATTGTTTCCTAATATCGACAAATTTGTGGATGTTATTTCCATTAAGATCTTTATGATTGGGAATCGAGTCCCTACTTTGCTAGGAGATACTTATTATTCCATCCATATTCGTAATTCTTATAAGGGAGAGATAATCATCGGTTGAACGACGTTGTTAAATCAGCAGTTTATTTCTCACTTACCTCGGACTGTTGCTTTTTAGGGTTTCAAGAAGGAACCTCGTTGGGCCCCAAAGATTATGGCTCTCACTCATTTTGACATTGATTTGTATCATCAAGCTTATTATGATGTAGATATTATTGATAGTTGTGGTAGTTTCCACAATGTGCCTCTTCTTGGTACAAAGGGAGGAATTAACTACAATCCTGTTCTTGCGCGTCGTCAACTTGGATATTCGATGAGAGATAAGCCAAATAGCATTCCCTTGATTGGTTTCTTTCTCAAAGAAGGATAAGATCATAAGGAGGCTAAGAACGAGATCCAGAAGGCTTGGCGCCATATTCATAGAAAAGGTAGAAAAGACTTGGGACCAAGAGGAGTTGTTTCCTTAGAACCTCATCTCCATTGTGTACGAGCAAGGGAAATTCAGTTGAAGATGCCTTATTCTCGTGAAGAACCTATACTTGATATTCTTTTGAGGACCACCCCTCCCCTCTTAGACGATGTGGAGAAAAATTTGCTTTTCCCTAGTTAGGATGCAACAAGAGAACGAAGCATGGAAGTACAAGTATCATACTTTGGAGGTATCCTACTTAATAGAATTAAAAGAGAAGGATGTTTTGATCGAGATTCATGAGAGTTGTGCTATGGAAATGATGTAGAAGCAAGAGGATTTATTTTCCTCTAGAGTTCAGCCAGGTCCCAATCACCCATTTTATGATTCCCGTGGTTGGAAAGAAGTCGTCGATAGGTATGCAAAAAAGAACATGCAATTGAAGGATCAGATTGCAAGACTCATGGGAAAGCCTTAGTGTGTGGAGATATCTTCATCAGCTTTGGCTCCTTAGGATTTTAAATTCTATCTTTATTCACTTGTACTTAGGATTATTGAAACTTGTTCCAGAAGTTGTAATCCATTCTGAAGTTATTTTTATAATGAAATTTTTTAGTATTTCCAAATATGTTAGTACTTTAATATTTGCAATTGTCTATAATGCTTTGAGTTCCTTCAAATAATAATAGTAAAAATAAATAAATCACATGCATTGCATATCATGCATCATGTATCACATATTTTTTGCATTCCCGTTCATTCTCATGTTTCTTACTGTGTTTCTCTACTTCAACAGTCAACAAGTTGTCTCGTTGCTACAATACTCGAGCTAATTCTAGGAAGAAGATGGAAAATCTTGAACAAGAGAACCGAGAGCTGCGCGAAGAAGTTATTGCTTTAAAGGTTGGTATGGTCAATCTGACTGCTTTGGTGGAATCATTGGTGGTTGCTCAGAACTAGCCACAACTTCCTCCCCCATCTCCTCAGCCACAACAGATGACTGTGACTTCTGAGGTTCCACCGGTTCTTATTTCTATTACTATAGTTAATGCTGCTTAATAGCATATGCCTCAGGGTTACCCGTGGGGAATGCTTGAGAATTTCATGCCAGAAGGTTAAAATCCTGATGCTTAAGTTGCTCCATTTACTCACACTGCTTCTATTTCTGCACCTCCTGTGATACAAACTACTCCTGTTGCTAATAATGAGATTCGTTATGTTACGCCTCCTACAATGAATGTTATGATTGCTATTAATGATGAAATTTATCATCCTGCTCCTCCATAAAGTGAAATTTTTGGCTTTTATAACCGATTGGATGATTTTCATGATCAATTCAATGAAATGTAGAAAGAAGTAAAGGCTCTCCAAGGGAAATATTTATTCGGACATAATGTTAGTGACCTCTACTTGGTTCCTAATGTAAAAGTGCCGACAAAGTTTAAAGTCCTAGAATTTGAGAAGTACAAGGAAAACTCTTGTACTTGTAACCACCGGGTGACGTATATTAGAAGGATATCCACTCATATTGATGACCAACATTTGCTTATTCATTTCTTCCAGGACAATTTAATCGGTGTTGTTTTAAAATGGTATATGGGATTAAATAGTAGCAACATCCGCACATTTAATGATTTTTGTGAAGCTTTTATCAAGAAGAATAAGTACAATATGTTTATGGCACCTGATCGCGACCAATAGAGAGCAGTGGCTCAAAAAGATAAGGATTCATTCAAAGAATATGCGCAACGTTGGCACGAGGTTGCTTCTCAAGTGGTGCCCCCAATGGGAGAGAAAGAAATGACCAAAGTCTACCTGAAAACCCTAGGATCGTTTTAATATGAAAGGACGGTTGCCAGTGCGCCAACTGATTTCACTGAGGTGGAAAGTATGGGTGTTCATCTAGAAGAAGCTGTCATGGAAGGATGATTGACAGAAGACGAAGGAACAAAGAAATCATCATATGGGTTTTCTAGAAAGAAATAAAGTGAAACAAATGTTATCTTTGAGGAAAGAAAGTTTAGACCTCCAAGAAGACGTCATCAATACCTACCACAAGTTAATTTTGTGACTGGAATCGTCAATGTAGCTCCGACTGTTGTTGCCTATCAGAGAGCACCTCAACAAGGTAATCAAGGGAAAGGTCAAGATAAAAGATTTTGACCCTATTCCAATGAGTTATGCGGAGCTGTTTCTGTCTTTGATTCAGAAGAAATTGGTGCAGATTAGGCCTCCCCCTGCTATACCTTCACCCTTACCATGGTATTACAAGGAGGATCAAACTTGTGCTTTTCATCAAGGACCCCCTGAGCACAACATTGAAAATAGTTATCCTTGAAGTAAGAAGTGCAGAGGATGGTTAGATCTGGTCTCCTATCTTTTAAAGATGATTGTCCCAATGTGAATGATAATCAACTACCCAAACATGGAGGTGGAAATGTTGTAAATATGGTTGCTGGTTGTCCTGGGGACTTCCAGATCATTCATATCAACCTGGTTAGAGGTGATTTAGTGAAGATGCATACTGATCTCTATGAATTCAGCTATTTTATGCATTACCATGCTAGTTATAGTATTTGCAATACAAATATCCATGAATGTGATAAAGTGAGAGCTGATCTTCAAGAATAGATGGATGAAGGTCTCACCCACATAATCAAACTAAGGGATGAATATGAAGAAGATGTGAATATGGTTTATGGATCTCCCAGTGAATTCCTCATTTTTATGTGAATTACATGAATGATGATTTGGTACAACTGCACGCTACATTTTGTCACATGGATGGCTAAGAAGAACATCAATATGGGTCTTGTCAGATCTGCTGTAGGGATTCCCGTGGCTGTTCTATTGTAAGAAGAGGTGTTCAATTGTTGTTAGATAATGGTAGTATCAAAATCATATGCAATAGAGATGATTACAATGGAGTTAATGTGATTGAAGATTACTCTGTTGAGGCTATATCTGATGATGAATATGTTTCTACTGATGAGTTCTTTTCTTACGATAAAGGTATGTTCTCTGATAATGATTCTGCGATGCCTAAATATCCTGAAGAAGTGGGGGTGAATATCATTGTGTCGTGTTTTGGTGTTCCCGCTCCTGTAGAGATTGAGTACCATAGCAAGCCTGCTGTTGCTCCCGTGGTTACTTGTCTGTGTAGTCCTATCCCATATGAATCAAACAAAGTTGTACCCTATAAGTACAAAGCAACTATCCTGGAAGATGGTGTGAAAATTCCTATCCAACCTTTGTCCCATGTTGAGAATATTTTTGAAGCTAGTCGAGTAACACACAGTGGTCGTGTCTTCGCCCCTACCTCGATGAGATGTTAATTATGATAAAAAGATTGTTGAGACTTATGTTGAGCCTAATAAAATGGAAGGAGAATCTAGCGGTGCTGCCTTGGAAAAAGATGTTGATGATCTGTTAAAAATCACCAAGATGAGTGATTACAAGATTGTGGATTTGTTGTTGCAAACTCCATCTAAGATTTCCATTCAAGCCTTATTGATGAACACTTCCGCTCATCGGGAATCTCTGATGGGAGTTTTGGATCATGCTTTTGTTAAAGGTGATATGTCACTAGATCAGTTCAACAGTGTTATGTGGAATATTACATCTTGTAATAATCTGAGCTTTTGTGATGACGAGTTACCTGATGAAGGAAGAAACCATAACCCGACTCTCCATATTTCAATGAATTGTAAGAATGACTCTTTGTCCAATATGCTGATTGACAATGGATCTGTTTGAATGTTATATCAAGAAGTACACTCATGAAGCTTAAGTTCCAGTGAGTTCCCATGCACCCAAGTGGCATTATAGTGAAAGCTTTTGATGGTTCGAGAAAGTTTGTCATCGAAGAAGTGGATTTACCTATTCACATAGGACCGCACTTTGTTCGTGAAGGGAAGGTAATCATTGTGAACAATGAGCAAGCTTTGTTGATGTCTAATTTATCTTCCTTTAGCATTGTAGAAGCTGATGAAACTTCTGTTGGAACTCAGTTCCAAGCTTTGTCCATCAATAATATAAGGAAGAATGAAAATTCTATTGCCTCATTTAAGGATGCACAACATGTAGTGCAGAAAGGCCCTAGAAAGGTGTGGGGGGGGGGGGGCAGGTTATTAATCCTCCTATGAACAGGAATGGTACTGGCTTAGGTTTCTCCATGAATAAGGAAGTCATGAAGCCGAAGTTCGCTTTTAATAAATATCAAGACATCTTTCATAGTGCAGGCTATCTTCATCCAACTACTCCAAGGATCAACGCTATTCTGAAAGATGATTTAGAGCAAGAGATGTGAACTTCATGATACATGGAGTCATAGTCTAGAATTGAGTCACTGTTGATGTTCCTTCTTGCATTCACATTTCAAAGTAATTTGTTTTTTGTTTGTCTTTTAAAAAATCTTTCACACTGCCCAAGGTGAAAGTAATCATTGTATGTGCTTATCTTTTGTTTTGCCTTTTCAGATCATTAATAAAAGTTTTTTTTTATTCCCAAATTATGTCTTTATTTTCTGCTGTTTATTGGAAAATGGTAATCACAAAAAACCTTTCAAAACAAATAATAGCTGTAAATAAATCTGCATAAGCACTTGTTACATGTGTCAGTTTCTAAAATCAATCATAAATCACATGTGCAAAGTAATTAAAAAACCCGTTGAGTTCAATGACCCTACACCCTCTCCTACATTTGAATATCCTGTGTATATGGTTAAAGAAGAAGAATATGATGAAATCCTAGAAGAGGTTTCACATTTTCTTGAGCATGAGGAAAATACCATTCAACCGTATAAATAGCCATTGGAGATGATTAACTTGGGTTCAGAGGAAGATCTAAAAGAAGTCAAGATTGGGGCACTCCTTCATTTCGCTGTGAAGAGAAGGTTTCCTGAATTGTTAAAAGAGTATATGGATATATTTTCTTGGTCTTATCAAGATATGCCTTGTTTGGATACTGATATTGTGGAGCATTAATTTCCGCTAAAGCTAGGCTGTCACCAATCGAGTAGAAGTTGCGAAGAACTTATCCTGATATGCCATTGAAGAGTAAAGAAGAGGTTTTGAAACAAATTGATGCTAGTTTTCTTGTGACATCAGTGTACCCTCAATGGATTGCCAATATTGTTCCAGTACTAAAGAAACACGAAAAAGTCTATATGTGCGTCGATTATAGAGATTTAAACAAAGCAAGTTTGAAAGATTACTTTCCATTGCCACGTATTGATATGTTGGTTGATAACACATGAATATTCAAAGTGTTCTCATTTATGGATGGATTTTCCAGATACAATCAAATTAGGATGGCTCCTGAGGATATGGAAAAAACAATGTTTATCATACCTTGGGGAACATTCTGTTACAGAGTGATACCCTTCAGATTAAAGAACATTGGTGCAATGTACCAGAGGGCTATGACAACCCTATTCCATGATCTGATGCATAAATAAATTGAGGTATATGTTGATGATATGATCTCCAAATATCCTAATGAGGAAGGGCATATAGAAGATTCGTTGAAATTATTTCAGTGTTTGAGGAAGTGTCGTCTCCACTTAAATCCAAATAAGTTTACTTTTGGTGTTCGTTCAGGAAAGTTTCTAGGTTTCATTGTCATCCAAAAAGGAATTGAAGTTGATCCTGATAAAGTTAAAGTAATTCAGGAAATGCCTGCACCAAGAACTGAAAAGCAAGTTAGCGGCTTCCTTGGACATTTGAATTACATTTCTAGATTTATTTCCCATATGACTGCAACATGTGAGCCAATCTTCAAGCTATTAACAAAAGATCAAGGTTGTGTATGGACGGATAATTGTCAAAGGGCATTTGAAAGCATAAAGAGTATCTGCTTGAGCCTCCTATCTTGCTCCCTCCTATTGAAGGAAGACCGTTGATTATGTATATGACGATGTTAGATAATTCCATGGGCTGTATTTTTGGGACAATAAGATGAAACGGGAAGAAAAGGATATGCCATTTATCATATCAACAAGAAGTTTACTGACTGTGAGTCACCGTATTTTATGTTAGAAAAAACATGTTGTGCTTTGGCCTGGGTGGCAAAGGGATTGCGGCAATATATCTTTGAAAAGCCTGCTCTTACTGGAGTAATTACCTGTTAGCAGATGTTGTTATCTGAATATGATATGTAATACGGTACTAAGAAGGCTATTAAAGGCAGCATGTTGGTAGAGTACCCTGATCACCAACCAGTTGATGATTATCAGTCTGTTAAATATGATTTCCTTGATGAGGATGTGATGTATTTGAATGTTTAAGATTATGATGAACCTTTGCCTGAGGAAGGTCCCGATCCTTAATCCCGATGGGGTATGGTGTTTGATGGAGCTGTAAATACTTATGAAAAAGGAATTGGTGTTGTGATTATCATTTCCCACGGGTCACATATCCCTTTTACTGCAAGGTTTACATTTGATTATACCAATAATATGGCAGAGTATAAAGCTTGTATCATGGGTCTTGAAGAGGCTATAGATCTCAGAATCAAAATTCTAGATGTATATGGTGATTCAGCTTTGGTAATAAATTAGATCAAAGGAGAATTGGATACTCGTCACATTATCTTGATTCCCTATAAAGATTATGCAAGAAGATTATTACCTTTCTTAAATAAAGTTGAATTCCATCATATTCCCAGAGATAATAATCAGATGGCAGATGCTTTAGCCACTTTGGCTTCCATGTACCAAGTAAATGCTTGGAATGATGTTCCTCAGATTATAGTTTGACGTCTTGATAGACCAACAAATGTGTTTTCTACAGAGGGGCGTCAGATGAAAAACCTTGGTATTACGATATCAATCACTTCCTTCATACTCAGGAATATCTGGTTGGTGCATCAAACAAAGATAGAAAGACGTTGAGAAGGTTGGCAGGTAGCTTTTTCCTCAATGAAAATTTTCTATACAAAAGAAATCATGACATGGTCATGCTCAGATGTGTGGATAGACACGAAGCAGACATGTTGATGCATGAGATCTATGAAGGTTCCTTTGGTACCCATGCCAACGGACATTCGATAGCAAAGAAAATGCTTAGGGAAGGTTACTATTGGTTGACAATGGAATTTGAGTATTACAAATTTGCGAAGAAGTGCTATAAATGTCAGATCTATGCCGATAAGATTCATGTGCCTCCAATGCTTCTCAATGCTATTTATTCCCCATGGCCTTTTTTATATGGGGTATTGATATGATCAGAATGATTGAACCCAAGGCGTAGAATGGACATCATTTCATCGTGGTGGCAATTGAATACTTCACCAAGTGGTTGGAAGCAGCTTCATATGCTAACGTCACCAAGTAGGTGGTAGTACACTTTATCAAGAATAATCTTATATGTAGGTATGGTGTTCCAAGGTGGATTATCACTGACAAAGGCTTAAATCTGAATAACAAGATGACGACAGAACTTCGTGAAGAATTCAAGATTCTCCATCACAATTCGTATCGTTACAGTCGTAAGATGAATGGGGTTGTTGAAGCTGCTAACAAAAACATTAAGAAGATCATCCAAAAGATGGTTGTTATCTATAAGGATTGGCATGAGATACTCCCTTTTTCATTGCATGGGTATCATATATCCGCCCACACTTCAACAGGGGCAACCCCATTCTCTCTTGTGTATGGCATGGAAGTAGTGCTCCCCGTCGAGGTTGAGATTCCATCTTTGGGTGAAATAGTGGAAACCAAATTGTCAGAGGCTGAATGGGTCCAGAACAGGTTAAACCAGTTAAATGTAATTGAATAAAAGAGAATGACGATATTGTGCCATGGTCAGTTATATCAGAAAAGAATTAAGAAATCTTTTGATAAGAAGGTCAAGCCTCGTGAATTCAGAGCAGGCAACCTCGTGCTCAGAAAGATCATGTCTTTTATCATTGATTCTAGGGGCAAGTGGACTCCCAATTATTAAGGCCCATATGTTGTAAAGAAAGACTTCTCTCGCAGTGCATTGATTTTTGAAACTATGGATTGTGAGGAGATCCCACGTCCTATGAATGCAGACGCAATCAAGAAATACTTCATCTAGAGAAATAAAAGAACAGCTCATTAAGTTGAAAACCTGAAAGGGCGACTTAGGGAAAAAAGAGCGTCTCGGTAGGCTGAAAACCCAAAAGGGAGGTCTAGACAAAAATTAGTGACATAAACAGAATAAATTTTCCTAGTAGGTTGAAAACCCGTGAGGGAAGCCTGGGCAAAAGTTAGGGATTTTCTTGGCAAGTAACTGCGTCAGACAAGACTTGACCATTGAAGCAACAATCTTCTCGGATTATCATCACACTTCAACTGAAGCCTCTACTCAGGAGTTCAGAGTTGTTAGGGAGAATAACGATCATTGTATTTCAATGTATCTTTTCCATATATTTACCATTTTCTAAACTTTGTAATCATCCACGAAGTCTCTCCATTCGCAGACTATCGTTCTATTTAATAAAGTTTGAGCCTTTATCCAATTCTTTGTAGTTCTTATTTTATTATGTTTGCAAAGATTTCATTTATTATTGATAGTAATTTTAAAAACAAAAAGACTTAATAATAAAAAAATATTTTTGAAAAGAATCTACAAATTACTTTTTACTTCAGATTTTATGATTCAAGTGGAACAAAGTAGTGATTCCAATGATGGACAAACTCCAAAGTTTTGAAAACACTCCTCAAAAGATATATTGGGATTATTCTTGGTTATATACGCATAATCCTCTTGTGTTTATTTCCCCAGGTATTTGGAGATCATACCAATTGATATATGGAGCAATGTTGGGCCTGTAATCCCATTTTCCCCAGTTAAGTCTTGGTTCATATTTTTTCTCCAGGTTGATTATTTGCTTTGGTTGGTTTGATACATCTATCCTATATTCCCCAGTCAGGTCTTGTTACAGATTTCTCCAGCTGAGTGTGATTCTTTCCCCAACAAGATAGTGATCCGATAGAAGTTGAAAAAGTTACGAAACCTTTGCTCGTTTGATGGAGTTCTCTCTCCCTTTGTATGTTGAGAATTGATATGGAATATCTTGTAGAGAATTGCTCCCTCCAGTTATGACATTGTTGTTGTTATGTGCTTCCCACATAGTTAGACAAGGGAAGTAACTTTTTAAGAAGTGTTGGAACAACTGTCAACTTTTTGGGTTTTCTCTCGCCAAGTGTTGAGTTGGATTTAAAATACCCATAATTTTGACTTCTTACTGTATTGTTAACTTCTTAGATGATGCTGAGATGATGCTTCTCTCTGAAGGTTGTTATCCCCAAATGAAGCTGAGATGTTGCACAACCATTACTCTTCATATCTAAGAATTTATTTAGGCTCCCTTCGACAATGTCGTGTTGTTTTCCCCATTGAAGTCAGTTTGGAATTCCAAGTTGGAGTCCTGATGATAAGAAATTATCTTCCCTAGTGAAATCTGTATAATATTCCCCAATGAAGCTTGGAGGAGGGTGTTATATCCCTGTATCTGTATTGGTTTATTACTATCAAATTATGCTGTGATTATTTTCAAGCCATGTTTCTTCCCAGTGGAGTTAAGCCGTGAAGTAGGAATTTCTTTCCTCAGTTGGTGCTTACTCTCTTATGGAATCTTCATCCTGGATGTGATTTAGCAAAGTGTTGACTTTACCCAAGTTGGTTTTGTCTGGTTATTCCAAATGTTGTATGTCTGTTTTGTCAACATGTACATGATAACGTTCATACATTCATACATACATCATGCATAGTTGAGTTTAAAATTCATTGTTCATTTTCATTCATTATTGTTTTTGTTGGCATATTTTCCCCTTTGCAAGGTTGTGTTACTCTATCTCTCCAATAAAGTGTCAACCTTAAACATAAAGTGTTTATCCTTTCAATATCCCCACTGAGTTATCCCTCGTGGAAGAATTTTTATTTTGCCTTCCTATTAAGCTCATTATCTGGATGGAATGTGATCCTCATTTGAGCTTATTCCTCATTGGTTGTTGTCTTGGTTGACTGTTTCACTCCGGTTTATTCTTAGTATGAATTTGTGGTCCCCGACAACAATATTATTTTTATTCCTGTGGGATCTAGTCCCTGGATTAATAATGTACATTTATTTTGCATGAGAAGACTTTATTACCTTAGTAGGAATGAATTGGAATTTCCCCAGAAAGTCAAGATTCATTTCCCTACAACATTATCGAAATCCTCTTCGTAGACAGTAAGTGGAAGGTCTCTTTATTTAAGCAACATGTTCTTCCCCAGTAAATTTGTTAATGCCATAGAATATGTTTTACACCGTTGAATGGTATTCTCGTCATTATGGGAGATAGTTCATTGTTGAGATGTTTACTCCGGTGGATGGTAGTCTCGTCATTATGGGATATGGTTTGTTATTGAGATGTTTTACTCTGATGAATAATAGTCTCGTCACTATGGGATATAGTTCGTTGTTGAGATGTTTTACTCTTATGAATGGTAATCTTGTCATCATGGGGGATAGTCCGTTGTTGAGATGTTTTACTCTGACATATGATAGTCTCGTCATTATGGAAGATAGTTCATTGTTAAGATATTTTACTCTGATGCATAGTAGTCTCGTCATTATGGGAGATAGTTCATTGTTGAGATGTTTTACTATGATGAATCATAGTCTCATCATTATATGATATAGTTCGTTGTTGAGGGGTTTACTCCGGTGGATGGTAGTCTCGTCATTATGGGAGATAGTTCGTTGTTGAGATGTTTTACTCTGATGAATGGTAGTCTCATCATTATGGGAGATATTTTGTTATTGATGTTTTATTCTGATGAAGGGTAGTCTCGTCATTGTGGGAGATAGTTCTCTATTGAGATGTTTTACTCCGATGAATGGTAGTCCCGTCATTATGGGATATAGTTCGTTGTTGAGATGTTTTACTCCGATGAATGGTAGTCTCGTTATTATGGGAGATAGTTCGTTTTGAGATGTTTACTCTGATGAATGGTAGTCTCATAATTATGGGAGATAGTTTTTTGTTGAGATGTTTTACTCCGATGGATGGTAGTTTCGTCATTATGGGAGATAGTTCGTTTTTTAGATGTTTACTATGATAGATGATAGACTCGTCATTATGGGAGATAATTCATTGTTGAGATTCATTTTGCTCTAAAAATAATTCATATGTTTCCAGTCATAGGTACTGATGTCAATCATTCGTCACCTACCTCAAAATTGATGTTTATCATCATCTTTGAGCCATTATTATGTTACCATTTCTATTTGTATATTTTGAGTTGGTAGCTTCCAATCCCCTACGAGTCGGTGTTACTCTCTTTTTTCTACCTCCTTTGTGAGTGGTAGTTCAGAGTTATCTATCATTTGTTGTTATCTATTGCTTTTTCCTCATTTATTGAGTTAGTGATGTCTTATCTCCTCTTTGGGCTTTACCCATTAGAGTTGTATTATGTTTACCAGCGATTTAATTTCCTGGTTGGACTCTCTTTTGATCTTTTGTTTTATTTCTCGCTTCTCCAGTGGGGTCCTGTGTCTCCTTTGGACTTGATCATTTGCATTCATAATCATAAGTATTTCACAGCATCTTAGGGCCAAATATAAGGCTTGTGTTATTTTTAAGTATCTTCAATCACGTCTAGATGAAGATTTTAACCTTCATATCTCTGGATAGAAGACACTTAAATAAGGGCAGCTATTATACCCCAATTCCCCCCCCTAAGATTCCTCATCATCTCATGTCATAATTCATCAAGATCACACATTAGGGTTGGTTCTCTCTTTCTACTTTATCCTATATTTTAGTTTTCTCTTGAGAGGTTACCAAGTACATTGAATTGTGTATCTTGTACATGTTTTCTTTTAACTAACATCAATATGTGTATATATATTCCTTTAAATGTTCATATTGTAGGTGATCACAATTGCATTCATCTCACCATCTAATCTAGAGTTTGAGGGGTGATTCTCAATCAAATGGTTCCCTAATGGATTGCAAGATCTCAATCTTCAAGGTCATTTCAATGGCATTAAATATTTGTGGTTCGAGGAGCCCTCTCACTTTATTTAGGTCAAGATCTCCTCAAAGTTGGTGGTGTGAGTCATCAAGAAGATTCATAGGTTCATGTGTTTATTTTCATGCCTTCTTTAACAAGCTTTATTGAGACTTAAGCTCCATACTTGAGTGTGCTTAAAGACATCATCATTTCAAGGCCTCTTATGATTCATCTTGCTTATTTTGCCAAGAAAAGTTCAAAAAGATTCAAGGTTGACTCAACAAGTTTCACCTAATTGAGAAAATACTAGATTCAGTGACCACAAGTGCATAACTCTCTCAATTTTCAAAATTTTGAGTTGGTTCTTTTTGTTATGGGTTCTTATCATCATCTACAACAAACTCTGTTCACATGACAAGATCCAATTGTGAAAGAAAAAGCATCAAAAGTTGAAAGGGGTTTCAAGTGATTTTGACACTCTCTGAGCTAGAGTTTGTTGACTTACAAGTACCATATCTTGCTCATTTTTTTAATATTTTTGAGTGACTCCAAAGCCATGATTCTATTTAAAGGGTCATTAATAAGATATTTTCAGAAATATAAGGCTAATTTTGAATGAAAGATCACTAATGATTGAGGAAGATTACAAGTCTCCTTGAAAGGCATTAGAATTCTAGGTTTTGACTTAAAATGATCACAACTTGGTCAATTTTTATCTCCTTGAGCCCATTATTTTTTCACAACAATCTTTGGGATGTCTAATACAACTTTGTTTTGATGTGCAAGAATAAAAAATTATGAATTTCCCCAAATTTGTTCATCATCTTACAAAGACCATAATTCTGTAACTTCAAATTTGGTTCTACAACCTTTTTCAATCCAATTTCTTTGTTGATTCTTCATCCTTGAACTTCACTAAAGCTAACAGAAGAAGAACCAAGCCTTGAAGTGTCCTTAATCGTACTAGTCAAGTCATGTTTCAAAGCTATGAATTTGAACTTCAACAGGTACATTGCTCCATCAATTCTCTCAAAATCTGTTACTATAATGATGCTTTCATCACTTTGATACTCATCGCATCATTTTATTTTTAATTGGAAGTGAGTTTTGGTCATGATTTTTCAAATCCCTATTAAACTTTTTGCTTCTGATTTTCTTCAAAACAACGAAGCTACAATTTATATAAATTTTTCGCTAGGGTACCATTGAAATTGTCTTGAAGGGACGAAGCGAATGGTACCGGTATGAGCTCCTGATTTTATAGTTTATGATACCTATAATTCGCGTGGCTGGAGGTTGAAGATGACCAACGTGTCATCTCTCAACCAATGACAAGTCGCCACTTGTTTTTTTCAAATCTATTTTTTAATTATTGATCTGGTGGTTTATTCTCTAATGTCCATGATATGCACATTGCTCTAGATCCCTTGAATTTGATTACTAACGCGTTTTGACATTGATCCAATGATCTACATCATTTTGGTTTTATTTTTATTTTCTGATTTTATATTTTAATTGTTTTAAACATGAAAAATTTATTAAAAATTCATTTCAACTTCTAAAATTCTGAAAAAATTCTTAAAAATACTTTTGACTTTTTTATTTTTGATATTTATTTTTTCGAAATTTAATTTTTTTATTTGATATTTTTTTATTGTTTTTCACTTTATTTAACTTGTTTTAATTGATTAAAAATACTTTTCTTGATTTTTAAATTTTGGAAAAATTATGGAATGATCCAATGACCTCTTGACAAATATTGGTGACCTCATTTTATTTTTATATCTTATATTACTATTTTTCACAACTTTTGGTTTATTTTGCTTATTTCCTTAAGTTTTAAAAATAGTTTCTGACTTTAAAAGTTCCAAAAAAAATTGTCAACACTTATAGAATCATATTTGACCTCTGACTATTTTTTTTTTTGGTGTTTTAGTATACTTTGTTTATTTTTTCCAATTATTTCCCTTTTATTAATCTCTTAATATTGTTTTATTAAATATTAATTTTTTTTGGTCTTGATTTGGACGTTATTTTAGGACAAGTTCCTCAACCTCATTGGATCTTGGGTGTTGATAGGTTGATAAACCAAATCCACCAAAATTGATAAGTGATGTTGATGATATTTGAAACCCTAATTTCATATGATACATCCCTCCCCTCTTCATCTTATCACTTTCTTACTTGTGTTACATGTTGTTGGAGAATAATCTACATATCATTTCTCCAACATGCGGTACATAGATTTCTATGTACCGGACTAATAATAGGTGTGACTTCTACAAAAGTACACTTACAATTGCTTAATATAGCGCTAAATTTGTCCCGATTCAAAAAATAATCATTCATGGCCCAAACTTATGTTTGCAAGCCTAAGCATGTTTAATTTGAGACCTTTGATCCAATAACCTTAGGGTTCATTGTTAGGAGGTTTTGATCTTATCAATCCTATAATGAACCTTCATAAATTTTGGTCTAAGTGAATCATTTAAACATCGTTGATCATATGAGGTCATCTTGAGCATTTGAAATGAATGTTATACTTGACAAAAGAAAATGAGACTTTTTGATGAGAAGCTTTGATTTTATCAATATTCTAATGGGTTTTCAAATTCAAGTTTCGAGATGGTTATTCAACTAACCTATAACTTCTAATTCATTAACAATTGACTTTATTTTGTGTTATTACTTTGTGCTTTTACTTTATGGCTTTTATTTTTATGCCTTTACTTTCGTGCACCATTCACTTTAGCATTTACATTTCATGTTATTTTTATCTTTGCTCATTTGAGCATTTAGCTTTATGTCTTTTTTATTTTTTTCTCACATGAGATTTCTTATCTTTTTAAAGATACTTAATAACAAACTTGAACATTAAAAGCCTTAAGGTTACTCAGACTATTTGGTTGCTATCCTTGGCATTATGGAGTTGTGGACCTATTGGACTTAGGATTAGAAGCCTTGATTATCCTTGAGACCTTGTGACTCTGTTGTTATCTTGTCTGGAGTTCTTAGGGTTTACCCCGAGACATTGGGTTAATTTTCTTTCTGTGCAAGTTATTCTAATTATGTGCTTTATCTTTGATTGAAAATTCCTCTATATACAGCTGTTACTCTGCCCAATTTTTGAGGAGACTTAATGCATCCGAAGCTTGGTATTCTTAAGAGGTTTAGTATATTTTGCTTGCTTGGTATTCTTAAGAGGTTTAGTATATTTTGCTTGCTTGGTTTCAATCTAAAGGATGAGAATTCTACATTGACTCTTTATGTCAAGTGTTGGCTTCTTGTTGGTTAGAAGGTTCTTTTCTTTAGCTTTTACCTTATTCTTTAGGATAGTCCCTTCATCTCCTCCCATCTTCTTTATTTCAAAAATCTCCTCCCTCCTTTTTAAAACTCTTCTTGTTTTTCTAACCTGAACCACTTTAATAATAAACTTGGACTTAGATCCATGCATTTTCAAAAAATATTTTCTAAATCAAATTTTAACCAACTTAATCATACTTTGACATTTTTGTAAGAAGACTAAAAGTCAATTAACCTCATTCAAACCATTTTTTCCACTTTGGCTTTTTACTTTAAATATTTTTCTTAAAAGATTAGACTCTTGTCGATTCTTGTAGTGATGCAAGCTACTATACTTCTACGATATATAGTGAAGTGAGATATTTTCCACTTGGGTGTTGAGTGAGGTTTTGTAGACTTTAAAATCCAAGCTATATCGTCCACTTTGAAATGATGCAAATTCTCCTTTCTCATAATCGTGGGTAGTAAGTATGTTTTCCACTAGGATATGACAATGACGTCTCTTCTCTTAAAATTAACCAACACACTTGTGTTTTAAAATTTTTAAAGGTGAACTACGAGTACCATGATCCCCTATTACACAGAAGGTGGTACATAGGCACTAAAGGTTCGCAACCGCGGCGGGTGCAAAAATTGTAAAAAATACTTCTTTTATCATCTCCACCATCTATTTTTATATACAACATTTATAGCCAAAATATACAAATTTTCAAAGAGGTTCCTGCGGAGTACCATAGATATTTAGGGTGATAATACCTTCCCTTTGCATACCCAACCCTCGTACCTAGATTTTCTCCCCTCTTCTTTTTGGGTTATTCGCTCTTTTCCCATTCCTTTGGAAACAATAAAGCGCGATGGTGTTTTTTATTTGATTTATCGAGTTAAGTCAATCCAATGGCTTAGTCTCAATATTTCTACCGCTACAGAACCCTTTAAGGAATATGCCCAGAAATGGCATGAATTGGCTGCTAGAGTTCAACCTCCATTGATGGAGAGAGAACTCATTGATATGTTCATGGGTACTTTGCAAGGCCCATATTATGATCGCAAGATAGGAAGTACTTCTGTGGGTTTCTCTAAGTTGGTGATGGAAGGTGAAAGAATTGGAGTTGGTTTAAAGATGGGAAAAATCCAGATTGGAAATTCCAGTGGCTCCTTAGGTGGAAGTAACAAGAAATTATTTTCTGCATACTCGAGGAAGAAAGAGGGTGAAACTAGTGTTGTTTACTCCCAGAGGGGAAATAGAAGGAACCATTAACATCAACTGGTCAATGCTATATCTATTCCAGTGAATGCTCCTTAACAGCAACGTTCGTAGAAACAAATGCAATAGAACAGTCCTCGTCAGAATAATAATAGTAATCAGCATAGGCAGCCGGGGAGGTTTGATCCCTTACCCATGAGTTATTCTTAAGCGCTTCAACATTTGCTTGAGTTAATGTTGGTCAATTTGAGAAATATGCCAGCTCATCCAGAGAGGCTCCCAGCCAGCTATGATGCCAATGCTAGATGAGAATTCCATTCTGGTGGCATAGGCCATGATGTAGAGAATTTCTATGCATTAAAGAGAAAGATACATGACTTGTTGGATGCTAAAGCTATTCAGCTCACGCCCAACAACGGTCCTAATGTTATCTCGCATCCTATTCCACCTCATGGAGGCCCAACTGTTAATGCTACTGCTGATGAGGGTGAAGTTTTGAACTTAGTTATGGATGTGAATTTGTTGACTACCCATTTTTCGTTTGATAAAAGATATTTGATTGATAATGGTATTTTTCCATGATGTGTTCCTGATTGCTGCAAGTTTAAAGAGCACCCAGAGGGTTGCATTGATTTAAATGCTCGTATTCAAAGTTTGATCAATGATTGGTATTTACAGGTTGATAAAATTCTGAGGTACATAAGGGTTACCGAGAAGGACATTGTAGTAATTTATATCCCACATTCTCCAAGAAGCACTCCTGCTCCTGCAAAAATAGTTCCTTTAATGATTACTTTACCTGGTTCGATACCTTATACTAGTGAAAAAATGTTTCTTGGCATTACGGTGCTGATGTCTATTACCATGGGGTAAGAAAGGTGGAAAGTCCTTCAGAAGAAGAGTGTATCGAGGATGAATGTGTGAATGTTGATAACTTCCCCGATATTAGCTATATGAAAAGAAGTGTAAGAGTGTTTGGCCCTCAGAATGTACAAGATGTTGCCGATGCCTTGGCCAGAACCAAGGGAAAACAACTGATGATTGATAACTAGAGATATGTGCAGGCTAGTATGCCTAAACCAATTGTTGTTACTGGGACTTCTTTAGCTCACAACTGTAGCGGTAGAAATGTTTAAGACTAAGCCATTGCATTGACTAGACTTATACATATCAAAATAAAAATCGCCACCACGCTCTATTGTTTCCAAAGGAATGGGAAAAGAGCGAGTGACCTAAAAAAGAGGGGGAAAGATTCAAGGTAAGGGGTTTGGTTATGCAAAGGGAAGGTATTAGTACCTTAAACATCTACGGTACTCCACAGGAACCTCTTTGTAAAATTTGTATATTTTGGCTATAAAATGTTGTATAAAAATGGATGGTGGAGGTGAGAAAAGAAATATATTTTTATGGTTTTTGCACACGCCGCGGTTGCGAACCTTTAGTGTCTACGTACCACCTTTCGTGCAATAGGGGATCAAGATGCACGTAGTTCCTCTTTTAAAGTATTTTAAAACATAAGTGCATTGGTTAATTTTAAGAGATAAGACATCATCGCCATTGTCCGTGTGGAAAAACATACTTACTACCCACAATCATGAGAAAGGAGAATTTGCATCATCTCGAAGTGGAGGATATGGCTTGGATTTAAAATCAACAATGCCTCACTCAACACCCAAGTGGAAAATATCTCTCTTCACTACATGTTGTAGAAGTATAGTTGTTTGCATCACTACAAAGATTGACAAGAGTCTAATCTTTTGATAATGGTTTTAAAATAAAAAAGCCAAAGTGGCAAAATAGTTTGAAATGAGATTGATTGACTTTTAGTCTTTCCAAAAAAATGTCAAGGCACTATTAAGTTGATTGAAGTTTATTTATGAAAGGTATTTAAAAAATGCATGGACCTAAGTCCAAGTTTGTTATGAAAGTGGTTCAAGTTTAAAAGAAATAAGAAGAGTTTTCAAAAGGAGAGAGAAGATTTTTGAAATTAAAGAAGATGGGAGGAGAAGAAGAGACTATCCTAAAGCATAAGGTAAAAGCTAGGGATAAGAACCATCTAACCAACAAGAAGCCAACACTTGACATTATGAGCCAAGATAGAATTCCCATTCTTTGGATTGAAACCAAACAAGCAAAGATAATAGACCTCTTGAGAGAACCAAACTTCAAGTGTATTAAGTCTTCTCAAAAATTGGGCAGAGTAACGGCTGTATACGGGTGAATTCCAGATTACAAACAAAGTATGTAATCATAATAACCTGCATATAAAAAAAACAAACAACTAAAGTCTTAAGGTAAACCTCAAGAGCTCCAGACAAAATATCAATTAAGATCACAAGGTCTTCAACATAGGCCAAGGTTTCTAATCCTAAGTCCAAGAAGTCCAATGCTCCATAATGCCAAGGATATTATCCAAATATTCCAAGTATTATTAAAAGTTTTTATGGTTCATGTTGATTATTAGGTGTCTTAGAAGAGAAAAGAAAAGGCTCAAGTGAGCAAAATAAAAATGACATGAAATGTAATGCTTAAAGTAAATGGTACATAAAGCATAAAAAATAAAAGGCATAAAGTAAAAACAATTTAATAATTAGTGGTTAGTTGGATGACCATCTTGAAACTTGCATTTGGAACTCATTAGAGGATTTGTAGAACCAAAGCCTCCACACAACAAGTTGCATTTTCTTTTTTTCAAGTACATCATCCATTTGGAATCCTCAAAAGTATCATTTAATGATCAACGATGTTTAAGTGATCTGCGTTGACCAAAAGTGTTGTAGATCCATTAGAGGATTGGTAGAATCAAAGCCTCCATTCAATGAATCTCAAGGTTATTGGATCAAAGAGATCAAATTAACATACTTGGGGTTGCAAACATAGGTTTGGGCCACGAATGATCATTTATTCGAATCGGGACAAAATTTAGCGCTATTTTAAGCAATCGTAAGTGGACTTATATAGAAGTCACACCTATTTTGAGGCCGGTCAATTGCAATCTATGCACCATTTGTTTTAAGACATGATATAGAGATCATGCTCCAATAACAATTAGTGCAATAACAAAGGAATAAGATGAAGAGGGGTGAGAAAGAATATATAAACCACATTTGAATTAAATTTTAATCAAACTATTATTAAAATCATTCATCCATTTTTATGGAGTTAAACTCAACACCATGGATCCAATGATGTTAACAAAGTTCATAATCAAAAATTCAACCAAAGATTATCCAGAAAATAATCACAAAATAATATTGCATTTAATATATACATTAAAAAGGTTTTAAAATGTTTTAAAATAGAAATAAAAGAGAAAAATATCAACTATGTTCAAATTAATCAAGAAATAAAACGTAAGACCATAGAAAAATCATAAATGAACTAAAATGATTTTATAAAATTTTTGGTAATTTTTTAAAGTCAGAAACTATTTTTAAAATTAAAAGAAATGAGTAAAATAAACCAAAAATGAGAAAAAAAATAGAAAAGTTAGAAATAAAAAATTAATGAGGTCACCAATATTTTTCACAATATCATTGGATCATTCCATAGTTTTTTCAGAATTTAATATTGCATAAAAGTAGTTTTAAACATTTAAAACAATTCAAATAAAGTGAAAATTTATAACAAATATCAAAACAACAAATAAAATTGTGAAAAAATAAAAATCAGAAAGAGAAAAATCAAAAATATTTTTCATAATTGTTTCACATTTTTTGGACTAAAAATGATTTTTCTATGATTTTTTGACATTTAAAGCAATTAAATATAAAAGTCAGAAAAGAAAATAGAGTTAAAAATATGTGGACCATTGGATGAGAGTCAAAATGCGTTAGTAATCAAATCTAAGGGATCTGGCGTGTTGTGCATATCATGGTCATTAGTGAATAAAGCACTGAATCAAATGTAAATCAGAAATTCAAAAAAATCCAAATGGCACTGTTTCCTTGGTTGAAGGATGACACGTTGGTTATCTTCAACCTCCAGCCAGTCCCAAAACCAGGTTGCTCAATCTGTAAAATTAGAGCACGAGACTTATGCCATTCTCTTTGTCTCTTCAAGACGAAGACAACCACACCTTCGTGATAAATTTATATAAGTTGTAGCTCAAGCAATTTGGAAGGAAAGTTCTTAAAAGAGATTTGAAATTTCATGGTCAAAACATGTTTCTAGATAAAATTAAGTGTTGCAACTAGAACCAAGGCAATGAGAGCATCACAATGATATCAAAGTTTTGAAGAATTGATGAAGAAATATACCTATTGAAGTTGAGTTGCAGAGCTCTGAAACTGGACTTCTATGGAGCAATATAGGGCACGATTCTTGAAAGTAATTATATGGTTATCTTCAGGGAAGATCAAGGGAGGTAAATTGATTGAAAAATTGGATTGAAAAAGGATTGAACACATATTTCGAAGTTGCAGAAATTTGAGTTATGGAACAAGTTTGACAGGGTGATTATGGCTATCCAAGCTTAAGAAAATGAATGAGGGGTGACCCTCTATTAATAGGGAATCAAATGGAATGTCCAAGCGTGTGAAATGATGAAGTTTGGAGGGAAATCGTGTGAAGTTTCAAACAAGAAAAGTGTGACTTCTAATTTGATCAAAACTCATCCAAAACGCGTGTTTTGTTGTGCTAATCACTTATGGAAGTTCACTAAACATGTTTAGAGGAAAAAACACACAAATAAAGTGTTTAGAAGCTAAACGAATGATTTCAAATTCCGACTTTTGAAGAAACTTCAGTTCCAAGTTACCAAGTTTAAATCAATGGCATTCCCAGCTCCAGGGGTCTTAGGGCATGATTCTTGATGCTTTAGAAAGATGAGGTTACAAGCTTTGATATGGGAAAAGAATGCAGTCAAATGGATGTTTGAGCTGAAAGTTGCATTGAGTCAAAGTTGGAGAAAAAGGGTTGACTTTCCATACTTAGAAATATTTCAATTTTTTTTTCAAATGTGACCTAAAATGTTTTGCATCCAAACATGGCCTTACACTTGGAGTTTGCTCTTGACCAAAACATATGGCATGAAATAGACCTCTTGAATGACATTTTGAAACTTGAACCATTCAAAATATCCAAAAATTGAGAGAGTTATGAATTGTTGAAATTGTCAAAAAATTATGAAATGCCCTATAATATTTTGTATCCTTAGGGTATCTTCCATCCATTTTCTCACTTTTAATATAAAATAAGGAATAAAGTTAACATCCTCAAGATAATTATGGAAAAGAGTGGGCTCAAGGTGATAAAAATTGACCAAGTTATCATCATTTAGAATCACACATGAGAAATTGGGGATTCATCTAGAGGACTTGTAATCTTTCTTCATCATCAAGTTTATTCCACATGAAAACTCCTTGAAACCTTTGAAGTGATTTGTTAATAATCCTTTGAAGAGAAGGATGTATTTGGAATCACTCAAAAATACCAAAATATGAGCAAGATATACTTCTTTGAAGTTCAAAACCCTAGCTCCTAGATCAACAAAATGCTGAGGAACTTTGACACTTTTGAACCACCTTCTTGTACCAACACCATTGCTTTGAAAATAGAAGTTGTTGAAGATGATAATGATAACTCATAGCCACCAAAACCTTTTCCATATCTTGAGAATTGAGAGAAACATGCACTTGTAACCAATGCGAACAAGACCTTGTCCAACCATGACAACTTCATCCATCAATCCCTTGCACTTTTGAATCAATTTGATAACTTTGAAATATAGTGAACCAAAATAATCTTGCCATGCCATCCCTTCCAAAACAACTTCAATGGTGAGGTTTGAACTTCTCAAGCTTTATTTCCTAGGGCATGGAAATAAACTCATGAACCCATGGAGTAACTTGCTAAACCTCATTGCCTTTACCTACATTAGTAACAAGTAAGACAAACCAACATCACATTTTATTAATTAAAAGGAAAATAAAGAAAAATATTCGTGACCACAAAATAAAACAAGTCAAGGTGCTTGGTGATTCCTCAAAGAGAAAATCTAAAGATAGGGAGGATAACCAAAAACCCTAATGTGATCTTGCTGTGATTGAATCATTATGGTATGATGAAGGGATCTTAGGGGAAAAAATTGGGGTACAACAGCTGCCCTTATTTAAATTTCTTCTATCCGGAGATATGAAGGTTTAAAATCTTCGTGTCGACGCGATCGAAGATACTTAAATATAAAACAAATCGTATTTTTGGCCCTAAGATTCCATGCAATGCTTATGAGCATGAATGCGCATGAACAAAATCAAAGAGACACAAAACACCACTGGGGATGTAACAAAGGAAATATAGAAACAAAAGATAAACCCAATCAAGAAAATAAATCACTGGTGGATCAAAAGACCTGACTTATAGAGGATGATAAAAAGCCAAAGGATACACCAAGCTTTACTGAAAGCGAAGCTACCAACGTTCACTGAAGGTAGAAAGGGAGAAGAAGAAAAATACCGATGTTTACTGACGGAGAGCTACCAACATTTACTGAAGGTTGAGAGAAGAAATCATCGACGTTTACTGACGATGAACTACCAACTTTCACTGAAGGTAGAGAGAAAATAAAATATTATAACATTGTCGTTCACTGACAATGAACTACCAACGTTCACTGAAGGTAGCAAAAAGATAACAATCACCAACTTTCACTGAAGGTGACCTACCAAATTTCACTGAAGGTAGAAAGAGAATATATATCATAGCACCGCCGTTCACTGACGATGAATTACCAACGTTCACTGAAGGTAGCAAAAAGATAACAAGCACCGACTTTCACCGAAGGTAGAAATAGAATATATCATACCATCACCGTTCACTGACGATGAATTACCAACGTTCGTTGAAGGTAGAAAATAGATAACAAGAACCAACTTTCATCGAAGGTGACCTACCAAATTTCACAGAAGGTAGAAAGATAATATATCATAGCATCTTCGTTCACTAACGATGAACTACCAACGTTCACTGAAGGTAGAAAAAAGATAACAAGCACCAACTTTTACTGAAGGTGACCTACCAAATCTCACTGAAGGTAGAAAGAGAATATATATCATAGCACTGCCATTCACTGACTATGAACTACCAACGTTCACTGAAGGTAGCAAAAAGATAACAAGCACCAACTTTCACTGAAGGTGACCTACCAACTTTCACTAATGGTAGAAAGAGAATATATATCATGGCACTACTGTTCATTGATGATGAACTACCAACATTCACTGAAGGTAGCAAAAAGATAACAAGCACTAACTTTCACTGAAGGTGACCTACCAACATTCACTGAAGGTAGAAAGAAAATATCATAGCATCACCGTTCACTGACGATGAACTACCAACGTTCACTGAAGGTAGCAAAAAGATAACAATCACCAACTTTCACTGAAGGTGACCTACCAACTTTCACTGAAGGTAGAGAGAAAATATATCATAGCATCGCTGTTCACTGACGGTGAAATACCAACGTTCACTGAAG
This sequence comes from Vicia faba, assembly GCA_948472305.1. Taxonomy (NCBI): domain Eukaryota; kingdom Viridiplantae; phylum Streptophyta; class Magnoliopsida; order Fabales; family Fabaceae; genus Vicia; species Vicia faba. Next base: position 1,513,488,064 of record OX451736.1, on the reverse strand, counting down.
GTAGCAAAAAGATAACAATCACCAACATTCACTGAAGGTGACCTACCAACTTTCATTGAAGGTAAGGTGAAAATATATCATAGCACCACCGTTCACTGACGATGAACTACCAACATTCACTGAAGGTAGCTAAAAGATAACAATCACCAAATTTCACTGAAGGTGACCTACTAAATTTCACTGAAGGTAGAGGTATAATATATCATAGCACCGCCGTTCACTGACGATGAACTACCAACGTTCACTGAAGGTAGCAAAAAGATAACAAGTTTTTTTTTAAAAATCCCGGAATTTCACCTAGACCGGGTCTCAACTTCTTCTTTAACCAAGAAATTCTTCCTGGAAAGGGTAATATATAAGCTGTCTCAAATAAAGAGACTACCACTTCCAAAGATTTCACAATGAATTGTCTCTGCGATATTGAAAGTCTTGCCATCCACTGGTTTAATTTGACAACAGACTTCAAACTACCCACTCATAGAGAAGATAGCAAAAAAAGTTACGTCAACTTTTACAGGGAAGTACAAGTTGCTCAAATAAAGAGACCTGCTACTTGTTGTTATAGGAAGGATTGTAAAAAAAATATTTCCAGGGAACACAATATGACTTCTTGGGGAAATGCCAATATATTCATGCTGAGGAGATAAAGGTCTTCTCGTGCAAAATAAATTCACATCCTCAAACCAAAACTCAAAGCTTTCATACGTCCAAAGTAATAATATTGTTGGGAAACAAAGATTCGATCCAGAAATAAAATGGAGTAAAATAGTCTACTAAAATAAATTCTCTGAGAGATGAAGTCAAGAGGGAAACCCAAATCATCCAGTTGAGGAACAGTGTAGGAAGTCTAAAGCAAAAAAATCTTCCACGAGGGATAATTCAATGGGGAAATTGAAAGAACATACACTTTCTGCTTATGACTGACACTCTATTGGAGAGGGGACAACACAAATCTGCAAAACAGGGCAATACATCCACAAAATAATAACTAATGTGAATGAGCAATGATTTCCCAAATTTTAACTATGCATGATGTATGTATGAATGTATGAGTGCTATCATGCATATGCTAACAAAACAGACATATAACACCAAGAGTAACCAGGCAAAAACAACTCGGTCACAAACAACCCTCGGCTAAATCACATCTGAGATGAACATTCCATAAGAAAAAGTAAGCGCCAATTGAGGAAACAAAGTCCTACTGTGTGGCTTAACTTCACTGGGGAGAAACGTAATCCGGAAGTAAACAAAACATAGCGACAATTTTTGCCTAGACTGCTTTTTCGGGTTTCGGCCTACCGAGACGCTCTTTTTTTCCTAAGACGCCCTTTCGAATTTTCAACTTAGCGAGTTGTTCTTTTATTTCTTTAGGAAAAGTATTTCTTGACTGCATCAACATTCATGGGACGTGGGAACTCCTCGCCATCCATAGTTTCAAGAATTAATGCACCGCCAGAGAAGGCTTTCTTGACAACATATGAGCCTTCAAAATTGGGAGTCCACTTGCCCCTAAAATCAACGTTAAAAGACATGATCTTCCTAAGCACGAGGTCGCCTTCTCTGAATTCATGAGGTTTGACCTACTTATCAAAAGCTTTCTTCATTCTCTTCTGATTGAACTGCCCATGACACAAAGCCGTCATTCTCTTCTCTTCAATCAAATTCAATTGGTCAAACTTGTTCTGGACCCATTCAGCCTCTGACAACTTGGTTTCCATCATCACTCGTGTTGTACCCCAAAATTTTCTCTGCCATTTTACTCAACATACTCATTGAAGTCCTCAACTTGCTCAAGGATGCCCAAGGATTGATCATGCAAATGCTCTCCTAAGACAATTAACCTCAAAATAGGGTTTCCATTTTCATCAAGATGGGTGAACTCCAAAGGTCTCAAATATTTTACATGGTCCTAATATGTTCTCAAGAACATCCATGTCAAGTCTCATGCCTTGCACAAGAAGTTTGCTCAGTTAATTTCTCAAATGACTGGAAATCAATTATACAAGGTCAAAAGTCAACTATGACCCACATGCAGTCAAACTTTAAGATTTTTGGTCAACATCAACATTTTGAAGTAATATCCATCATTAGGGTTGATTATTTTTCCTCAAGGAATGCTCCTAATTCATCAAAACTCAAAAGTTGCTAAATTAGGGTTTTTATAGGAAAAGTCAACCAAACATTGACCAGGCATAACTTTCTCATACTTTATCAGAAATTTCTAATCCAAGGTACATTTGGAAGAGAATTCAATTCCCTACAACTCATCTTCAGCCCTCAAGTTCAAAAAATGCACTCATGTAAAGATATGAATTCAAACATTATAAGTCATTTCAAAAAGTCAAGAAAAACACCTTTTGGCACAAAGCTTCTTACATGAACATGGAAGATCCAATTGAGATGAAACCAAAAGGGTTGTTTAGAGGACATATTAAGCTTTCTAAAAAGTCCAAGAACACTCTCTTAGGATCAAAATTGAGAGAGATATGCATTGTCATTGTTGGCTATTTTTGGAAATTTGCCCAAAGTCAATACTGCCCAAAATGCATTTTTCTTCAAATGGGCCCAACTTTTTATGCTTGTATCTTGTTCCTAACATGGTCCACGACCCATGAACCACTCCATGCCTCATTAAATTATTTGTTTGATTTATTGTGATTTTGTTCATTTAAAATTCAAATAAAATCAAAATAAATCATGTAATTTGCTTTTGGATTGATTTTGGAATTGAATGAAGATGGTATATGCTGCCATATCAATATCAAATCGTGCAAGGTGTGATTGGAGAAAGAATGTCATGATTTGTCTTATTTTGGAAATAAATAATGCAAGGATAATCAAGATCTTTTCTCCATAAATTTCAAGATTCAAGTTGTTTTTTGTTGACCTAATGCACTATATTACATATACACAACGCAGCCAGGGAAAAAGAACAAGGGTTTGAGTGGTGAAAATCGTCAGAACAAAAATTGAGTTTTTTTTGCAAAAAAGTGAGGATCGGATTTCATTCCACAGGACGATTCAAGGTGATTAGAAGCCAAAAATCAATTCCTGGGTGTGTAGTGAAGCTATCCCAATCATTTTCAAGCCATAAAACGCTCAAAATCGCAAGGTACAAGATTGGTTCTTCCCGTTTTTTTTTATTCTTGATAACATGTGTACGCATGTTTTCATTGAAATTTAATCATACATTCACATTTGTTTTAAGTTTTTGATGCTATCTGAATGGTTTAATTGAGTTTTAAGTGCAGGGATTGAAGGTTGCCATTCTTAGGGTTTCCAAGCTCGTTTTGGGGCTTCCCTATATAGGCAAAATTAGACCAAATTGTGGGTACCATTGAACTCAGGGCACGATTTCTGACCGTCCTATGCCCTTAGTTAGAATTTATTTGGCTTGTATTGCATTTTCAATTGTTACGGGTTTGTAGCTATGGATAAAAATTGTCATTATAGCCTTTAATGACAGTTTTATCCATAGGTAAAAGGTCGACAACTAAAACAACAGTCCTGAGGAAAGAGACGATCATGTGGCTGACTCCCACTGGCTCATTTGAATTCATGCGCATTTTCCTGGGCATAGAATTTAATGTCCCTTATATTTTATTTGTTTCATTATATGTATGAATGAGTAGTCCAGCGCAGTTGGTCAGGGAGTGTGTATATGAGGCAAATGTCTTGGGTTCGATCCCAGGCATCTGCTTTTATATTTTTCTTTATAATTTCTTGCAGATTCAGCACATCTCCTAGCCAAGCATCCACTGTGTGCTAAAAAATCTCACCTATTGGATCATCCTTGATTCAGATCCAATGTCTAGCAAGCCATCCTCATGGTGGACCCCCAGGAGCAGGGAGCACTGGACCATGCGCAAGGCAGATGGGCCTATCCTTCTCGGCTTCAGTAATTCAGCTTCACACCCCTAGTTTACTTCTGATATCAGGCCCATTAATCATTCTTTTTTTTAAATTTCTTTTTTGTTTTATTTAATAATTTTTTTACAACAAAAATCCTTTTTTATTAAATCATAAAATCAGGAAAACCACAAAAATCTAGAATTAGATTTTTTTATTAAAATTAGTTTTTTTTGGAAATTAATTAATTTAATGATATTGACTTGATTGTTTTCATAATTAAAATTAATTAGACAAATTAGGTTTAATTCAAAAATATTTAATTTTCTCAATAAAAAAAATCAAATAAAATATTTTATTTACTTAAATAGATTCTTTAGGATATTTACTTTATTCTCGCGCATTTATTTATTTATTTTTCCAATTATTGTAACTGTTTCATGTTTGTAATAGATTAATTAGGATTTTAATTTCCGCATCTATATTTTCAGTCAAATATTTGGTGTATCTTCCCAAAAGCCTTGTAATAGTTAGGAATTTAATTTCTCACACTCTTTAATTTCCGCAACTATTAAACTTCTAGATGTATGGACATTAGGATTGTATGCGAAAGATAAATCCAACGATTAAAAAGGTAGATAACCCTAATTGTGCAAAGATAATTAACTGAAAAAAGAACACTTGCACATGCTCACTCCTAGGGTTTTCCCCACTTTGTTGCCTCAGAAATGATGGTCATGTCCCTCGAACATAGGGATATCTTAGCAATGACCCACAATTCAAAGTCATCATAAAGATCATAGTTCCTCATTTTCCCTCGAGTTGCCTACGAGAAATGATATTATGATGATAGTATCTTCTAAATGCTAAGGTATCCTTACTTGTTTCCTTCAATGACCATTTTGTCCCTTCGAAGTTCCCTTAAATATCCAACAATAGGGATATCTACTTCTTAATAGTAGGATAACGCTTTCTAAAGGAAACGAGAACGAACAATCTTTTTTTTCGAGTAGGTAGAAAATATTAAGTACTTTCTCAAATAAACTCTTTTACACAAACACTTTCAAAACAATTTTCAAAAGAAAAACTTCGTCACACTCTTGAGGACAGATACAAAGGTTATCACGAAGTTAAACAAAAACTTTTCAAAACACACACAAGAAATTTCAAAATGAGCAAGTACCTAAGAGCCCATGGAAAACCATTGATAGAAAAGGTGCTAACACCTTCCCTTTCTATAATCTACCCCCCGTACTTAGAAACACTCGAAAAAAGGTTTTTTCTTTTATTTTTCCTTTTCCTTTGTTGGATGAAATAAAAGTCGGTGGCGACTCTTGCTTACCGCGACATTTGCGAATACAAAACGCAAACCAGTATAACAGTCGATTCTGCCACCGTATTACAAAACTGGTGACTTTGCTGGGGATTTAATAAGTGGGGTATACCTTAGGATCTAGGTCATGTCTAAAATTGTTTGCTTGTCTTTTTCTTGGCCTTCTTTATATTCAAAGGTTTTGTTGGGGTTATGTAGATCCTACACCCGGATCTGGGGACACCTTTTAGGGAAGTAGCAATAAACTGTGAGGGAACTGTGTGGGGTATAATGACACGGTTGAAGCAATAGCTATATTGATGTGACACTTTGGTTGGTACCGGTAACCTTTGAGTCAATAAAGGAGAGTACGAGGCCGCCGTGTGGTGTCATAAAGCATCAACTGACCTTAGAACCTTTAATTGCATAACTTGTCCAGTAGGACATAGCGAGATGGCCGACTTTAGTGTATTCCCAAGGTCGCCAGATACTCGATGCTACACTCATTGAGGTTTGACTCTTGAGTTTTGTTTGGTTGCGAGTCAATCGCCTATTTAATGAACCTTGGGGGAACGATCGGTGATATTGATATCCCTTAGAACCCGGTTACTATTTATAGGACAGGTTGAACCAATCCAGCTTCAAGAGGGTATAACCTTAAAACTCATGCAGGCCTTACACCTAAGGACTTGGTGTGACTTGTTTGTTGCTTGCTATATATGTGATTTTTTAGCATAATCATGATATCATAAGCACAACATGTCATACTAACCATTTCAAAGACTTTCTAGGGCTTATCTCTGCTTTGTTTTGTAGGACATGGCATCCGCCTGCAGGAACACTATCTAGATTAACCTTGTGAAAGTGCCTCTCCAATAAAGTTTTTGGCATTAAGGATCCCTGAAAGCTCTCCCTTCACTGAAAAACATGGTCGGTTGCTCAAGTAGGTCACTTCAAAACCTGATGAAGAATTATTAAAAGTGCTATTTCAGTTCTTTGATCCTTTGCACCACTGCTTCACCTTCCCGGATTACTAGCTAGTGCCTATTATGGAGGAATTTTCTCGGTTGTTGTGGGTACCTATTCTTGATCAGTTACCTTTCAACGGTATGGAAGAACATCCAAAGCCTGAAGATATTGCTCGAGCTCTGTCCTTACAACGGTCCGATGTAGTGACAAATTGGAAAACGATGGGAAGTGTCCAAGGAATCCCGGTTAAATTTTTATTCGAGAAGGCTTACTATTTTTGGGATACCTTAGATTTACAAGCTTTTGAAGAGGTATTGGCACTCCTCATCTACGGGATGGTACTATTCCCTAATGCGAACCAACTCGTAGATGTGAATAATATTAAGGTTTTTCTGTCTCATAATCCGGTGCCTACATTACTTGGGGATATTTTACACTCTCTGCATGCTCACACTCCAAAGAGAAGGGGAACCCTCCTGTGTTGCACTCCTCTATTATCTAGGTGGTTTATTTCGCACCTACCCAGGTCTATTTTGAAGAATGAGCAGAAGATGAAATGGTCGCATAGGCTGATGTCCCTTACACATTCAGACATTCATTGGTTTTCACGGTCCTCGGAAGATGTTACCATCATCGATCGTTGTGGTGAATTCCCTAATGTCCCTCTCTTAGGAATTAGGGGAGGAATCACTTATAATCCATGTTTGGCACTGCGACAATTTGGTTATGCAAGAAGGGATAGTCCTCATGATACGCTTATCCAAGGAATCGCCTTCAACTATGAGAATGATGCTTAGGGTTACCGCAAAAGGTTCATGAGAGCTTGGGGCATGGTACATAAAATTGATAGCAAGACACTGGGGCATAAGAATTCCATCCCTCTTGAGCCTTATCTCCGATGGGTATGAGCCCATGCCCAAAGTATTATGATGCCTTACCCTGCTGTCCTACCAATGATTGTGGAACCAGTTGTTGAAGGAGACATTCCTTATCTTGTTAATCATCCTGACATGCCAACTGATCATGAGGAGTTACAGAAATCCTGGGTTCAACTTAAAGAGGAGCGGGATACGTTCGAAACTCAATTCTATGCCAACAAGAAGAAGGTCCTGGAGCTCACTAGGCTACTTCATGAAGAAAGGAACATAAACGCCTACATTGTGCCAAAGAGGATGCGCTCCTGGGAGACCTAGTTTTCTTTTTCTTTAAGTTTTGTTTAATTGTAAGCCTAAAGGACACTCTTTGTAACAACCCGAACTTATGAATACAATTAACATGTGTTTCTTTTGGTTAAGCAAATTTGAGTCTTTAAAAATCCTTGAAACTATTGCATGCGCATACCATCCATGACATTGCATAAACAGGTACCATTATAGGTTTCTCATCTTCTTCGCTGTTTATTTCAGCAAAAAAAATGTCTTCTGAATAATGCATCAAAGATCTCCAAGCACAAAATGCCCAATTTCAACAAATGTTTATAACTCTGGCAAAATGGCAGGAGGATGTGAAGGCCCTTATCCTGGAGGAAAAGAAGAAGAAGAAGAAGACCTCTAGTGTTCTGGATCTGGGTAGAAGGTTCAGGGGGCCGTTAAAGGAACCATTTGATCTGACCTCCTCGTCCAAAGAAGGGGAGAATCAAGAAAGAGAGACAAGGGAGAAGGAACCTAGCCCCGAAGTCTCTGATAATAACACGGAATACAATGATGAGCAGTATCCTCCCGCTGAGGATAGATACAAGCAGTTAGAGGATCGATTGAGCACTATGGAGATCCAGAGAATACCAGGGTTGGATTTTGAAGAGCTAGGATTGGTGTCTGGGGTAGTCATCCCACAAAAGTTTAAAGCTCTAGTTTTCATAAAGTATGATGGGGTGTCTTGTCCCAAGCTTCATCTCCGTTCCTATGTGAGGAAGATTTAGCCTTACACTTCCGATAGGAACTTATGGATTCACTCCTTTCAAGACAGTCTGTGAGGAACTCAACTCAAATGGTTCTATCAGTTAGAGGGAACCAATGTCCGTAACAGGGAGGATTTAGCTGCTGCTTTTTATAAGTAGTATCAATATAACGCTGACCTTTCCCCTACTCATACTCAACTCTAGAGTATGTCCATGAGTGCAAGTGAAGGCTTTAAGGACTATGCGCAGAAGTGGAGAGATTTGGATGGGAAAGTCCAACCCCCTTTGTCTGATAGGGAGTCGGTTGACATGTTTCTTGGGACACTGTCTGGTCCATTCTTCAATCATTTGATTGGCAGATCCTCAGCTGGTTTTACCGAGCTGATATTAACAGGAGAAAGGGTAGAAGCTAGGATCCGGAGTGGCAAGATCCATAAAAAGACCTCTTAGAGCTCAGTTAAGAAGCCCTTCGCAGGTAAGAAGGAAGTTAGTGCTATTTATAGCCCAAGAGGCCAGAACAGAGCTGAATGCTGTCCAGCAGTAGGTGCTGTGATGATATTTAGGCTCGCGGCTACCCCACAACACAACAATCAACAAAGGGTAGAAAGACCGCAAAGGCATTTTACCCGAATTAACATGACATTGACCGAGGTTATACCCCATCTACTAAGATCCAACTTGGCAACCTTGAAAGAGGCTCCCAAGAATCCTAACACCATGTCTCCTCGGTATAATCCAAACGCTTGGTGTGCATACCATTCTGAGAGTCCTGGCCACGATACAAATGACTACTGGGCTCTGAGAAATAAAGTAAAAGATTTAATTGAAGCCAAGGAGATTGAGTTTGATGCTCCGGAGAAGCCTAATGTCATAACTTCTCCCATGCCTAAGCACAACCGTGGAGTTAATGCCATTGATACTGATCTGTTTGTTACCTCTATTGATGAAGTTTCTACTCCTTTTATGACTGTTAAGAAGAATTTGTTGTTGTTCGATTTATTTCCGGATTATGGTGAAGGTTTCCACATGTGTTCATCACTGACCACTCGTTGCTATTTGCTGAAAGCAGGTGTTCAACGCCTGATGGACAACAGAGAAATTTTGTTTGAAAAGACTTTGTTCCAACTGTTCTGTGTGAAGATATTTCCATTATAACCATTTCCGCCAATCCTTCCAAGGTATCCTCTAAATGACCTGTTAGGATTACACCTGCTCCAAGAATCACTCCGTTGATAATCACTTTTCCTGGTCCCATACCATACTCATCGGACAAGGCTGCCCCGTGGAATTATGGTGGCGATGTTTACTATCATGGCGTTAAACAAGATTTGAAGACTGAAGAGGTTGATCCTGATGTCAGTAACATTGTCGGGACTAGCAAGATTACTAGAAGTGGAAGGGTTTTCTCTCCTGAGATCTCCCCGAAGACTGTCATTAAACCTGTCGTTATTTCATCTGTTGTTCTTATCGGTACTTCCGCCACTACTCTTATTCTTACTCCAATTGTTACTCCTACCGTTGAGTCATCTGGGACTCGGGGCAAAGAAGCTATAGGTGAGCCTTCCCGGACGGAGGTACCTAGAAAAGTTGTTGTGGAATCCTCTAAGCAAGAGATAGAGGAAATCTTAAAAATAATCAAAAAGAGCGACTAGAATATGGTCGAGCAGTTGGGGCAGACCCCTTCAAAGATATCAATGTTGTCTCTATTGTTATGTTCCAAGGCCCATGCAAAGGCTTTAATTGCATTCCTAAAGACTACGCATGTGCCAGAAGAAACCCCAGTCGATCAATTCAAAGACTGTGTGGCCAGCTTGATTGCTGACAATGGGTTGGGTTTCTCAGATGCCGACTTGACGCCAAAGGGGAGGAAGCATAATGATGCTCTGCATGTCTCTATCAAAATCAGGGGAACTACTATGGCTCATGTGCTGGTAGACACTGGATCTTCACTGAATGTTCTTCCTAAGAAGGCTCTCGATCGGCTAGATTGTGAAGGCTTGACCCTAAAGCCCAGTAACATTGTGGTGAGGGCTTTTGACGGGTCGAAGAGAATGGTGCATGGTGAGGTAGACATTCCTGTCAAAGTGGGATCTCAGACCTTTGAGTCCATCTTATACGTGATGGACATCATACCATCGTACTCTTGTTTGTTGGGTCGTCCTTGGATCCATGAAGCCGGGGCTGTTACTTCTACACTACACCAAATGCTGAAATATCCGGTGAAGGGGAAGATTGTCACTGTGCATGGTGAAGAGGAGTGTATGGTGTGCCACTTAAACTCCTTCAGGTATGTGGAGATGGAAGGGGAATTCATAGAGACTCGTTGTCAAAACTTTGAAGAGGTTCCCCAGATTTTGGCGTCAACTGAGACTACTACCAGCATCAAACCTCCTCTGAAGATGGCTTCTCTCAAGGACGCCAGAGCAGTAGTTGAAGAAGGTGGGTGTACCAACTGGGGAAAGCTCCCTGATTTTACTCAGAAAACTGACAAATTTGGTTTGGGCTTTACTTCAGGGGCTCAAAGGGTTGTTCGACGGGCTCGGGATGGAGGACCTCCCCTACACATTAGCAATCGTGGGGTCAATGCTATTGAAGACAGTGAGGAAGATTCCGATATTGACAGCTGGATCTACCCGGCTACCAATGGTGGACCGAGTAATTGGACGACCAGAGATTTTATACCAGTTTCTTTTATTCCGTAGTAATTGTCTTACTTGTTTTCCGAGTTTGTAATAAAAATTTAAACTTTATGGCCTTGTGTCTTACCCGAGGCACAATGGCTCTATCTGTTAGGGTTATTATATGTCATTTCATATATCATCAATAAAACATTGGATGTTCCTTGCATACAAATCTTGCGCTCTCTGTTTTTCTTTTCTGCTTTTACTTTATCATTACAGTTATGCTCTTACACACACTCACATATCCAACTGCAGATCCATATCCACCCTGGATCCCATTGATAGTAGTTCTGCTATCTCCAGTTATAACTTCGAAAATCCAATCAACCAAGCCGAAGACGAAGGTGAGGATGATTGTGAGGTTCCCGAAGAACTTGCTAGATTATTACAGCAGGAAGAGAGGGCTATACAACCTCATGAAGAGCCAGTTGAGACGGTAAACTTGGGCACGGAGGTAGGTAGAAAAGAAGTCAAAATCGGCGCAAATCTGTAGATTAATGTTAAATAACGATTGATACAGATGTTGCACGACTATGTTGAGATATTCTCCTCATCATATGAAGACATGCCTAGTTTAGACATTGATATTGTGGTACATCGTCTGCCAACTAAAGAAGATTGTCCTCCGGTTAAGCAAAAGGTATGCCGCATGCGTCTTGAAATGTCAGAGAAGATCAAGGCAGAGGTCATGAAGCAGTTCAATGCTGGGTTCTTAGCTATCACCTCCTATCCATAATGGGTTGCTAACATCTTTCCGGTGCCAAAGAAGGATGGTAAGGTACGGATGTGTGTGGACTACAGAGACGTGAATAGGGCCAACCCCAAGGATGATTTCCCGCTTCCCCATATCGATATTCTGGTCGACAACTCTGCACAACACAAAATCTTCTCCTTCATGGATGGTTTCTTTGACTACAACGAGATTAAGATGGCTCCTGAAGACATGGAGAAGACAACCTTAGTCACACAGTGGGGCACCTTCTGTTACAAGGTGATGCCTTTTAGGTTGAAGAATGCTGGGGAAACTTATCAACGAGCCATGTTCGTTTTGTTCCATGATATGATTCACCATGAGATCGAGGTTTATGTTGAAGACATGATAGCCAGATCCCAAACCGAGGAAGAACACCTCGACCATCTAAAAAAGTTGTTTGACAGGTTGAAGACATACAAGCTGAGGCTGAATTCGAACAAATGCACCTTCGGGGTAAGGTCTGGTAAGCTTCTAGGGTTCACCGTCAGTGACAAAGGTATCCAGGTAGACCCTGCAAAGGTAAAGGCCATACAAGAGATGCCGGCTCCCCGTACCGAGAAGGAAGTTAGAGGTTTCTTAGGATGCCTGAATTATATTGCCAGGTTCATTTCACATCTGACTGCTACTTGTGAGCCTATCTTCAAGCTTCTGAAGAAAGATCAAGTGGTAAAGTGGAATGACGAATTCCAGATAGCTTTCGAAAGGATCAAAGAATACCTTCAAGAACCACCAATTCTGATGCCTCCGGTTGAAGGAAGATCTTTATTATTATACTTAACATTGATAGGCAATTCAATGGGGTGTGTGTTAGGGCAGCATGACGAGTCTGGTCGAAAAGAGCATGCGATATATTATCTTATCAAAAAGTTTACCGACTGTAAGAAAAGATACTCACTGCTTGAGAAAACTTGTTGTGCTTTGGCATTGGCTGCTCGCCGACTAAGACAGTATATGGTGACCCACACTACTCTATTGATGTCTAAGATGGACCCAATCAATTACATCATCGAGAAGCCCACACTCTCCGGAAGAATAGCGAGATGGCATGTGATCTTAACTGAATACGATATACAATATACAACCCAGAAAGCAATCAAGGGAAGTGTATTGGCTGATCATTTGACTCATCAGGCCGTGGATGGCTACCAGTCCATGAATTTTGAGTTCCCGAACGAGAATATTATGTTGGTGACTGACTACGAAGAACCTGGACCGAATGAAGGACCTGAAGAAGGATCCCAATGGACTATGGTTTATGATGGAGCTTCAAAGGCACTCGGTAATGGCATTGGCACCATAATTATATCTCCTGAAGGTTGTCATACTCCTTTCACTGCCCGGCTATGTTTCAACTACACTAACAATATGGTTGAGTATGAAGCCTGCATTATGGGTCTCAAACTCGTTGTTGACCTCAGGATCAAGTTCTTAAATGTCTTCGGGTATTCAGACTTGGTGATATGTCAGATCAAAGGAGAATGGGATACGAAGCATCCGAATCTCATCCCGTACAAAGAGCACGTACTGAAATTTCTCCCGCACTTTGAGGAGGTAACCTTTGAACATTTCCCACGAGAGGAGAATCAGTTATCAGACTCTCTAGCTACCATGTCTTCTATGTTCAAAGTTAGGTGGGACAACGAAGCTCCCCGAATCACCATTGAAAGGTTGGATGAACCAGCACACTGCTGCGAGATTGATATTGAAGAGGTAGCAGATAAACCTTGGTTTCACGAAGTGAAAAGGTATCTCGAGACTCAAGAGTATCTCGAAGGGGCATATGTCAATGATAAGAAGTTTATAAGAAGGTTCGCTGAGAAATTCTTCCTCGGTAATGGAATCCTCTACAAGCACAACCACGACTCTACCTTACTGCGGTGTGTAGACAAGAGCGAAGCAGAGAGGATTATGACAGATTTACATGAAGGTACCTTCGGAACCCATTCAAGTGGACATACTATGGCTAAGAAGATCCTACAGGCAGGATACTACTGGTCCACTATGGAAGCAGATTGTTATCATCACTCTCGAACTTGTCATAAGTGCCAAATCTATGATGATAAGGTGCATGTGCCTCCGGTTCCTTTGAAAGTCTTGACAACTTCTTGGCCCTTTGCAATGTGGGTCATTGACATGATCGTAGAAATCAGACCTATCGCTTCCAATGGGCATCGCGTCATCCTGGTGGCCATTGATTACTTCACAAAGTGGGTTGAGGCTGCCTCTTTTTCTATTGTGACCAAGAATGTTGTGGCGCAGTTTATCAGGCATAACCTGATCTGTCTGTATGGTGTGCTAGAGAGAATTATCACTGACAATGGCACGAATCTCAATAACACGATGATCATCAAGCTCTGTAGGCAATTCAAGATATGACATCACAACTCTTCTCCCTACCGGTCGAAGATGAATGGCGTTGTTGAAGAAGCTAACAAGAACATCAAGAAGATTATACAGAAGATGACGGTGACATACAAAGATTGGCATGAGATGTTGCCATTTTCTCTTCATGGATATCGTACCTCAGCATGAACGTCGATAGGGGAAACACCCTACTCTATAGTATATAGCATGGAGGCAGTCCTACCCATTGAGGTCCAGATTCCTTCTTCAAGGATTATAAAAGACGCAAGTTTGAATGAAGATGACTGGATCCAGACTCGACTTGACCAACTGAATCTGATCGATGAGAAGAGACTTACGGTTGTCTGTCATGGTCAAATGTATCAAAAATGGATGATCAAGGCTTTCAACAAAAAATTCCGACGTCAAGAATATCAAGTCGGGGATCTAGTGATCAAGCGCATCATACTGCCGCAAGGTGATCCCAGGGGAAAATGGACTCCCACATACGAAGGGCCATTTGTGATTAAAAACATCTTCTCTGGTGGAGACAAGATTCTGACCACCATGGACAGTGATGACCTTCCTCACCCTGTCAATGTGGACATAGTGAAAAGATACTACGCATGATAAAAGACCCGCTAGGTTGACTGGCCTAGGAAAAAATAAGGGCTTCCCGGCGAACCAAAAGGGTTCGGGCAAAAATAAGGGATGAAAACGAAAAATCTGTACACCCGGCAAGACGAAAACCTAAAAAGGCGGCTTAGGCAAAAAAGGGTATCCCGGTGGACTGAAACCCGAAAGGGCAGTCCAGGAAAAAGTTAGGGATGTAAAGCGTATCAATATGACCCATTGGATCACCTTGCGATCATACTTCAGTATCAACTATCAAGCTCGAACGACACTAATCAATCTAGTCAGCTTCAGACAAGAAGTAAAGTGATGAGACGCTCGAAGACATAACGACAATAGCAGAATTGGAACCCAGTGGGATTATTGTACATAGATGTTTTCTTTTTTACATAATATTGTATAGCTTCCATTTTTACGGGGGTGTTCTCTTACTTGAGCGTTAGCTTTCTTGTACAAAACGCCTGTTATAGGCCAACTTTAAAAATTAATTCAAGTCATTTTTGCAAAACTTTTTGTTTTTCCTTTTTCTGTTTTGTTTTGCACGAACGTCCAATGGTTTATTCTTGACATACGCATTTGAATATGATTGCTATTCACAAACATTTGCTTAGGAAACAGAAAGACAATTGCTCGTAACTTAAGAAACAGGGGCAAAAACAAAAAATGTCATTCCCCGACAATTACTCTGTCCAGCAGATACCAGGGCATAGACAGCCTTGAAACAAAGTCATATGTACGTACGACCTCGTGACATCTGTACTCCCCACAGAGTAAATGTAATCAAAGCATTAATGTCAACTTCCCCAAAACAAGAGGTACTTTCCTCAGCCTGTTCCCTTCATAAATCTGACAGCTATATTCCCCCAGCCGAATTTCATAATCGCAATCGGGTCATAAAATGGGTCTTCCAAGCAGAGTTTATTTCCTTGAATGCAGAAACTCAATCCCTGGCAAAGTTTACTCCTCTAGTTACGGAAGTTCACTTTCCAACAGAATTATTCCCCCGCGGAGTTATTCTCAAACAGAGTCTCTCCCTGGAAGAATATTCACAATCAACAAGGAGTAAATCTCCAGCATAGTCATTTCCGTTTACAATCCCCAACGGAAGTAGAAGAACCACGGTTTCCTACAACTGTCAGTAATGCTATACTCTCTAACAACAGTCAAGAATGTTATACTCTCCAGCAGCAGTCAATGATTTATTTTCCCAGACTCCGATATGTCACAATAGCATCTCATGCTCATACATCATGACATGCGCATACATATCACATACATCATAATCTCATTTATTTTGAGAACATTGTCTCACAATGCATTTCATGCATCACATATAATTAACCTTGTTATCTTGTCAGGAAAGACAATTATCACCAACAAATTCGAGTAGTTATTCATGTCATATCTACAGACAGCCAGTGGAAAAAATCAGTTCCCGAAACCAAACGGGTCAACTAAGCTACGCGACCAAATGAAGTAACCCTAGGACCCAGGTTCCTTTCCATAAGCCCTACTATCCAGGCTTTCATCTTGAAGTAACCCTACTATCCAGGTTCCTTCCCATAAGCCCTACTATCCAGGCTTTCATTTTGAAGTAACCCTACTATCCAAGTTCCTTCCCATAAGCCCTACTATCCAGGCTTTCATCTTGAAGTAACCCTACTATCCAGGTTCCTTCCCATAAGCCCTACTATCCAGGCTTTCATCTTGAAGTAACACTACTATCCAGGTTCCTTCCCAAAAGCCCTACTATCCAGGCTTTCATCTTGAAGTAACCCTACTATCCAGGTTCCTTCCCATAAGCCCTACTATCCAGGATTTCATCTTGAAGTAACCCTACTATCCAGGTTCCTTCCCATAAGCCCTACTATCCAGGCTTTCATCTTAAAGTAACCCTACTATCCACGTTCCTTCCCATAAGCCCTACTATCCAGGCTTTCATCTTGAAGTAAATTTACTATCCAGGTTCCTTCCCATAAGCCCTACTATCCAGGATTTCATCTTGAAGTAACCCTACTATCCAGGTTCCTTCCCATAAGCCCTACTATCCAGGCTTTCATCTCAAAGTAAACCTACTATCCAGGTTCCTTCTCACAAGCCCTACTATCCAGGCTTTTATCTCGAAGTAACCCTACGACCCAGGTTCCTTCTTATGGCCCTACTATCCAGGATTTCATTTCGAAGCAACCCTACTATCCAGTTTCCTTCTCTCTTATCTCCAAACAACAGTTTACAACACTATAAGATCTGGACCCGACCAGTTACGGTCAATTTCACATTTTCCCAGTAAGTCGCTGTGCAGCCTGGACCCTGACAAGATATGCAGTTTACTTCCACTTCCTCAATTAGGAGTTAATTCCCCAATAGAGTAATGGACAACCGAAGCTCCTATACTCCATTTCCCAAGACATAAATCAACATTCCCCAGCGAAGTCCTCCCAATGGTAGGTACATGAATTCTTGTAAAGGAATCTCTTATGAAACCGATATTTTTGCTGTATGGCATCTTTAAGCCCATCTCCGACGATTCTCTGTAAACTTCAAAATGGCATCTGTAAGCCCATTCCCAATATCTACAATCAGTATTACTTCATGCGAGTGCAAATTTCTGGGCACTCTAGTGTTCAGTCATCATCTACCTATAGATCACGAAAGACAGACCAGCCAATCTATATCCTCAGGTTTAAGAAGATTGAATAGGGGCAGCTGTTGTACCCTAAAATTTTCCCGCCCATTTTACTCAACATACTCATTGAAGTCCTCAACTTTCTTAAGGATGCCCAAGGATTGATCAGCTAAATGCTCTCCTAAGACAATGAACCTCAAACTAGGGTTTCCATTTTCATCAAGATGGGTGAACTCCAAAGGTCTCAAGTCTTTTCAATGGTCCTAATATGTTATCAAGAACATCCATGTCAAGTCTCATGCCTTGCACAAGAAGTTTGCTCAGTCAATTGCTCAAATGCCTGGAAATCAACTATACTAGGTCAAAAGTCAACTATTGCCCACATGCAGTCAAACTTCAAGATTTTTGGTCAACATCAAAATTTTGAAGTAATATCCATCATTTAGGTTTGATCATGATTCCTCAAGGAATGCTCCTAATTCATCAAAACTCAAAAGTTGCTAAATTAGGGTTTCTATAGGAAAAGTCAACCAAATGTTGACCAGACATAACTTTCTCATACTTTATCAAAAATTTCTCATCCAAGATTCATTTTGAAGAGAATTCAATTCCCTACAACTCATCTTCATCCCTCAAGTTCAAAAATTCACTCATGTAAAGATATGAATTCAGACATTATAGGTCATTTCAAAAAGAGAACAAAAACACCATTTGGGTCAAAGCTTCTTACTTGAACATGGAAGATACAATTGAGATGAAACCAAACAGGTTGTTTAGAGGACATCTTAAGCTTTCTAAAAAGACCAAGAACTCCCTCTTAGGGTCAAAATTGATGGAGATATGGATTGTCAAAGTTGGCTATTTTTGGAAATTTGGCCAAAGTCAACAATGCCCAAAATACATTTTTCTTCAAATGGGCCCAACTTTTTATGCTTGTATCTTGTTCCTAACATGGTCCACGACCCATAAACCACTCCATGCCTCATTAAATTATTTGTTTGATTTATTGTGATTTTATTCATTTAAAATTCAAATAAAATCAAAATAAATCATGTAATTTGCTTTTGGATTGATTTTGGCATTGAATGAAGATGGTATATGCTGGCATATCAATATCAAATCGTGCAAGGTGTGTTTGGAGCAAGAATTTCATGATTTGGCTTGTTTTGGAAACAAATAATGCCAGGATTAATCAAGATATTTTATCCATAAATTTCAAGATTCAAGTTGTTTTTTTTTACCTAATGCACTCTATTACATATACATAACGCAGCCAAGGCAAAAGAACAAGGGTTTAAGTGGTGAAAATCGTCAGAACAAATATTGAGTTTTTTTCAAAAATCTGAGGATCAGATTTCATTCCACAGGACCATTCATGGTGATTAAAAGCCAAAAATTAATTCTTGGGTGTGTAGTGAAGCTATCCCAATCCTTTTCAAGCCATAAAATGTCCAGAATCGCAAGGTACGTGACTGGTTCTTCCCGGTTCTTTTTAATTCTTGATTACATGTGTACGCACATATTCAAGAAATTTAATCATACATTCATGTTTGTTATAAGGTTTTGATGATATCTGAATGGTTTAATTGAGTTTTAAGTGCAGGGATTGAAGGTTGCCATTCTTAGGGTTTCCAAGCTCGTTTTGGGGCTTCCCTATATAGGAAAAATTAGACCAAATCGTGGGCACCATTGAACTCAGGGCACGATTTCTAACCATCCTATTCCCTTAGTTAGAATGTATTTGGCTTGTATTGCATTTTCAATTGTTGCAGGTTTGTAGCTATGGATAAAAACTGTCACTATAGCCTTTAGTGATAGTTTTGTCCATAGGTAAAAGGTTGGCACCTGTTGTACCCCAAAATTTGCCCTCTCATTCTTCAGGAAATCACTATGGATTCTCAAAGTTTCCTCTTAAACGAATCCAAGCCTTGAAATATCATTTCTTTCCAAGCAAGCCATTTACAAGGGCAAAATGGTCATTTGTGCACTAAAAACTCAAAATTTGGTTTTTGGATCAAAATCAAAACAAAAAAAATCATATTTCATCAAGACATGTTAGAATATGAAGTTTGTTTCATCAAGAAGCTCAAAAGTCAAATTTTACCTTGAAAAAGTTAAATTCTAAATACATAGAATTTTTCTAAAGTATTTAAGAAAAATGACACTTCAGAACTTCTGAACCAACCTCCAGGCAGGAGCAGTCAGAAGTTGCAAACTTAGATCAACACATAACATTCAGTCAGAATGTGGCTCTTCAGCAGCTACGCCATCTCAGTCAGAAGTTACAAACTTAGCTCAGCACATAACATTCAGTCAGAATGTGGCTCTTCAGCTGCTACGCCAGCTAAGTCAGAAGTTGCAAGAAGATTATAAAACATGATGAAAAATATGAATACTCCTTCAGAACATGCTGGAATCAGAAGGTAAGGGGGTCAGAAGATTGGGTGCTACATTGAAGCAGAATCTCTAAGTCTAGAGTTTTCAGAGGCAAATCAAAGAAACATGCTGGAAAGCCTTGGGAATCCTCAGAATTTGTTGAGACAACAGAATGCCAAGATCAGAACTTGGGTGTGTTGTTTTGGACTATGTTGAAGTGGAACTGCTGGCTCAGATTTAAGTAATGATGCGAATCTCATATTACAAGATTTCTTATTCTTGACCAATCTCATCACCATTTAATGCTCATTAATGCTCACAACCAATTTTGAGCATTTGTCCAAAGGGTCTCTCCACGTGCAGCATAAAAACGCTCTTGTGAAGATTTAGGTATGGGTTCATGCGCTACTTTTCGCTCATGGGTGTCACTTTTCCTTAATCCTCGCTTACTAACCCAGCGTAGGCTAAAAGCTGTCAATCATCACAACTTTTTATGAGCTTTCTTCAAGAGTAAGTCAACATCTACTGCCTGATATTGGCACCACTTAACATTTTAAAAACCCACAAAGCTTTGCCTATAAATAGAACAACATTGTCCACTGAAAAAGCCCGGTCCAAGTTCAGAAAAATTGCTGAAAAGAAATAGAAATTTTTAGCAAGAAAACACTTTGAATCTCTGCCCAAAATTCCCAGAGTTTCAAAAACTATAAACACAGCATACCAACCATTAACTTTGAATCTCCTGCTTTCAAATCCCATTTTACTCTCAAGGTATTTCTTGACTAAGAAACACCCATACAGTTTTCTGACTCATACATATACCCTCCATCCATCCATTCAAAGAACCTGTCAAGAACATCATCAGAGTTAAGGCTAGCTCCAGTTCACATAACTGTTTCCAACTGCAAGGTAAGCACTTGCTGACCTTCACCACATTGCTTAAGCATCACCATATTTGTATGCTCAAAAATACAATGTAGATATCACGCTTCTGATGATGTGCGTGTTCTGAGAGTTTCAGGCATCTGTATGCTTAAGTAGAGAAACAATCATTTCAGAACTTGCCTCTGATTTTTGGTTCTGACTTCTGAAATGTCATGACACGTGCTGAAACTGTCTTAGGCATGTCTACTATTTTGTGGAGAAATAACCAAATTGCAGATGTTCTGACTAGAACAGAGGGAGACCAAGTTTTTGCATTGGCACCAACGCTTCTGGAACCTGTTTTGTTATCAGCAATATCAAAACTTCTGAAAATTACTGTGTTCCCAGCAGGGTCAGAACTTCTGACCCCATACATTTTCACTAACAGGTTTCTGTTTTGCATCGTACCCGGGTCAGAACTTCTGACCTATGCATTTTCACTAACAGGTTGCTGTTCAGCAGCAGGTCAGGGTCAGAACTTCTGACTTCCTCTCAACAGCACGCTGACTCTTTTCCTTTTTATTTCTTTCTTCACCTTGTTATTTTCTTTATTTTTCTCACTGGTACTCCCCATTTATAAATTTTTACCCCCATCCCCTAAATATTGTAATAGCGTAGGACTTTACATTTCTGCATTTTATCGCTTTCAAGTGTAAATTCTAGTGATTAGGATATGTATGGCAAGATAAAATCAATGAAATAGAAAATCTTAATTCAAGATAAAATCATGCATGTAATCAAACACACTTGCACACAAACACCCTTAAGGTTTCTCCACTTGGTTGCCTTATACAAAAATAGCCATGTTACGCATGCAAAGTATCTTTGTAAAATAAACAAAATCAAAAGATAATAGTCCCTCGATGATGCTATTCAAAGTTACCTTATAAAATGATCTCAGTCTCTCAAAAATACTAAGATACTTTGCAACATTGCTAATCATGGTTATACGATGACCCACGCCCGTCCCGTCAACATCCAAAGATAGGGTTGTTTATCAAATCAATGGTAAAACAACAATGTCAAAGGAATAGAAAATGAATAGGAAAGACATTTGAGTAGGTAGATTACTCCTAGTTACTTGCTCTATTTTCAAACCAATATCCTTGCTATATTCAAAACAAACACACACACTTTACAAACATTGAAAACATTTTCAAAAAGACAAACATCTTTGTATACATTCTTACGAACGAGAATCATTACAAAGATTGCCTAAACGAATGGCCTCTTTTACAAAATACTTTCAAAACCACACCAAACACATTTTCAAACAACAAAAGCAAGTGATCTAGCAAGTAACTAAGAGCCCATGGAAAACCATGGATGAAAATGGTGCTAATACCTTCCCTTTTCATAATCTACCCCCAGAACTCAAGAAACAATCTCAAAGGTCTTTCCTGTGCTTTTTCACCTTTCCTTTTGGATAAAAGAAAATTCGGTGGCGACTCTTGATAACCACAACATTTGCGAACACAAACGCAAACCCTCAAGTCAGTTCTCCCACCGTATCACAGAACTGGAGACTCTGCTTGGGAATATTGAAAAAAAGTGGGGTTACCTTAGGGATAGATCACATTTACTTGCTTACATTGTTTGATTTGCTTGCTTTAAATTACGGTTTTTTGTTTGGGTTTGAATCCTCTACCCGAATTTGGGGATACTTTATAGGTAAATTGCAATACATTGTGGAAACTGTGCGGGGTATACCGACATGGTCTAAGCAATAGCTATGTTAGTGTGACATATTTGTGGGTACCGATAGCCCTTGAGTAGTCAAGGAGAATACGGGGCCGCTGAGTGATAACGCGAAGCACTAACAAACTTTTAGAACCTTTACTTGATCAACTTGGCCTTTAGGGCGTAGTGAGATGACCGACTTTGGTACAGTCCGAAGTTGGTAGATACTCGATACTACACTCATTGAGGGTTGGTTTCTTGGAATATTTCGGTTACCATTAAAGAGGCTTGAGCTGAAACAATGAACAAGGAAACAATCCAGTGATATTGAGCTCCTTAGAACCCGGTTACTATTGGTAGGACAGGTTGAGCCAACTAAACTTCAAGAGGGAACTTACCTATAAAACCCCATGCAAGCCTAAAATAGGAACTTGATTGCTTTTCTTGTATATACATGCTTATACATAATATCATGGACATCATGAACATCATATGCATTCACTAACCATTTCAAGGATTTTTGGAGATTCATCTTTGTTCTTGTTTTGTAGGATATGGATTCTCTTCGCAGGAAAACTAACCAAGTCAACCTCGTAAGAATTCCTCCACAACTTAGGGAGCTAGCTTCAAGGATCCATGAAAGCTATCCTTTCACCAAGAGACATGGTCGCCTACTCAACTTGGTGACCTCCAACATGGATGAGGATATGATGAAGGTGCTCTTTCAATTCTTTGATCCTTTGCACCATTACTTCACATTTCCCGACTACCAACTTGTGCCTACTTTGGAAGAATTCTCTAAACACTTGAGGATTCCCATTCTCAATCAACTACCTTTCAACGGTATGTAAAGAGATCCAAAGCCAGAAGAGATTGCTCAAGCTCTGCACTTGCACTCGTCTGATGTCACAACTCATTGGGAAACTAGGAGTGGTCTCAAAATCTGTTGGAATTCCCTAGAATTGCAAGCCTTTGAGGAAATTGTGGCTCTTATTATCTATGGGATGGTCTTGTTCCCCAATCCTGACCAACTCATAGATATAAGTGTCGTCAAAATCTTCATGTCACGCAATCTGGTGCCTACATTGCTAGGGGATATCCTCCACTCTTTTCACACTCGTACAATGAGGAAGATATGTGTCCTTATGTGTTGCACTCCTCTCCTAGCAAGATGGTTTATTTCTCATCTTCCCCAATCAGTCTTAAGGAATGAGCAAGGATTAAAGTGGTCACAAAGCTTAATGACGCTCAAACATTCATATATTCATTGGTGCTCTCAATCCAAGGAGAATGTTATCCTTATTGACCGTTGTGGGGAATTCCCTAATGTCCCTCTACTTGGCGTTAGGGGAGGCATCACCTACAACCCATGCTTAGCTATAAGTCAATTTGTTTTTGCCCGAAGGGACGGCCCGCACGAGATGCTGATTCAAGGTTTGGTTTTCGACTACGACAACAACAATCAAGGTCTTCGCCAGAGATTCATCTGAGCATGGAGGATGCGAAACAAAGTGGATAGTAAGACTTTGGGGCACAAGAATTCCATCCCTCTTGAGCCTTACCACAAGTGGGTACGAACCTGCGCTCAAAGTCTTATGATGCCGTATCCTTCCATTCTCCCGGTAATCATTGAGCCTGTTAAGGAAGGAGAAGTTCCATACACTATCCTACATCCTGACATGCCCACATCTCTTGAAGACCTACAAAAGGATTGGATACAACTCAGAGGAGAGAGTGATACTTTCAAAGCCCAATTCTACACAAGCAAGAAGAAGGTTTCAGAACTCACTTGGCTACTTCGCGAGGAGCAGACTCTAAATTCCTACATTGCACCAAAGAGGATGCACACTACTTTTTTATCTTAGAGTGTTGTATTATTTTACCCAAGGGGAATGGATGTACTCAAACTCTACCTTATATAACGTGTGTTCCTTTTTGTCTAAAGCGAACTTGAATCTTTAAAAAATCCTTGAAAACATTGCATATGCACATATAATTCATCATAACATAAACCGGTCTTTTGGAACAAGTTCCCTCATCCCTCTGCTGTTTATTTCAATAAGATGGATCTCGAACAGACAGTCAAAGATATTCAAGCTCAAAACACGTAGTTTCAACAGTTACTCACAACCCTGGCCAAAGGACAAGAGGAGTTGAAGACCCTATTGGCCAAAGAGAAGAAGAAGAAAGATAAGAAACCAACCGTTGTTGTGATTATGGGGAGAAGGTTTCAAGGACAGACTAGAAGAACCATGGATTTCGCAACAACATATGATGAAAGATAAGGAAAAGGAAAGGAAGCAACGGTTCTGTCAGAATCTGAAGAAGAGGAAGAAGAGGAAGAAGAGGAAGACTACTCTGAGGAACACTATCCGCCAGCTGATGATAAGTACAGACATGGAAATACAAAGGGTACCAGGTCTAGACTTTGAAGAATTGGGACTAGTGTCGGGAATTGTGATCTCACCGAAGTTCAAAGTGCCATTTTTTGTAAAGTATGATGGGGTGTCATGTCCTAAAATGTACCTCCGATCATATGTGAGAAAGATTCAACCGCACTCCGCCGATAAAGATCTATGGGTGCATTTTTTTCAAGATAGCCTATCTGGAACACAACTCGATTGGTTTTACCAATTGGAAAGGGCCGACGTCCACAACTGGGAAGATCTTGCCGCATCTTTCTATAAGCAATACCAGTATAATGTAGATTTGGCACCAACCCGTAGTCAACTTCAGAGTATGGCTATGGTTCCCAATGAGGGTTTCAAAGATTATGCACAAAAATGGAGAGATCTAGCTGGGAGAGTTCAACCCCCTCTGTCTGAAAGGGAATTGGTGGACATGTTCTTAGGCACTCTTTCGGGTCCTTTCTTCAACCATCTGATTGGAAGCTCATCTGCTGGATTTACTGAATTAATACTAACCGGAGAGAGGGTGGAAGCTAGCATAAAAAGTGGAAAGATTCAGAAGGATTCATCTGTCTCTACAGCTGTGAGAAAGCCTTTTACTGGGAAGAAGGAGGTATCTGTTGTTTACCCACAAAGGAACCAAAGTAGAGTTGAACACCGACCAATGGTGGGAGCTGTTATGATCCCAAAGCCTACATCTGATCAACCAAGAGGTAACCGACCGAGGGTGGAAAGGCCGGTCCGGAAATTCACCAAAATCAATATGACTCTAGCCCAGGTTTTACCACATATTCTGAAATCTAATTTGACAACTCTGAAGGAAGCTCCAAAGAACCCCAACACTGCATCCCCTTATTATCACCCAAATGCCCGTTGCGCATATCATTCCGAAAGTTCTGTTCATGACACCAACAACTGTTGGGCCTTGAAAAACAAGATTCAAGATCTTATAGATGCAAAAGTGATTGAGTTTGATGCACCCGAGAAACCAAACTTCATTTCTGCTCCCATGCCTAGACTTGGTCACAACACCAATTCTATCGAAGAAGATTTGTTTATTACTACAATTGATGAACTCTTGACTCCCCTCCCAATCATTAAGATAAACTTATTGAAAGCCAGTATATTCCCAGGTTGTAATGAAGACTGCCATCTCTGCTTATCCTCACCAACTGTTTGCCCTTTGTTGAAGACAGGCATTCAACGCTTGATACACAACAAAGAGATTTTGTTTGAAAGTGCTCGTGTTTCACCTATTCCTGTCAAAGACGTTTCAATCATAACCATCTCCGCCAATCCTCCCAGGGTCCCCAAAAGACCCTTTAGGATTACATCGGTTCCAAAAACTAATCCTCTTATAATCACAATGCCCGGGCCGGTCCCGTATGAATCCGACAAAACAGTGCCGTGGAATTATGGCGGAGACATCTACTACCATGGTATCAAACAAGATGAGCTGGCCGCCGAAGAAATAAACTCCAAAGAAGAAGACACCGACATTAGCAATATTGTCGTTACCAGTAAGATTACCCATATCGGTAGAATCTTCTCTCCAGAAATTGCCCCTCCAAAGGCATTTTTGGACTCGTGACTGTTCCAAAGGTTACCTCCATACCAATAATCATATCTGCAAGTGTTCATGTTAACAAGGACGACACAACCCCTGCTGTTATCCATCCTACTGCTGCAATTCGAGGAAAAAGTATTCAAGAAGAGCCTGTCCAGACGAAAGCTCAACCACTCACTATCCCTGAAACCTCCAAAAAGAAAATGGAAGAGATCCTGAGAATAATAAAGAAGAGCGACTACAACGTAGTTGAACAGTTGGGGCAAAATCCCTCCAAAATCTCCATGCTAGCATTGCTACTATGCTCGGAGGCACATGCGAAAGCTCTGGTGAAGTTTCTGAAGACAAGCCATGTGCCTCAAGAGAAGTCTGCTAACCAATTTCAAGATTGTGTGGCCAGTTTGAAGGTAGACAACGACCTAGGCTTCTCAGATGCTGATCTGACACCAAAGGGAAGAAAGAACAACGAGGCATTGCATGTCTCTGTGGAATGTAGAGGAACAACTCTGGCCCATGTCTTGGTGGACACCGGCTCATCTTTGAATGTTTTACCGATGAAAGCTCTCGACAGATTGGACTGCGAAGGACTAACATTGAAACCCAGTAACATAGTCGTAAGAGCATTTGATGGCTCAAAGAGGATGGTCGAAGGGGAGGTGGACATCCCCATAAAGGTGGGAACTCAGACTTTCAACTCAACCTTATATGTAATGGACATCCACCCCTCTTACTCCTGTCTGCTAGGACGGCCGTGGATCCATAATGCTGGTGTTGTCACCTCTACACTACACCAGATGCTGAAATATCCAGTCCATGGAAAGATTATCACTGTCCACAGAGAGGAAGAATATATTATAAGCCACCTCAATTCCTTCAGGTATGTGGAATTAGATGGAGAGTTCATTGAAACTCCTTTTCAACATTTCGAAGAGTTTCCCCAAGAGGTAGCAGTAACCAAGACTGTGTTGCAAATCCCCAAGATTACAAAACTTCCACTTCAGATGTCATCTCTGAAGGACGCCAAAGTTGCAGTTGAGCAAGGAGGATGCACCATCTGGGGGAAACTTCCAGACATTCCGTATAAATCTGACATGTTTGGTTTAGGGTTTACTTCAGGTGCTCAGAAGGTTGTGCGCCGCGCCCGTGCTGGAGGGCCACCATTGAAGATCAGCAACCGAGAGGTCAATGCAGTGGAAGAAGGTGAAGAGGGTTACAACTTAGAGGATTGGATCTTTCCTACTATAAATGGAGGACTTCGCAATTGGGAAGCCAGAGACTTTTTTCCAATAACTTTCGTCCCTCGGTAATTTATCTTCTACATTTCTGTTGAATTTGTAATATTCATGAACAATTCACATATTTTAAAACCTTGTGTCTTGCCCGAGGCACAATAGTCCATTTGTAAGGGTTGTCATTTCATCTTCATATGACATTTAATGAATCAGGAACGTTTTGCATACAAACTTTTGTGCTCATTATTTTTCTTTTACATTTACTTCCCTTTTAAAAGATGGCTATACCCTTACACACACCCACACTCACAAATGCAGGTACCCCTCCATCCCGGATCCCATGGGTAACAAAATTTCTATGGCCGTTAGTGACTCTGAAGATCTAATCTACTGAGCCGAAGACAAAGGTAAGGAAGATTATGAAGTACCAAGGGAACTGGCCAGGCTACTAAAACAAGAGGAAAGAGCTATTCAACCTCATGAGGAACCGATAGATACAATCAACTTGGGTACCGAGGAGAATAGAAAAGAGGTCAAAATAGGTGCCGATCTAGAGGCTAGCGTCAAGGAGCGTCTGATTCAGCTGCTGCGCGATTATGTTGTGATCTTTGCCTGGTCATATGAAGACATGCCGGGACTTGATACAGACATCGCCGTACATCACCTGCCAACAAGAGAAGACTGTCCACCAGTGAAACAAAAAGTCCGCCGCATGAGACCTGACATGTCAGAGAAGATCAAAGCGGAAGTCATGAAACAGTTCAATGCTGGATTCTTGGTTGTCACTTCCTATCCCCAATGGGTTGCTAACGTTGTTCCTGTGCCTAAAAAAGACGACAAAGTATGAATGTGCGTGGACTATAGAGATTTGAATAGGGCCAATCCTAAAGATGATTTTCCACTTCCCCACATAGATATCTTGGTTGATAATACAGCCCAGCAAAAGGTGTTTTCCTTCATGGACGGATTCTCAGGTTACAATCAAATCAGAATGGCACCTGAGGACATGGAGAAAACTACATTTGTCACATAGTGGGGGACGTTCTGCTACAAGGTGATTCCATTTGGACTGAAGAATGCTGGGGCCACCTATCAGTGTGCCATGGTAGCCTTGTTTCATGATATGATACACCATGAAATAGAGGTCTACATAGACGATATGATAGCCCGATCACAAACCGAGGAAGAACACCTTGATCACTTACAAAAGCTGTTTGAGAGATTGAAGGAGTATAAGCTGAGGTTGAACCCAAACAAGTGCACATTTGGAGTATGGTCCGGTAAACTCTTAGGTTTTATTGTCAGTAACAAGGGTATCGAGGTTGAACCTTCCAAGGTTAAAGCAATACAAGAAATACCTGCTCCTCATACTGAAAAGGAAGTCAGAGGATTCTTAGGACGCCTGAACTATATTACCAGATTCATTTCTCACCTAACAGCTACTTGTTACCCAATCTTCAAACTATTAAAGAAAGATCAGGTAGTCAGATAGAATGATGAATGCCAAGTTTCCTTAGACAAGATCAAAGAGTATTTACAAAAGCCTCCTGTATTGTTACCACCTATCGAGGGAAGACCATTGATCATGTATCTGACTGTTTTAGAAAACTCAATGAGGTGTGTATTAGGGCAGCATGACGAGTCTGGCTGAAATGAGCATGCTATTTACTACCTGAGCAAAAAGTTTACCGACTGTGAAACCAGATATTCACTGCTCGAGAAAACTTGTTGCGCTCTGGTATAGGCTGCTCGTCGGCTAAGACAGTATATGCTGACTCATACTACCTTGTTGATATATAAGATGGATCCGATAAAATATATCTTCGACAAGCCTGCTCTTTCCAGGAGAATATCTAGATGGCAGATGATCCTAACAGAATAGGACATACAATATACTACCCAAAAAGCTATAAAGGGCTGTGTGCTAGCTGATCATCTTGCTCATCAAGCCGTAGAAGATTATCAGTCCATGATGTTTGAATTCCCGGATGAAGACATCATGACATTAGACGACTGTGAAGAAATCAGGCCATATGACGAACCTGAACAAGGATCCCTATGGACCCTGTTCTTTGATGGAGCATCCAATGCACTTGGTAATGGTATCGGCGCTGTAATCATATCTCCGAAAAGGTGTCATACTCCCTTCACGGCCAGACTTTGTTTCAATTGTACGAACAACATGGCGGAGTACGAAGCGTGCATCTTCAGTCTCAGAGCTGCCATAGAGTTGGGAATCAAATTCTTAGACGTGTTTGGAGATTCAGATTTGGTCATCAGTCAGATCAAAGGAGAGTGGGACACTAAGCACCCAAACCTTATCCCTTACAAAGAACATGTTTTGACATTGCTACCACATTTTGAGAAGATTACCTTCGAGCATTTCCCGCGAGAATAAAATCAGCTAGTCGATGCTCTAGCTACAATGTCATCTATATTCAAACTTAATTGGGACAGCGAGGCTCCCCAGATCACCATCGAACAAATGGATGAACCATCACACTGTCACGAGATTTACATTGAAGGAGTAGTGGACCAGCCTTGGTTTCATGAAGTCAAGAGGTATCTCGAGGCTCGAGAATATCCAGAAGGAGCCTCAATCAATGATAAGAAGTTCTTAAGGAGTTTCTCTGCTAAATTCTTCTTGAGTAATGGCATCATGTACAAATGCAATCATGACTCCGTTCTGCTTTGGTGTTTAGATAAGATTGAGGCGGAAAAGATCATGACTGAACTACCTGAAGGGACTTTTGGCACTCACTCCAGTGGGCATACGATGGCGAAAAAATCCTACCGGAAGGCTATTATTGGTCTACCATGGAAGCAGATTTCTATCAACACTCTCGGACCTGTCATAAGTGTCAAATTTATGCTGAAAAGGTACACGTGCCTCCGAATCCTCTGAATGTCTAGTAGGCTCCTTGGCCCATTTCTAGGTGGGGAATTGATATGATTGGAGAGATCAAGCCGACAACCTCCAATGGACACCGCTTCATCCTAGTTGCCATTAACTACTTTACAAAGTGGGTTGAAGTAGCTTCCTTTGCATCTGTTACCAAGAATGTTGTTGCCCGCTTCATCAAGCAAAATCTCATTTTCCGGTACGGCATCCCGGAAATGATCATCACTGATAATGGTACAAATCTTAACAATACTATGATCACCACCTTGTGCGAACAATTCAAAATTCAGCATCACAATTCTTCTCCCGACTGGCCAAAGATGAATGGTGTTGTTGAAGCTGCAAATAAAAACATTAAAAAAATCATACAAAAGATGACAATCACATGCAAAGACTGGCACGAGATGTTACCATTAGCTCTCCACGGGTATTGTACCACGGCTCGCACATCAACCGGAGAAACACCTTATTCTTTGGTATATGGCATGGAAGTTGTTTTACCCATTGAGGTTCAGATCCCCTCTCTGAGAATTATGAAGGATGCAGGCTTGAATGACGAAGATTGGATCCAAACTCGACTTGATCAACTGAACTTAATGGATGAGAAGAGACTTAATACCATTTTCCATGGTTAAATGTATCAAAAACGGATGATCAAGGCTTTCAACTAGAAAGTCAGACTCCAAACATATCAAGTTGGGGATTTAGTGATCAAACATATCATCTTGCCACAGAATGATCCCAGGGGAAAATGGACTCCTACCTATGAAGGATCATTTGTAATCAAAAACATATTCTCTTGTGGGGAAATGATCTTAACCACCATGGACGGCGATGACCTGCTACACCCTGCGAATGCAGACATAGTCAAAAGATAATACGCATAAGAGACCCGCTAGGTTAACACACCTAGGCATAAAAAGGGCATCCTGGCGAACCAAAAGGGTTTGGGAAAAAATTAGGGATAAAATAAAAAATCTGTACACCCGACATGTTGAAAACCCGAAAGGGCGATGTTGTACCCCAAAATTTTCCCTCTCAATTCTCAAGGAATCTCTCACAATGATTCTAAAAATTCAAGCTTGCACAAGTACATTGGGATTCTCCAGCACCAAAATTAAAAGCAAACTGTCAAAAAGGGAGAAAACAGATAAAACTAACATTTTGACAAATTTGGAGGAAAATAGGTCTCCTTCGATTCAGCCCCCTTCGATTGAACTTTGCACCTCCTTCGATTGCTCAAAGGTTGCTACTAGCGTGCCTCTTTCGTCTGGGCATGTAACTTCTTGTTGTAGGCTTCGTTTGTGTCTTCCACTTCCTTCGTGTTTGCTTTGAGTACCAAATTTTCTGCCACAAGTGTCCCTAATAAGGAAAGCCTTTCGATTGGACAAGTTTGTTGCCTGCATGCTTGCAATCGAAGTCCATGATCTGGTGGCCAAATGTGCCTCCTACATACAAGCCTTCAGTTGGGCATTCACCTCCTGCATATCTGCGTGTAAGCCTTCGTTTGGGCATTCATCTTTGGCCATGCCTGCATGCAAGCTTCAATTGAGTTTTTGTTTCCCTTTGAAACAATGTCCTTCGACTCAGGACTCAGGAATGTCCTTCGACTCAGGAATGTCCTTCGACTCAGGAAGTAAAGGCCTCCTTTTGGTTTTCTTCAATTCAAAAAGTCAATAATCTTCTGAAAGCTTCCTTCGATTCAAAAGGAAATGATCTTCATACAAGCTTCAATTGAGTTTTTGTTTCCCTTTGAAAAAGTGTCCTTCGACTCAGGAATGTCCTTCGAATCAGGAAGTAAAGGCCTCCTTTTGGTTTTCTTCAATTCAAAAAGTCAATAATCTTCTGAAAGATTCCTTCGATTCAGAAGTTAATAACCTTCTGAAAAGTGTCATTCGATTGCACCATTCGCCCCTCACCTGTTTGCCTTGGATTCATAAGTTTTCGATTGGATGAATGGCTACCTTCCTGTGAATTTCAAATTCATCTTCATGTATGATTCGAATGTGCCTTCATATCACCTTCGAATCCATTTGTAAACCCTTCAATACGCCATAGTCCTACATTATGACACAAAAACTTGGTGGTCCATTCAAAGGACTTGCCATAGTTGGGGAATAATTGTTCTCTTACTTTCGAGTCTGGTCGAAGGTTTGGGCCTAAGTTATTAAAAGCAAGAAGATTCAAAACGACATATTCAGCTAAAAAGGGCCATTCGAAGAACACACAGTTGGTTCATTCGAAGGACACACAACTGGTGAAAACGAATGTTGTGTTATTCTAGTATGGTCGAAAGGTGTAGAAAGATTGAGGATTCGACTCAAAAGATCAAGTTGAACATTTAGACCCATAGGCTAGGCTACGTGTTTTCCCTAAAGACCTTAAACCTATGACTCACCTTATACTTAATTGTTTATGCAAGTTAAAATAAGCCTTTACCCATTTGTTTTCCAAGACCACTTGCACTTAATAGCATAATACTACCTTTTACAAAAGTTTGTCTTGAGCCTTACGCCTGTTTTCCTTCAGAAAGAAGCAACCCATATGAACCATTCATCTTGATTTTATGGCACAAGTGGACACTTACTTTCCAGTTGAGCCTTATTTTATTATTTCTGCTCCCCAAGCTTCCCAAAAGCCTTTCTCTATAAATAGAGAGTTCATTTGCACAAAAAAAAAGGAGGAGAAGAGGGGAATGTATCTTCAAAATTCTCAAACACTTCAATACTTATGAAATACAAAAAAACCAGAATCATCGTTACCTCCTTCAATTTTGAAGAACAACACATTCCAATTTCCTTCGAATCAATGAGCATCCCACTTGTTCTTTCCTTTCAATCCAACAAAGAAGGATATTTCACTTGTTTTGCTCTTTCGAATCCAGTGTCGAAGGCCTACCCTGGGTCTTTTCCGTCGAATCCAGAGGCATTCAAATAAACCGCTTCAAAGTCCAGAACACGCTCCAACCTCCAGCAAGGTAAGTCATTTTTAACCTTTGGCCCTTCGTTTCCAGCATAGCATGTAAATAAGTTTTCATTTTCATTAAAAACATGTACACACTATTTTCTTCTTTTTGTTTTGACTCTCTTAATATGTGTCATGGTTAACAATATTCTTGGCTTTTACTCTTGGTACATTTAAATATGCTTTAAATAACTAATCTAGTCTTAAGGTGATGTTGGCATGGCCTTGGGCCATGTTGCTATTCAAACTCAAATGAAAGAAACAGGAGACAGAAAAGTTAGAAACGAAGCCTCGGGCTTCCATACTAACCTTCAAGCCAATCGAAAGGCACAACATGCTGGCCTCCAGGCCCCAATCGAAAGAAAAAATATGTTGGCTTCTAGGCCCCAATCGAAACTCATTCCTTCAACCCTTTTCAGGTAAGGTCGAAGAGAGCCAGAAATGGCAGAATTGAAGGGTTTGCTGCCCTAAGTCGAAAGATCCATTTTTTCTTGCTTTTACCTTATTTTTGCCTTTATATTTTCATGCAATTCAATATGGTTTTAATAGTGTAGGATTTAATTTTTGCACTCTTTTATTACCTTCATATAAATGTATAGTAATTAGGTGTGTATGGAAAGATAAAATCAACAAGTAGACAACCCAAAAATCAAAGACAAAATGCATGCAATCAAACACACTTGCACACATGCACCCTTAGGGAAATTCCACTTGTTGCCTTATAAAAATGGTCATGTTATGCATGTGAGGTATCTTAGCAAAAACAATCACAAATACAAGATCACAATCCCTCGATGACGCTACAAATGTTGCCTTACAAGTGATCTTAGTCCCTATAAGAGAATGCTAAGATATCTCACAACATTGCTACCATGACTATACGATAACCCACATTTGTCCCTTCACATCTAACGATGGGACTTCTTATCAAATAAATGGTAAGGTAGCAACATCTAAAGGAGGAGGAAAAACACATCTAAAACCTTTTGAGTAGGTAGATTACTTTTAGTTACTTGCTCAATTTCAAAATAAACATCCTTGCTATTTTCAAAACAATCACATACATCTTTCCAAAACTTTAAATATTTTCAAAAGCTCAACATTTTGCATACATTCTTACGAACGGGAATCATTGCAAAGTTCACCTAAACGATGGCATATTTTCAAAATACTTTCAAAACCACACAAAAGCACAATTTTCAAACAAAATCAAGTGATCTAACAAGTAACTAAGAGCCCATGGAAAACCATGGATGGAAAGGGTGATAATACCTTCCCTTTTCATAATCTACCCCCCGAACTCAAGAAAACATCTCTAAAGGTCTTTCCTGTGCTTTTTCACCTTTCCTTATTGGATAAAAGAAAAGTCGGTGGCGACTCTTGCTAAACCACAACATTTTGCAAACACAAACGTAAAACCCCAAGTCAGTTCTCCCACCATATCACATGCGTCTTGGGCAAAAAAGGGTTTCCCAATGGACTGAAAACCCAAAATGGCGGTCTAGGCAAAAGTTAGGGAATTAAAACGTAGGACTATGTCCCGGCGGATCACTTACGGACAACCTTTTACTTCCACTGACAAATTCGGAGTTTCTGATCAATTCGATTATCTTCAGACAAGGAAAATAGACAAGATACTCAGAGATATGAAGGCTATAGCAGAATGGGAACCCCATGGGATTATTACACATAACTATCTTTCTTTCTCTAAATTTTTCTTGTTTATGACGACATTCTCTTACTAGGGTATTTGTCTCCTTTGTACAAAATACTTACTCAAAGTCAATACAAAAATATTCCTTTGAAAGTGCAAAAACTATTTGTTTTCTTTTTTACTCTTGTGTTTTGTTTGCAAAAAACGCCCAATGATTCATTAATGAACATATGCATTTGAACATGATTACAGTTTGCAGATAAACAGAATAAGGAAGAGACAATTACTGATGGGTCGAAAGGATAGGAAAATATCTCTAGGCCACTCCATAAACTCTCTCTCCACGAAGTTTTTCAATAACCCCCAGCGGAACAAGACTCCCAGCTAATCCTCAGCAGAAACAAAATTTCAAGTTTTAATCCCCAATAGAAATCATCAAATTTCTCAGGATTCCTCAAACAGACCTTACAAGAAATCCACGACAATGCCCGTATAAAGAAGTTTACTCCTCTCGACAAGAGTTCATCAGAGCTTCAAGACATGAAAATTCACATACCCCCAACAAACTACAAATTCCCTAGTTTGAATTTGCCTCTTCGACTACTACAAATCAAAGGACCATAACTCCTCTTCCCCAATAGACTACTCTACATCAGGTTACTGTGAAGCCTGGAATCCGAAGAAATAATAGTAAACTTCCTTATCCCTAGCAGGTCGTTATGAAGTCTGAAATCCGACCAAATAGCAGCTAACTTTTGATTCTCTCCAGTCAAGGGTAACCCCCCAGTGGAGCGGAAGACAACCGAGACTCCTGAACTTTTTCAAGCAGGAATCACCTCTCTCCCCATGGAGTTTTCAATCATCACCAGCGGAACAAAACTCCCAACTACCCAGCAGAACGAAGCTTCTAGTTTATCAATCCCCGGTGGAAACCGCCCAATTTCTCCAAATTCCCCAGCAAGTTGTTTTGAAGCCTGAAATCCAACCGGATAACAGCCAACTTCTGTTTCTCTCCAACCAAGGATAACTCCCCGGTAGAGCGACAGACGACCGAAATTCATGAAATTTTTCCCAAACAGGAACAAGTTTTTTCCCCACAGAGTTTTCAATGCTCCCCAACGGAACAAAAACTCCCAATGGATATTCCACAGTGGAAGTCGTCAAGATTTTCAGGATGCCCCAAGAAGATCTTACGAGCAATACATGGTATTTCCCTTACAACAAGAGTTTATTTCTCTCAGCAGAAAATCATCAATACATCAACTTCAAGACCTGAAGACTTACATATCCTCAATAGTAGTCAGGGATTTATTTTCCCCGAGCAGATAGCAATATAGCAAATCAGCTCACATACACATACATTGCATCATATATTTCATGCAACATAACTTAGTGTTTTAGCTAACATTTTACCCTTTTTAGGATAAGATTAACAACTTCCATTAAAAGAATGCCTCCTGATATAGTGAGGATACGCTCCAAACACGGAAGCCATTATGGTACTCAGTCAGATTCAGATTCGACTCCTGATACAGTTCAGATAAGCTCCAGACACGGAAGCCATTCTGATACTCATTTAGATTTCAACACTCCTGATACAGTTTAGATACGCTCCAGACCCGGAAGCCATTCTGATACTCATTCAGATTTCAACACTTTTGATACAGTTCAGATACGCTCCAGACCCGGAAGCCATTTTGATACTCATTCAAAGACACCTTCAGTTCAGATACACTCCAGACTCGGAAGCCATTCTGATACTCATTCAAAGACACCTTCAGTTCAGATACGCTACAGACCCAGAAGCCATTCTGATACTCATTCAAAAATGCCTCCTGATACAATACGGATACGCTCCAGACACGGAAGCCATTCTGATACTCATTCAGATATCAACACTCCTGATACAGTTCAGATACGCTCTAGACCCGGAACCCATTCTGATACTCATTCAAAGACACCTTCAGGTACGCTCCAGACACGGACGCCATTCTGAGTTTCGACTCATAAACTACTTCTCAACAAACATTCTTGGATGGCATCTACAAGCCCATCCCCAATAAGATTTTATTACCTCTCCAAATGGCATCTTTAAGCCCATTCCTCCTATCGCCTCCGAGTGCAAATTTCTGGGCATTCTAGTGTCCAATCATCTTCCACCTTCGATTCACAAATGGCAATTCTCGCCAATCTAACTCCTCAGGTCTAAGAAGATTGAACAAAGGCAGCTGTTGTACCCCAAAATTTGCCCTCTCATTCTTTAGGAAATCACTCTGTATTCTCAAAGTTTCCTCTTAATCGAATCTGAGCCTTGAAATATCATTTATTTCCAAGCAATCCATTTACAAGGGAAAACTGGTCATTTGCGCACTAAAAAGTCAAACTTTGGTTTTTGGATCAAAATCAAAACACAAAAATCATATTTCATCAAGATATGTTGGAATATGAAGTTTGTTTCATCAAGAAGCTCAAAAGTAAAATTTTACCTTGAAAAAGTTAAATTCTAAATACTTAGAATTTTTCTAAAGTATTTAAGAAAAATGACACTTCAGAACTTCCGAACCAACCTCCAGGCAGGAGCAGTCAGAAGTTGCAAACTTAGCTCAGCACATAACATTCAGTCAAAATGTGTCTCTTCAGCAGCTATGCCAGCTCAGTCAGAAGTTACAAATTTAGCTCTGCACATAACATTCAGTCAGAATGTGGCTCTTCAGCAGCTACGCCAGCTCAGTCAGAAGTTGCCAGAAATTATAAAACATGATGAAAAATCTGAATGCTCCTTCAGAACATGCTGGAATTAGAAGGTAAGGGGGTAAAAAGATTGGGTGCTACACTAAAGCAGAATCTCTATGTCTATAGTTTTCAGAGGAAAATCAAAGAAACGTGATGGAAAGCCTTGGGAATCCTCAGAATTTGCTGATACAACAGAATGCCAAGATCAGAACTTGTGTGCGTTGTTTTGGACTATGCTGAAGTGGAACTGTTGGCTCAGATTTAAGTAATGATGCAAATCTCATATTACAAGATTTCTTATTCTTGACCAATCTCATCACCATTTAATGCTCATTAATGCTCACAACCACTTTTGAGCATTTTTCTAAAGGGTCTCTCCACGTGCAGCATAGCGACACTCTTGTGCAGATTTAGGTATGGGTTCATGCGCTACTTTTCGCTCATGGGTGTCACTTTTACTTTATCCTCGCTTAGTAACCCAGCCTAGGGTAAAAGCTATCAATCATCACAAATTTTTATGAGCTTTCTTCAAGAGTAAGTCAGCATCTATTGCATGATATTGGCGCCACTTAACGTTTTAAAAACCCACAAATATTTTCCTATAAATAGAACACCATTGTCCACTGAAAAAGCCCGGTCCAAGTTCAAAAAAAATGCTGAAAAGAAATAGAAAGTTTTAGTAAGAAAACACTTTGAATCTCTGCCCAAAATTCCCAGAGTTTCAAAAACTGTAAACACAACATACCAACCATTAACTTTGAATCTCTTGTTTTCAAACCCCATTTTTCTCTCAAAGTATTTCTTCACTAAGAAACACCCATAAAGTTTTCTGACTCATACATATACCCTCCATCCATCCATTCAAAGAACCTGTTTAGAACATCATCAGAGTTAAGGCTAACTCCAATTCACAGAACTGTTTCCAACTGCAAGGTAAGCACTTGCTCACCCTCACCACATTGCTTAAGCATCACCATATTTGCATGCTCAAAAATACAATGTAGATATCATGCTTCTGATGTTGTGCGTGTTCTGAGAGTTTCACGCATCTGTATGCTTAAGTAGAGAATGAATCAGTTCAGAACTTGCCTCTGATTTTTGGTTCTGACTTCTGAAATGTCATGACACCTGCTGAAACTGTCTTAGGCTTGTCTTATGTTTTGTGGAGAATTAACCAAATTGCAGATGTTCTGACTAGCACAGAGGAAGACCAAGTTTTGGCATTGGCACCAGCGCTTCTGGAACCTGTTTTGTTATCAATAATATCAGAACTTCTGAAAATGACTGTGTGCCCAGCAGGGTCAGAACTTCTGACCCCATACATTTTCACTAACAGGTTTCTATTTTGCAACGTACCAGGGTCAGAACTTCTGACCCCATACATTTTCACTAACAGGTTTCTATTTTGCAACGTACCAGGGTCAGAACTTCTGACCTATACATTTTCACTAACAGGTTACTGTTCAGCAGTAGGTCAGGGTCAGAACTTCTAACTTCCTCTCAGTAGCACGCTGACTCTTTTCCTTTTTCTTTATTTCTTCCCCTTGTTATTTTCTTTATTTTTCTTGCTGGTATTCCCCATTCATAAATTTGTACCCCCATCCCCTAAATATTGTAATAGCGTAGGACTTTACATTTCCACATTTTATCGCTTTCAAGTGTAAATGCTAGTGATTAGGATATGTATGGAAAAATAAAATCAATGAAATAGAAAATCCTAATTCAAGATAAAATCATGCATGCAATCAAACACACTTGCACACAAACACCCTTAGGGTTTCTCCACTTGGTTGCCTTATACAAAAATAGCCATGTTACGCATGCAAAGTATCTTGGTAAAACAAACAAAATCAAAAGATCATAGTCCCTCGATGACGCTATTCAAAGTTGCCTTATAAAATGATCTTAGTTCCTCAAAAACACTAAGATACTTTGCAACATTACTAACCATGGTTATAAGATGACCCACGCCCTTCCCGTCAACATCCAAAGATAGGGTTGTTTATCAAATCAATGGTAAAACAACAATGTCAAAGGAATAGAAAACGCATAGGAAAGACATTTGAGTAGGTAGATTACTCCTAGTTACTTGCTCTATTTTCAAACCAATATCCTTGCTATTTTCAAAACAAACACACACACTTTACAAACATTGAAAACATTTTCAAAAAGACAAACATCTTTGTGTACATTCTTACGAACGAGAATCATTACAAAGATTGCCTAAACGAATGGCCTCTTTTACAAAATACTTTCAAAACCACACCAAACACATTTTCAAACAACAAAAGCAAGTGATCTAGCAAGTAACTAAGAGCCCATGGAAAACCGTGGATGAAAAGGGTGCTAATACCTTCCCTTTTCATAATCTACCCCCCGAACTCAAGAAACAATCTCAAAGGTCTTTCCTGTGCTTTTTCACCTTTCCTTTTAGATAAAAGAAAATTCGGTGGCGACTCTTGCTAATCGCAACATTTGCGAACACAAACGCAAACCCTCAAGTCAGTTTTCCCACCGTATCACAGCACCTAAAACAACAGTCCTGAGGAAAGAGACCATCACGTGTCAGACTCCTATTGGCTCATTTGAATTCACACGCGTTTTCTTGGGCATAGCATTTAATTTCCCTTATATTTTTATTTGTTTCATTATATGTACGAATGAGTAGTCCAGCGTAGTTGGTCAGGGAGCGTGTATATGAGGTAAACGTCTTGGGTTCGATCCCAGGCGTCTACTTTTATATTTTTCTTGACAATTTCTTGCAGATTCAGGGCATCTCCTAGCCAAGCATCCACTGTGCGCTCACAAATCTCACCCATTGGATCATCCCTGATTCAGATCCAATGTCCAGTAAGCCATCCTCATGGTGGACCCCCAGGAGCAGCGAGCACTGGATTATGCGCAAGGCAGATGGGCCTATCCTTCTGGGCTTCACAATTCAGCTTCACACCCCCAGTTTACATCTGATATCAGGCCCATTAACCACAAAAATGTAGAATTATGTTTTTTATTTATTAAAGTTAGTTTTTTTTTTTGGAAATTAATTAATTTAATAATATTGACTTGATTGTTTCGTAATTAAAATTAATTAGACAAATTAGGTTCAGTTCACAAATATTTAATTTTCTCAATAAAATAAAATAATTTTATTTATTTATTTAAATAGATTCCTTAGGATATATACTTTATTCTTGCGCGCATTTATTTATTTATTTCTCCAATTATTGTAACTGTTTCATGTTTGTAATAGATTAATTAGGATTTTAATTTCCGCATCTTTATTTTTCAGTCAAATATTTGGTGTATCTGCCCAAAAGCCTTGTAATAGTAAGGACTTTAATTTCTCGCACTCTTTAATTTCCGCAACTATTAAACTGCTAGATGTATGGACATTAGGATTGTATGCGAAAGATAAATCCAATGATTAAAAAGGTAGATAACGCTAATTGTGAAAAGATAAGTAACTTAAAAAATCACACTTGCACATGCTCACTCCTAGGGTTTGCCCCACTTGGTTGCCTTGGAAATGATGGTCATGTCCCTCGAACGTAGGGATATCTTAACAATGACCCACAATTCAAATTCGTCATAAAGATCATAGTCCCTCATTGTCCCTCGAGTTGCCTACGAGAAATGATCTTATGATGATAGTCCCTTCGAAATGCTAAGCTATCCTTACTTGTTTCCTTCAGTGACCACTTCGTCCCTTCGAATGTCCCTTAAAACTCCAACGATAGGGCTATCTACTTCTTAATAGTAGGATATCACTGTCTAAAGGAAACGAGAATGAACAATCTTTTTTTCGAGTAGGTAGAAAATCTTAAGTACTTGCTCAAATAAACTCTTTTACACAAACACTTTTAAAACAGTTTTCAAAAAACAACTTCGTCACACTCTTGAGGACAGATACAAGGGTTATCACGAAATTAAACAAAAACTTTTCAAAATACACACAAGCAATTTCAAAATGAGCAAGTACCTAAGAGCCCATGGAAAACCATGGATAGAAAGGGTGCTAACACCTTCCCTTTCTATAATCTATCCCCGTACTCAAAAACACTCAAAAAAAGGTTTTTTCTATTCTTTTTCCTTTTCCTTTGTTGGATGAAATAAATGTCGGTGGCAACTCTTGCTTACCACGACATTTGAGAATACAAAATGCAAACCAGTATAACAGTCGGGTCTTCCACCGTATTACAGAACTGGCGACTTTGTCGGGGATTTAATAAGTGGGGTATACCTTAGGATCTAGGTCATGTCTAAAATTGCTTGCTTGTCTTTTGCCTGGCCTGCTTTATATTCAAGGGTTTTGTTTGGGTAATGTAGATCCTACACCGGAATCTGGGGACACCTTTTAGGTAAGTAGCAATAAACTATGAAGGAATTGTGTGGGGTATACCGACACGGTTGAAGTAGTAGCTACGTTGATGTGACACTTTGGTTAGTACCGGTAACCCTTGAGTCAATCAAGGAGAGTACGGGGCTGCCGCGTGGTGTCATAAAGCATCCACTGACCTTAGAACCTTTAATTGAATAACTTGTCCAGTAGGACGTAGCGAGATGGTCGGCTTTGGTGTATTCCCAAGGTAGACAGATACTCGATGCTACACTCATTGAGGTTTGACTCTTGATTTTTGTTTGGTTGCGAGTCAATCGCCTATTGAACGAAGCTTGGGGGAAAGATCGGTGATATTGAGATCCCTTAGAACCCGATTACTATTTATAGGATAGGTTGAACCAATCCAGCTTCAAGAGGGTATGACCTTAAAACTCATGCAGGCCTTGAACCTAAGGACTTGGTGTGACTTGTTTGTTGCTTGCTATACATGTGATTTTTTAGCATAATCATGACATCATAAGCACGACATATCATACTAACCATTTCAAGGACTTTCTAGGGCTCATATCTACTTTGTTTTGTAGGACATGGCATCCGCTCAAAGGAACACTATCCAGATTAACCTTGTGAAAGTTCGTCTCCAACTAAAGGATTTGGCATTAAGGATCCCTGAAAGCTCTCCCTTCACTGAAAAACATGGTCGGTTGCTCAACTTGGTCACTTAAAAACCTGATAAAGAATTGTTAAAAGTGTTATTTCAGTTCTTTGATCCTTTGCACCACTGCTTCACCTTCCCGGATTACCAGCTAGTGCCTATTATGGAGGAATTTTCTCGGTTGTTAGGGGTACAAAATGCAAACCAGTATAACAGTCGGTTCTGCCACCGTATTACAACTCGCAAAGAGGGAATCTCAACCTCGATTGGGAGTACCACTTACATTCCGTACACAAGGGAGAACGGGGTTGCTCCTGTTGAAGTGCAGACAGATGTCCAATATTCATGCAAAGCAAAAGGGAGCATTTCATGCCAATCCTTATAAGAAACAACCATCTTCTGGATAATCTTCTTGATATTCTTATTAGCAGTTTCAACATCCCCATTCATCTTAGGCCTGTACAGAGAAGAATTATGATGCACACTCTTGAATTCCTCACAAAGCTCTGTCATCATCTTGTTCTTTAGATTCGAGCCATTGTCAGTGATAATTCTGCTCGGCACACCATACCGACATATGAGATTATTTTAATAAAGCGCACAACCACCTGCTTGGTAACGTTAGCATATGAAGTTGCTTCCAACCATTTGGTGAAGTAATCAATTGCTACCAGGATGAAATGGTGTCCATTCGAAGCTTTGGGTTCTATCATCCCAATCATGTCAATACCCCACATAGAGAAATGCCATGGGGAAAAGATCACATTGAGAAGTGTCGGAGGCACATGAACTTTGTCTGCATAAATCTGGAATTTATGGACACTTCTTTGCAAATTTATAACAGTCATATTCCATTGTCATCCAATAGTAACCTGCCCTTAGAATCTTTTTAGCCATCGAATGTCCATTGGCATGTGTGCCAAATGAGCCTTCATGAACCTCATGCATCAATATGTCTTCTTCGTGTCTATTCATGCATATGAGCAAGACCATGTCATAATTTCTCTTGTACAACACATTTTCACTGAGGAAGAAGTTGCCAGCCAATCTTCTCAATGTATTTCTATCTTTATTCGATGCACCAATCGGATATTCCTGAGTTTGGAGAAAATGCTTGATATCATAATACCAAGGTTTCTCATTTGCTACCTCTTCTGTTGTAAACACATGAGCGGGCCTATCCAGTCATCGAACCATAATTCGAGGTATATCATTCCAAGTATTCACTTGATACATAGAAGTAAGAATTGCCAGGGCATCTGCCATTTTATTTTCATCTCTAGGAATGTGATAGAATTCAACTTTATTAAAGAAGGGTAACAACCTTCTAGCATAATCTTTATAAGGGATCAAGTTGGGGTGACGAGTATCCCACTCTCCTTTAATCTGATTTATTACCAAAGCTGAATCACCATACACATGTAGAATTTTAATTCTGAGATCAATAGCTTCCTCGATACCCATGATGCAAGCCTCATATTCTGCCATATTATTAGTACAATCAAATGTTAACCTTGCAGTAAAAGGAATGTGCGATCCATGTGGAGTAACAATCGCAGCACCAATTCCTTTACCATAAGCATTCACAGCTCCATCAAATATCATACTCCAACGAGATTCAGGATCAAGACCTTCCTCATGCAATGGTTCATCACAATATTTCACTTTGAGAAACATCACATCCTCATCGGGAAAGTCATACTTCACAGACTGATGATCATCAACTGGTTGGTGAGCAAGATAATCTTCCAACACACTTCTTTTAATAGCTTTTTTAAGTGCGATATTCGATGTCACATTCAGATAACAACATCTGCCAGCGGGCAATTCTACCTGTACGAGCAGGCTTTTCAAAAATGTACTTGATTGGATCCATTTTGGAGATCAACTAAGTAATGTGATTCAACATATATTGTCGTAAATGTTTTGCCGCCCAGGCCAGTGCACAACATGTCTTTTCCAGCATGGAATACCGCGACTCACAATCAGTAAACTTTTTACTGATATGATAAATGGCATACTCTTTCTTCCCCATTTCATCTTGTTGTCCCAGAATACAACCCATGGAATTATCTAACACTGTCAGATACATAATCAGCGCTCTTCCTTCAACAGGAGGGAGCAAGATAAGAGGTTCAAGCAGATATTATTTAATACTTTCGAATTCCATTTGGAAGGCATCTGTCCAGACAAACCTTGATCTTTCTTTAACAACTTAAAGATCGGTTCACACGTTGCAGTCATGTGAGAAATGAATCTGGAAATATAATTCAAACGCCCGAGAAACCCTCTGACTGGTTTTTCAGTTCTTGGTGCTGGCATTTCTTGAATTACTTTGACCTTGTCAAGGTTAGCTTCAATTCCTTTCTGGCTAACAATGAAACCCAACAATTTCCCTGATCTACCACCAAAGGTACATTTA
Organism: Vicia faba; assembly: GCA_948472305.1. Lineage (NCBI taxonomy): Eukaryota > Viridiplantae > Streptophyta > Magnoliopsida > Fabales > Fabaceae > Vicia > Vicia faba. The sequence continues at coordinate 1,513,443,141 of OX451736.1, read as the reverse complement.
ACAAATCTTCTACATGCCCTTCTTCAAACGATACTTCCTCAAACGCTGAAACAACTTCAACAAATCTTCTACATGCCCCTCTTCAGTCTGGGATTTAGCAATCATACCATCAACATATACCTCGATTTCCTTGTGCATCAGATCATGGAATAGGGTTTTCATAGCCCTATGGTACATTGCACCAGCGTTCTTCAACCCGAAGGGCATCACTTTGTAACAGAATGTTCCCCATGGTGTGATAAACGTCGTTTTTTCCATGGACTCTGAAGCCATTCTTATTTGATTATACCCGGAAAATACGTCCATGAATGAGAATACTTTGAATTTTACTGTGCTATCCACTAACATGTCAATGCGTGGCAATGGAAAATCATCTTTTGGACTAGCTTTATTTAGATCTTTGTAATCTACGCACATGCGAACTTTTCCGTCTTTTTTCAGTACTGGGACAATATTGGCAATCCATTTAGGGTACACTGATGTCACAAGAAAACCGGCACTAATCTGCTTTTGAACTTCTTCTTTGATTTTCACTGCCATATCCAGGTGAGTTCTTTGTAACTTCTGTTTGATTGGCGGACACTCTGGCTTCAACGACAAACAGTGCTCTACAATATCTGTATCTAGACCAGGCATATTTTGTTAAGACTAAGAAAAAATGTCCACATACTCTTTCAACAACTCAATCAACCTGCTCTTCACATCAGGATCCAGCAATGCTCTAATCTTGACTTCTTTCGGATCTTCATCTGAACCCAAATTGATTACTTCCAATTTCTCTTTATATGGATGAATGGCATTTTCCTCGGGCTCAAGCAACCGTGATACCTCTTCTAGAATCTTATCATAGTCTTCTTCTTCGGCCCCATACACAGGACATTCAAAGTTGGGAGAGGGTGCAGGGTCATTGTATTCAACGGGTTTTTTAATTAATCTGCACATTTGTGTTATGATTATTTTTAGAAACTGACACATATAACAAGTGATCATGTAGATTGAATTTCAATTATTATTTATTTTGAAAGGTTTTTTTTGTGATTACCATTTTCCAAGAAAAAGCAAAAAATAAAAACACAATTTGAGAAACAAAGACAACTTTTATTATTGATTTTAAAAGTCACATCAAACAGATAAGCCCATACAATATTAATACTTCTACCTTGTGAAGAGTGAAAGCTTTTCAAAAATATTAACAAGACAAATTACTTTGAAATATGTATGCAAGAGGGAACATCAATGGTGGTCCAGTTCTAAACCATAACTCCGTGCATCACATAATTCGACATTTCTGGATCTGCTTCATCTTCCACAATGGCTTTAATCTCGGAAACCGTTGGATAAAGAAAACCCCCACTATGAAAGATGTCTTGATACTTTCCTGCAGCAGACTTTAGCTTCATTCTCTTACCTTTTTCATTCTTCAAGGAGAACCCCAAGCTATCTATGTTTTTGTTTACATGTGGATCCATAATCTGTCCCCATACCTCACTATGACCCTTACGCACAACCTGCTGCGTATCCTTAAGAGAAATGATGGAATTCTCATTTCCTGTTATGTTATCAATGGATAAGGCTTGGAACTGGGTTCCAACAGCAGCTTCATCTTCCTCCACAATGCTGAAAGAGGACAAATGAGATATTAATCATGCATGTTATCCATTTATAATTACCACTTTTCCTTCACTTACAAACTTCAGCTTCTGGTGTAAATTCGAAGTGACAGCCCCTGCCTCATTTATCCACGGCCTTCCTAGCAAACAGCTATAAGCGGGTACAATATCCATGACCTGGAAAGTAATCTGAAACAAATGTGGGCCTATATGAATAGGCAAGTCCACTTCACCAATAACAGATTTCCTTGATCCATCAAACGCTTTCATAATAATGCCACTTGGGCGCATGGGCGTTCCTTGATATTTCAATTTCATAAGCGTGCTCATCAGTATAATGTTCAAATCAGATCAATTATCAATCAGCACATTGGATAGTGAATCATTCTTGCAGTTTATAGAGATGTGGAGGGCCAGGTTGTGATTCCTTCCTTCATCTGGCAATTCGTCATCGCAGAAACTCAGGTTATTACATGACATAATATTCCCTACTACACTACTGAATTGGTCTATAGGCATGTCACTTTCCACAAAAGCTTGGTCCAATACCCTCATCAGAGATTCTCTATGAGAAAAGGAGTTCATCAAAATCCAAGATAGTTATTTTTGAAGGAGTCTGGAGTAGCTGATCTACAATTCTGTAGTCGCTAATCTTGATTATCTTCAAAATATCATCCAGTTCTTTTTCTAACGTAGCTCCACTAGGTTCACCCTTAACCTTCTTGGGTTCAACATTCTCAGCAATTTTCTTTCCAGTGCTAATATCTCCACGAATAACTGGTGCAAATACAAGGCCGATGCGGGTCACTCTGCTAGTCTCAACAATATTTTCAACATCAGCCATTGGCTGGATGGGAACTTCTACACCATCCTCTAAGATGGTAGCATTATATTTGTAGGGTACAACCTTATCTGACTTGTAGGGGACAGGACCCGAGAAACTAATCACCAATGGAGTAATAACCGGCTTGCTATAATACTCGACTTCAAAATGGGCGGGTGCACCAAAACAAGGCACAATGATGTTTATCCCTTCTTCAACATAATCAGTCATTACAAAGTCATCTCTGGAAAAGAAATCCTCATCTGCAAAGGCACTCTCATCAGCTGAATCCTCTTCAGCCAAACAGACCTCAATTAAATCAACTCCATGGTAATCATCCCTTTGACCTATAACCTTGATAGTTCCATTATCTAACAACAACTGAATACCATTCCTAACAATTGAACATCCTCGGGAGTCTCGGTAGCAAAATCGGCAAGATCCATACTGATGTTCCACCTGACCAGCCATGTGGCAGAAAGTAGCATGCAATTGTACAAGATCCTCATTCATGTGCTCCACATCAAAAATTATGAACTCTCCAGGACATCAAGAAACCATGTTCACCTCCTCTTCATACTCTTCCCTAGGCCTGATTATGTGGATGAGGCCCTCATCCATCATCTCTTGCAAATCCATCTTTATCTTATCACAACCCTGTATGTCTGTACTGCAAATAGCACAATTGGAATGGTCATGCGTATAGTAGCTAAATTCACAGAGGTCTGTATTCATTTTCACCAAATCTCCTCTAACCAAATTAATATAAAAAATCTGGAAGTCACCTGGACAACCGGCCACCATGTTCACAACGTTTTCTCCTCCATGCTTTGGTAGAGGATTATCTTTCACATTAGGGTCCACATCCTTGAAATATAGGATACCAGACTTCACCAATTTCTACACCTCAGTCTTCAAAGGATAGCAATTCTCAACATTATGCCCTGGTGCTCCCTGATGAAAAGCACATGTTTGGTCTGCTTTGTAATACCAAGGCAATGGTGATGGTACAACGGGAGGTGGTCGGGTCTGAACCAACTTCTTCTGAATCAATGTCAGTAGTAACTCTGTATAACTCATTGGAATAGGGTCATAACTCTCCCTTGTCTGATTATACCCTTGACTCCCCTATAGGGATGGTCTCTGATAAGCAACGGTGGTTGGAGCTACACCAACAACTAGAGTAATTAAGGCGACTTGCTGATGACACTGATAATTTCTTCTAGGAGGATTAACCCTCCTCTCTTGCATAATAACATTTGTATCCCCTTCCTTCTTCTTGGTAAACCCATAAGATGGCTTCTTTGCACCTCCAAATCCTTCACTCTTTGTTAAACGACCCTCTCTTACAGCCTCTTCTAAACGGATACACATGCCTACCATTTCAGTAAAGTCACTTGGCGCACTGGCTACCATCCTCTCATAGTAGAAAACACCCAGAGTCTTTAAGAAAATATTAGTCATCTCCTTCTCTTTCATGGGATGAATCACTTGGGCAGCCACCTCACACCATCTCTGTGCATATTCTTTAAATGATTCCCTATCTTTCTGAACCATGGCCCTGAGTTGATCACGGTCAGGCGCCATGTCCATGTTGTATTTATATTTTCTGATAAATGCTTCTCCCAAGTCATTGAAAGTATGGATATTGACACTATCCAAACTCATATACCACTTCAGTGTAGCACCGGTCAAACTATCCTGAAAAAAGTGAATCAGCAGACGCTGATCATCAGTATGGGTAAACATTCTCCTTATATACATCACCAGATGAGTACGAGGGCAAGTGTTTCCCTTATACTTTTCAAACTCCGGGACCTTAAACTTTGCAGGTATCTTAACATTCAGGACCAAGCATAATTCATTCACATTCTTCCCAAATAACTCTTTTCCCCTGAGGGACTTCATCTCCCTCTGCATCTTGTCAAACTGCTCTTGAAAGTAATCCATTCTGTCATAAAGACCCAAGTATTCACTTGGTGAAGGAAAAGGACGACATACATCATCATTAACAAATGGAACCAAATTCACCGAAGGAGGTGCGGCAGGAGCAACATGCACCACAGGAGGTGTAGGAGTAACAATAGTCTAAACAACTGGAGCTTCTTGAGGACTACGATTGAAACCTTCGGGTGCAAAATTCTCTGGCATTCCCCATGGATAACCTTGAGGCATGCGATTCTGAATAACAGTTGGGGTAGCAGACACAGGAACAGTCGGAACTTCAGTAGTAGCCCTTGTCGGTTGAGGTTGAACACTCAGTGGCTGATTCTGAGCATCCACCAGAGATTCCATTAGAGCAGTAAGATTGGCCATGCCGTCCTTCAAAGCAAACACCTCCTCGTGTAGCTCGCGATTCTCTTGTTCTAAGTTGTCCATCTTCCTTCTGAAATTAGCCCGAGTGTTGTAGTGGCGAGTCAGCTTGCTGAACAAAGTAAAGAAGCTTGGTAAGACACCTGGATATGCATAACAAATGCAATAAATATGTGTAATATGATGCATGATATGTGGTGCACATGATTTATTTTTATTATTAATATTTCAAGGGACTTAAAGATTTATAGACACATTGCAAATATCAAAGTAATAACGCATTTGAAATACTGAAAATTTTATTATAATAACTTCAAAATAGGTTAGAAGTCTCAACAATTCCAATTACAAGATGAAAATAAAGTCTAAAACCCTGAGAAATAAAGTTGTCGTAGATCACTCTATACACTGGCGCATTCCTGTAAGCCTGGCAATCTGAGCCTTCAACCTCTAGTTCTCTTCCGCATATCTAGTGGCAACTTTCTTCCAATCACCTGAATCAGGAAGTGAGCAACTAGCATCTGACCGAGGCTTAGGAGAAAATAAATCCCCTTGCCTCTCCATCATCTCTAAAACCTGACTCTCAAGAATCTCAATCAAGTCTTCTTTCTCCTTCAAGTCTGCTCTATTAGGAAATCTCTAAAGTTTGGCATTTATTCTTCCAAGCATCCTTTTCCTGGTGCATCCTGAACAAAACAAGTTGTAGCTCTTCTATATCATCCAATAAGGGAGGAGTGGTTTTCACAAAAAATTCAGGCATAGGTGCTTCCCGGGAATACGGCATCTTCAACTGAATATCTCTCGTCTGGACCCATTGAAGATATGGTTCCAAAGAAACAACCCCCCTAGGTCAAAGTTTTTCCTACTCTTCTTATGAATGTGACGCAAGGCCTTTGGAATCTGCTATCTAGCTTCCTTATGGTCTTCTCTATCCTTCAGAAAGAAACTACTCAAATGAATACTATTTGGTTTATCCCTCATCGGATAACCGAGTTGTCGTCGTGAAAGAACAGGGTTATATTTAATTCCTCCCTTTGTACCAAGAAGAGGTATATTGGGGAAACAACCAACACTGTAAACAATCTCTATATCCTGGTAAGCTCGATGATACCAATCAATATCCGAGTGAGTAACTTCCATGATTTTAGGATCCCAACGGGGTTCCTTCCTGACATCCTAAAAAGCATCAGACTGAGGCATGTGAGAGATAAACCACCGGTACAACAAAGGCATGCAACAGATAATCATCCCCCCCTATGATAAGAATTCCGAAGATGAATAGAGTAATAATAATCACCCAACAATGTAGGAACTGGGTTTCCAATCATGAAGATCCTGATAGCATTAACGTCAATAAACTTATCCATATTAGGAAATAAAAACAACCCGTAAGCAAGTACAGCAAAGATGGCCTCAAAAGCGACAGTACTCTTCATCCTGGAAAAGTAACGAGCTTTCTCGAATAAGAATTGGGCTGGTAATCTATAATACCTCCTTTAGTAGTCATATGGGCTTCCACCTCAGACTTCCCTAGATGGATCAAAGCAGCAATCTCATGTGGTTTTGGCTCACCCGCTAAACCAGTAAAAGGAACAGGATCGGTAACAGGTAAATCCAGCAGATAAGAATACTCCTCTAGTGTAGGCATCAACTAATAGTCGGGGAAAGTAAAGTAATGATACATCGGATCATAGAACTAGACCAAGGTCGAGAGAATACCCTCCTTCATCCTAAGCTTCATAAGAGGAATGATGGATCCATACTTCTTCCGAAAATCTATAGAACACTCAATCTCGGGAATTAGACTGGTCAACTCATCTATCTTGGGATCCTTGAAACTGTACTTCCCGGTCTTTCTTTTTCAGAATCCATGGTCAAAAAGTACCTGATATATTCACAAATGGTCAACTTTTAAGTCCCTCGAAATAAAATTTCTTCAAAAGATGCTTATGAATGCATGGATGCATGATGCAACAATAACACACAAGATCACACATATAGGGTTCATAAGTTCAACATCACGAGCATGAGGTCGAAGGTACTACCCATAAGGTTTTGGTCTAAAAGTTATCACCTGCCGAACAATGTTCTAGAGGTTCCCTGAGTCTACATCCTTCCTTCGGATATTACCAACTTCCTGATTAACTTGGTAATTAGTAATATTCTTAAGAAAAACTCGTTCGAGCATAGTATCACGTGACAACTATTTATGGATTACTCCGTCATAGCTTCCGCACTACACCTAAAAGGCCAAGATGGTTTAGGTATTCTACCATCCTCACCTTCAGCAGGCTCCCAGGTCGAAAGCAGCACGTCTTCCCGATTACTCGGTAAACGACACTACAATCAAAGGGGCCTCCACTAAGTGGGGGATCTCATGCTTCCTTTTTTGGGATTACTCCCTCAAAGTTAACATGACTATACCGCCCGTCCTATCTTAAAGTTTGCCCAAGTCTGGGTATAGGACTTATAAGTAATCACCAAGCACCCTGAAAACCAGGAAAATCCAGACAAACATATATACCACATATAACACATAAACAATGATAGCACATATACAGATATAAACAAAGATAGGCTCAACCCACTTAGGGATGGACCAATAAGAGGTCAATCTATCCCCAGTGAAATCGCCATTTTTTTCTGTAGCGGTAGAAATGTTTAAGACTAAGCCATTGGATTGACTAGACTTATACATATCAAAATAAACATCGCCACTGCGCTTTATCATTTCCAAAGGAATGGGAAAAGAGCGAGTAACCCAAAAAAGAGGGGTAAAGATCCAAGGTAAGGGGGTTGGTTATGCAAAGGGAAGGTATTAGCATCCTAACCATCTACAGTACTCTGCAGAAACCTCTTTGTAAAATCTGTATATTTTGGCTATAAAATGTTGTATAAAAATGGATGGTGGAGGTGAGAAAAGAAATATATTTTTATGGTTTTTGCACCCGCTGCGGTTGCAAACCTTTAGTGCCTACGTACCATCTTTCATGCAATAGGGGATCAAGGTACACGTAGTTCCTCTTTTAAAGTATTTTAAAACATAAGTGCATTGGTTGATTTTAAGAGATAAGAAATCATCGTCATTGTCCGTGTGAAAAAACATACTTACTACCCACAATCATGAGAAAGGAGAATTTGCATTATCTCAAAGTGGAGGATATGGCTTGGATTTAAAAACAACAATTCCTCACTCAACACCCAAGTGGAAAATATCTCTCTTCACTACATATTGTAGAAGTATAGTTGTTTGCATCACTACAAAGATTGACAAGAGTCTAATATTTTGAGAAAGGTTTTAAAATAAAAAATCCAAAGTGACAAAATGGTTTGAAATGAGATTGATTGACTTTTAATCTTTCTAAAAAATGTCAAGGTATTATTAAGTTGATTGAAGTTTATTTATGAAAGGTCTTGAAAATATGCATGGACCTAAGTCCAAGTTTATTATGAAAGTGGTTCAAGTTTAAAAGAAACAAGAAGATTTTTCAAAAGGAGAGAGAAGGTTTTTGAAATTTAAGAAGATGGGAGGAGAAGAAGAGACTATCCTAAAGCATAAGGTAAAACCTAGGGATAAGAACCATCTAACCAACAAGAAGCAAACACTTTACTTTATGAGCCAAGATAGAATTCCAATTCTTTGGATTGAAACCAAACAAGCAAAAATACTAGACCTCTTGATAGAACCAAACTTCAAGTGTATTAAGTCTTCACAAAAATTGGGCAGAGTAACGGTTGTATACAGGTGAATTCCAGATTACAAACAAAGTATGTAATCACAATAACCTGCATACAAAACAAACAAACAAACAACCAATGTCTTGAGCTAAACCTCAAGAACTCCAGACAAAATATCAATTTAGATCACAATGTCTCCAACATAGGCCAAGGTTTCTAATCCTAAGTCCAAGAAGTCCAATGCTCCATAATGCCAAGGATAGTATCCAAATAGTCCAAGTATTATTAAAGGTTTTTATGGTTTATGTTGATTATTAGGTGTCTTAGAAGAGAAGAGTAAAGGCTCAAGTGAGCAAAATAAAAATGACACGAAATGTAAAGCTTAAAGTAAATGGTACATAAAGCATAAAAAATAAAAGGCATAAAGTAAAAACAATTTAATAATTAGTGGTTAGTTGGATGACAATCTTGAAACTTGCATTTGGAACCCATTAGAGGATTGGTAGAACCAAAGCCTATGCACAACAAGTTGCATTTTCTTTTTGTCAAGTATATCATCCATTTGGAATCCTCAAAAGTACCATTTAACAATCAACAATGTTTAAGTGATCCGTGTTGACCAAAAGTGTTGTAGATCCATTAAAGGATTGGTAGAACCAAAGCCTCCACACAATGAATCTCAAGGTTATTGGATCAAAGAGATCAAATTAACATACTTGGGCTTGCAAACATAGGTTTGGGCCGCAAATGATCATTTATTCGAATCAGGACAAAATTTAGCGCTATGTTAAGCAATCATAAGTGGACTTATATAGAAGTCACACCTATTTTGAGGTCGGTCAATTGCAATCTATGCACCATTTATTTTGAGACATTATATAGAGAGCATGCTCCAATAACACTTAGTGCAATAAGAAAGGGATAAGATGAAAAGGGGTGTGGAAGAATATACAAACCACATTTGAATTAAATTTTAATCAAACTATAATTAAAATCATTCATCCACTTTTATGAAGTTAAACTCAACACCATGGATCCAATGATGTTAACAAAGTTCATAATAAAAAATTCAACCCAAGATTATCCAGAAAATAATCACAAAATAATATTGCATTTAATATATACATTAAAAAGGTTTTAAAAGGTTTTAAAATAGAAATAAAAGAGGAAAATATCAACTATGTTCAAATTAATCAAGAAATAAAAAAGTAAGACCATAGAAAAATCTGAAATGAACTAAAAAATTTTTATAAAATTTTTGGTTATTTTTTAAAGTCAAAAACTATTTTTAAAATTAAAATAAACCAGAAATGATAAATATAGCAAAGTCAGAAATAACAAATAAGTGAGGTCACTAATATTTGTCACAATATTATTGGATCATTCCATAATTTTTTCAGAATTCAAAAATGCATAAAAGTTTTTTAAACATTTAAAACAATTAAAATAAAGTGAAAATTTATAAAAAAATATCAAAACACAAAATAAAATTGTGAAAAAATAAAAATCAGAAATATTTTTCATAATTTTTCATATTTTTTGAACTAAAAATGAATTTTCTTTGATTTTTTGACATTTAAAGCAATTAAATATAAAAATTAGAAAAGAAAAATAGAGTTAAAAATATGTGGACCATTGGATTAGAGTTGAAACGCGTTAGTTATCAAATCTAAGGGATCTGGTGCGCTGTGCATATCATGGTCATTAGTGAATAAAGCACTGAATCAAATGTAAATCAGAAATTCAAAAAAAATTCAAAAGGCGTTGTTTCATTGGTTGAAGGATGACACGTTGGTCATCTTCAACTTCCATCTAGTCCCAAAACCAGGTTGCTCAATATATAAAATTAGAGCACGAGACCTATGCCATTCGCTTTGTCTCTTCAAGATGAAGACAATCGCACATTCGCGATAAATTTATATAAAATGTAGCTCAAGCAATTTGGAAGGAAAGTTTTGAAAAGGGATTTGAAATTTCATGGTAAAAACATGTTTCCAGATAAAAGTAAGTGTTACAACTAGAACCAGGGCAATGAGAGCATCACAATGATATCAAAGTTTTAAAGAATTAATGAAGAAATCTACCTATTGAAGTTGAGTTGCAGAGCTCTGAAACTGGACATCAATGGAGCAATATAGGGAACAATTCTTAAAAGTAATTATATGGTTAGCTTCAGGGAAGATCAAGGGAGGTAAATTGATTGAAAAATTGGATTGAAAAAGGCTTGAACACAGATTTCGAAGTTGCAGAAATTTGAGTTATGGAACAAGTTTGGCAGGGCGATTCTGGCTATACAAGCTTAAGAAAATGAATGAGGGATGACCCTCTATTTATAGGGAATCAAATGGAATGTCCAAGCGTGTGAAATTATGAAGTTTGGAGGGAAATCGTGTGAAGTTGCAAACAAGAAAAGTGTGACTTCAAATTTGTTCAAAACTCATCTAAAACACACGTTTTGTTGTGTTAATCACTTCTGGAAGTTCACTAAACATGTTTAGAGGAAAAAAACACACAGAAACAAAGTGTTTAGAAGCTAAACCAATGATTTCAAATTATGACTTTTGAAGAAACTTCAGTTCTAAGTTACCAAGTTCAAATTAATGGCATTCCCAACTCAAGGGGTCTTAGGGCATGATTCTTGATGCTTTAGAAAGATGAGGTTACAAACTTTGCAAGGGGAAAAGAATGGAGTCAAATGGATGTTTGAGCTGAAAGCTACATTGAGTCAAAGTTGGAGAAAAAGGGTTTACTTTCCATACTTAGAAATATTTCAATTTTTTCTTCAAAAGTGACCTAAAATGTTTTGCATCCAAACATGGCCTTACACTTGGAATTTGCTCTTCACCAAAAAAGTTGGAATGAAATAGACCTCTTGAATGAAATTTTGAAACTTGAACCATTCAAAATATCCAAAAATTGAGAGAGTTTTGAATTGTTGAAATTCGAAAAAAAATTATGAAATGACCTATAATATTTTGTATCCTTATGGCATCTTCCATCCATTTTCTAACTTTGCATATAAAATAAGGAATAAAGTTCACATCCTCATGATAATTATGTAAAAAGAGTGGGCTCAAGGCGAAAAAATTGACCAAGTTATGATCATTTGAAATCACACATGAGAAATTGGGGGTTCATCTGGAAGACTTGTAATCTTTCTTCATTATCAAGTTTCTTCCGCATGCAAACTTCTTGAAACCTTTGAAGTGATTTGTTAATTACCCTTTGAAGAGAAGGATTTCTTTGGAATCACTCAAAACATCCAAAAGTGAGCAAGATATACTTCTTTGAAGTTCAAAACCCTAGCTCCTAGATCAAGAAATTGCTTTGAGGAACTTTGACAATTTTGAACCACCTTCTTGTACCAACACCCTTGCTTTGAAAATATAAGTTGTTGAGGATCATAATGAGAACTCATAGCCACCAAAACCACTTCCATATCTTGAGAATTGAGAGAAACATGCACTTGTGACCAATGGGAACAAGACCTTGTCCAACCATGAGAACTTCTTCCATCAATCCCTTGAACTTTTGAATCAATTTGATAACTTTGAAATATAGTGAACCAAAATAACCTTTCCATGCCATCCCTTCCAAAACAACTTCAATGGTGAGGTTTAGACTTCTCAAGCTTTATTGCCTAGGGCATGGAAATAAACTCATGAACCCACTGAGTAACTTTCTAAACCTCATTACCTTTACCTACATTAGTAACAAGTAAGACAAACCAACATTGCATTTTATTAATTAAAAGGAAAATCAAGACAAAATTTTCATGATCACAAAAGAAAACAAGTCAAGGTGCTTGGTGATTCCTCAAAGAGCAAAGCTAAATATAGGGAGGAGAACCAAAAACCCTAATGTGATCTTGTTGTGATTGAATCAATATGATATGATGAAGGGGTCTTAGGGAAAAAAATTGGGGTACAACATCAACAAAGTTGAATGATTAATAAGGATAATCAGAAAGAGCGATTACAACATCATAAACATGCTGCATCAGACGCCTTCTAATATGTATATCTTATCTTTGTTGATATATTCTAAGGCTCATAGGAATGCCTTAATGAAGTTGTTGAAGAATGATTTCGTGCCACAAGATATAACGGTTGGACAATTGGAAAGAATTTGTGCTTATATATCTGCTGAGAATGGTTTGGGCTTTATTGACTTAGATCTCCCTACTGAGGGTGCAACCATAACAAGACATTGTACATCTCCATGGAGTGCAAGGGTACAAATTTATCACATGTGATGGTGGACACAGGGTCTTTGTTGAATGTATTGCCAAAGTTTGCACTTATGAAAATTGATTACTCCAGTCTTGAATTGTGTTATAGTGATTTGGTGGTGAAAGCTTTTGATGGATCCAAGCGATAATTATTTGGTGAAGCGGACTTACCTATCAAAGTTTGACCTCGTATTTTTGCTACTACATTTTATGTAATGGACATATAGCTGACATACTGTTGCTTGTTGGGATGTCCATGGATTCACAAAGCAGGGGCAATTACTTCTACCATTCATCATAAGCTCAAGTATCCTATGGATGGTAAAAAAATCAGTATTTATGGTGAAGAAGTGTACATTGTGAGTCATCTGACTTTGTTCCTTTATGTAGAATTTGAAGGAGAAGTATATGAAACTCCTTTGCAGGCGTTCGAAACAGTACAGACGGTCAATATCCCTCCATCTGAGCAGAGGAAGAAGCTATTTTACCCTAAAATATTCCCTCCCATATTACTCAAGACAGACTCATTGAGGTCCTCAATTGCTCAAGGTTGACCAAGAATTGGCCAGACAAACTATCCTCTTAAACAATGGATTTCCAACTAGGGTTTGACTTATCACAAAGAATTTTGGGTTGCAAAGGCTTCAAGTGACTTCCATGGTCCTTAATATTTCCTCAATAATGCTCATGCCAAGTTTCATGCCTTGCATCACAAGCTTGCTCAATCAATTGCTCAAATGCTTGGAAATCAACTATACTAGGTCAAAAGTCAATTGTGGCCAATATAAAGTCAAACTTCAAGATTTTTGGTCAACATCAACATTTTGAAGTGATATCCATCATTTGATCAAGGGTTGATCATGATTCCCCAAGGAATGCTCTCAAATCATCAAGAATCCAAAAATGCAAAATAAGGGTTTCATAGGAAAAGTCAACTGAACTTTGACCAGGCATAACTTTCACATGCTTCATCCATTTTTCCCTAACCAAAGCTCATTATGAATAAGATTCAATTCCCTACAACTTTTCAACTCTACTCAAGTTCAAAAAATTCATCATTGGAAAGATATGAGCCAATACATTACAGGTCTTTTTGAAAGTCAACAAAAGGCATTTTTTGTCAAGGCAAGTTACATCAAGATAAATCCTCCAAATGCAAAAATGGCCAACATGGAGATTGTATAGTACATCTTGATATTTCTAAAAAGTCAAATATCATCTCAAAAATATAACAATTGAGAAAGTTGTGTTTTGCACAAGCTAGGAAGTTTTGATGAAATTCATGAAATGCAAAGCATGCAAGTTTATGATTTTAAATTATTGGGCCTAACTTTTTGGTGTTCAAATATGTTCATTATGTGGCTAAGAACCTATAAATATATCCATGCATTATTTTTATTTTTATTTTTATTTATTTGAATTTTTATTCATTTAAATATGAATTAAATCAAATAAAATACAAAGAATAATGGGCCATGAAATTTGGGTTTGGTTTGATCTATTAGAAGGCCCATATTTTCATGCAAGATATATCCAAAGGGACCAGGTTCTTGCAAGGGACCAAAATGGTAAAGATCTCACATTTTAGGCATTTTTTTCAAGTCTTGATTTGTTGGTTTTAAACAAAGTTATTACTTGATTTCTTTCTATGATTGTGTATCTCTCTCCCTCCTCTATAAATACAGGACCATTCAAGCTTGAAAGGACACAAAAAAACCATAATACAAGAGCTCTACAAAATCCTCACAAATATACCAAATTTGTAAAAACTCAAAAGACCACTTACAGCCCATATTCATCAAAACCAAGTGTCACAACGTGTTACTGAGACATCCAGGAGTACATAACAACCATTCTAAATCCCTGCCTCTTGCATATTACTTTTTCTAATTCTCCTTTGCAGATCCAGTGCTCCGAGGTCCTATGCACACACCATGTATAATCATATCATCACCATCTGATCCAGATCTGAAAGCCTTAAATGCGTGCCTCACCATGAACCCTCAAAGGGCCATCAATATAGGATCAGGCGCAACTTTGGGCTCCCCGATTTGGGCCTTACAAATTTCAAATCTCATCCCTGCCCCTTTTTTACTTTGAACACCAGGCCCATCTTCTAATTCTTTTTAGTTTATTATTTCCAAAATCATTTTATTTTTAATCATAAAATCAGAAGAAAATAACATAAAAACTTAGATTTAGGTTTTATTTTATTTAAATTTAATTTTCATGAATTAATTTAGTTAATTATTTTGACTTTATTTCATTAATTAAAACCAATTAGAAATAGGTTAAATTTTTAATATTTCCTAAACAAAAATGCCAAAAATATTAGGTTTGTTTTAGAATTAACTTTAATTAGTAATTTTCTTTTCTTTCTTATTTTAATTAATTAGACTTAATTTAATTTAATATTTTCCCCAAATAAACAAAACAACAAAAAGATTTTTCTTTTACTTAGAACTTTTTAGGTTTTTTTTAGACGTCCTTTCTAATTCGCACGCAGATTGCCTACGGATAAAAATAATCACAACTCTCGAAACGTGAGAGGCTTTACTGGATACCCTCTGGTTTAAAGATCTAAAAAATGACCCTCTCGATGTTGCCTCGGTATGATCTTAAAACCCTAGGGTAGTTACTAAAGTATCTTGCCCAATTGCCTTTGTGACTATAAGGATGACCCTTCCGTTGTCCCTCAAAAATCCAACGATAGAGCTACCTACTCACTAATAGTATGATAGCACTGTCTAAAGGAAAAGAGGAAAAGAACGGACCTTTAGAGTAAAGTAGATAATGTTAGAACATAGTTTAATTCTACAACCCTTAATTATAATTTTGATTATAACAAACACAAAGAACAAATATGAACTCTAAATTTGTGTTATTTTGTATGTAGAAGTTCTGACTGTAACAACATCAGAAAATTAGCTACAAAAGCTTTCAAGCTGAGGTAATCAGAATTTGCGCTGAAGAATGATTATCAGAATCTGCGCTGAAGTGAAGAATACTCTGATTTTAAACAGAAGTTTAATATACCATCAGATCCTCACATCTCTGAGTCATCAATGTTCTGAAGCTATTGCAGCATGCAAGATTTTAAGTTCTGAAGCGTTACTTTTCAATTAAGACAACATCATATGTAACGGCTTCATTCAGACAAGAATCTTCTCAATATGGAAATAGAATTGAATATCCATTATCACACTTTATGTTGGACAAGATTTCCACGCCTATTTAAACAAGCTTAGAGGACAAATCGTTTACGATTTTGACACACTACTGCAAAAACCTCTAAAGCGCTGCAATCTTACGTATTCATATATACGCTCAAAATTGTGTAAAATATCACAGTAGTGATAAAGCTTTTGTAAGGAAAAATAACAGTACACAGTTGATTATTTTATATAGATTAAGCTAGTTTTCCTTGAGATAAATCGGGTTGTGGTTGTACTCAAGAAGACTTTGGCAGTTGTCAAAGTTGTGTTGTAATCAGTTTTGATTAGTGAATTAAGTCCTCGTTGGAGAGAGGTGAAATCACCTTGGCGGGTGGACTGGAGTAGTTTGAGATCAAAAGAACCAGGATAAAAATATCGTGTCTACTGCGCTTTTGATTTTAAGTTTAAATTCAAACCCCCCCCCCCTCCCCCTTCTTGTGTTTTTCACTTCTTCAATTGGCATCAGAGCGCCTGGTTCTATGTTCATACACTTAACCGTGTCAGTAAAAGATCCAAGCTTTAGAAAAACACTATGGTGGGACCAAGCCAAAACATCAGCAATGACTATCATGAGGACAGGGACAAAATCAGCGGCACACCTCCAGTCTTTGATGGAGAAAACTTTGACTACTGGAAAGACATAATTGAGAGCTTCTTTCTGGCTCATTATGTTGGTCTATGGGACATGGTAATTGATGGATACACACATCCTGTGGATGAAAGTGGTCAGAAGATAGATAGAAAAAGGATGTCTGACCAACAAAAACGTGATTTCAGAAACCATCATAAATCAAGAACAATACTTCTCAGTGCCATCTCATACTCAGAATATGAGAAGATCTCAAACAGAGAGACAGCCAAAAACATGTTTGACTCTCTGAGAATGACGCATGAAGGCAACATACAAGTCAAAGAAACCAAGGCCATTGCGCTCATTTAGAAATATGAAGCATTCAAGATGGAAGATAGTGAATCCATAGAAGTAATGTTCTCAAGATTCCAGATTCTTGTTGTTGGGCTGAAGGTTCTTGACAAAGGATATTTTACTGTTGATCACGTAAAGAAGATCATCAAAAGTCTACCAAAGTAATGTAGGCCAATGGTCACTGCACTTAAGCTAGCTAAAGATCTCAACAAGATATCTCTGGAGGAACTTGTCAGCTCCCTCAGAAGTCATGAGATAGAGCTAGAAGAAGACGAGCCTCAAAAGCAAGTTAAGCCTCTAGCATTAAAATCTAACAAAAAATATGATTCTAAGGTTTTTCAGGATATGGAAGAAACCTCTGATGGATCCTCATCAGAAGAAGACGAATTGTCTCTTCTCTCCAGAAGGGTCAACCAACTGTGGAAGCAGAGACAAAGAAAATTCTGAAACCCGAAAAGATCAGAGAATCAAAATGAATCCTCATCCAGATAAATAAAGTATGAGTCCTCCTTTGGACACAGAAGATATGAAGCTTCTTCAAGACACAAAGTCAAATAACAGGGACATCATCTGCTATGAGTGCAATGAGCAAGGGCACTACAAAAGTGATTGTCCAAGGCTTCAGAAGGAGAAGCCCAAAAAGAAGTTCTTCAAGGAGAAGAAGAAAAGCCTCATGGCAACATGGGATGATTCAGACACTTTTGATGCTGACTCTGAGTCAGATGATGAAAGAGCCAACATAGCTCTCATGGTAAATGTGTCAGAAGACAGTGAAGCTTCTGGTTCAGACTCAGAATCAGACACAGAAGAGGTATTCCCTGATTTCACTGTTAATTTTACTAAGGCTGAACTTGCAGAAAGTCTGAATGAAATTCTAGAAAGGTATCAGCAAATCAGAGTCAAATTCAAGAACCTTAAAAGGGATCTTATCTCTGACTCTGAAAAGACTAAGATTCTTAGATTAGAGAATTCTGAGTTAAAAGAAAAGATTTTAAAATTAGAAAATGATTTACAAAACTCTCAAAAAGAAATAATCTCAGAGACTCCCAGTAATGCTGATAAAATCATCAAAGAGTATGATCAAAGCTTTCAGAAGTTTCTGGCTAAAAACATAGATAGAAGCAAGATGGATTCAATGATCTATGGAGTTATCAGGAATGGAAGAAAAGGAATAGGATACCAAGGAAAGGTATCTCCATCTAAGAAAGTCATGGACCTTGTTATAAAACGCACACCACTAAAATCACACTTCACATATGGGCACACACATGACCTAAAATACACTAGTAATGATTAGTCTATCAAACCAAAATTCAACCATAATTTTGGTAAAACTAACAAACTAGGACTCAAAAAGATATGGGTACCTAAGGGCAAAATTATATATGTAGCAGATATCATTAGCAGCAAGGCTAAAACACTAGTCATGGTACCTGGACTCTGGATGCTCTCGACACATGACGGGAAGAAAGCATATGTTCCAAAGCCTGGAACTTAAACCTGGAGGCTACATGGGCTTTGGAGGCAACCAAAGAGGGAAGATCACTGGCTCTGGAACAGTAGGTAATGGTAATCTTCCTTCTATCAATAATGTGCTTTTAGTTGACGGATTAATGCATAACTTGTTATCCATAAGTCAATTAAGTGATAATGGTTCTGATATAATCTTTAATCAAAATTCATGCAAAGATGTTAGTCAGAAAGATGGAACTATCCTTTTTAATGGAAAGAGGAAAAACAACATTTGTAAGATAAAACTTTCTGAACTAAAAAGTCAGAATGTAAAATGTCTTCTCTCTGTTAACAATGAGAAATGGGTCTGACAAAAGATTGGGGCATGTTAGTATGAGAAGAATATCTCAGGTTAACAAACTCAATCTGGTCAGAGGACTTCCTAATCTGAAGTTCGGCTCAGATGCTCTGTGTGAAGCATGTCAGAAAGGAAAATTTTCAAAACCTGCTTTTAAATCTAAAAGTGTTGTTTCCACCTCTAAGCCAATAGAACTTCTACACATAGAATTATTTGGACCAGTGAAAACTGTGTCTGTTAGTGGCAAGAAGTATGGGTTAGTGATCGTAGATGACTATAGAAGATGGACATGGGTAAAGTTCTTAAGACACAAGGGCGAGTCAAATTCTGTGTTCGTTGTATTCTGTAACCAAGTTCGGAATGAAAAGGATCTTAGAATTGTCAAAGTCAAAAGTGATCATGGTGGAGAATTTGAAAATACAAAATTTGAAACATTTTTTAATGAAAAAGGCATCTTGTATGACTTCTCTTGTCCTAGAACTCTCCAACAAAATGGAGTTGTAGAACAAAAGAACATAACATTGCAAGAAATATCCAGAACCATGATCAATGAGACTAACATTGCTAAGATCTTCTGGGCAGAAGCAATTAACACAGCGTGTTACATTCAGAATAGAATCTCTATAAGACTTATTCTGGAAAAGACTCCATATGAATTATGGAAGAACAAAAATTCCAACATTTCTTATTTCCGTCCTTTTGGATGCACCTGTTTTATTTTGAATACTAAAGATCATCTGAACAAGTTTGACTCTAAAGCAAAAAGTGTATTATGTTAGGATGCTCTGAATGCTCAAGATGGTACAAAGTATACAATACAGAAACACAGATTGTTAAAGAATCAATCAGTGTTAGATTTGATGATAAGCTTGACCCTCAATAGTCAAAGCAGAATGAATCTTTTGCAGATATAGAAGTTGAATTCACAGGTACTGAAGACACCTCATCAGAAGTTCTCAACAAAGGCGCTCCAAAAAATTCAGAAAGAAATGTTACAAGTGATCCAGTACCTTCTGTTGATCAACTCAAGAAAAAGTTATCCAGAAGCAGCACAGCTCACCCAGAAGGTAAGATCCTTGGAAAGAAGGATGATCCAATCAGAATTAGATCAACATTCAGAAACTCTGAAGAATCCCTCATGGGACTGGTCTCACTGATTGAACCAACAAGAATTGAAGAAGCTCTGCTGGATAATGACTGGATTCTGGCAATGCAGTTGGAATTAAATCAGTTCACCAGAAATGATGTATGGGATCTGGTTCCCAAACCAAAAGGATTCAACATCATTGGAACAAAGTGGGTGTTCAGAAACAAACTGAATGAGCAAGGAGAAGTCATCAGAAACAAGGCACGACTGGTGGCACAAGGTTATAGTCAGCAAGAGGGGATAGACTATACAGAAACCTTTGCTCCAGTCACTAGGTTAGAATCTATCAGACTCTTAATGTCCTTTGTTGTCAATAATAGCATCACTATGTATCAGATGAATGTCAAAAGTGCATTCTTAAATGGTTACATAGATGAGGAGGTATATGTGCACCAACCCCCTGGGTTTGAAAATTCCAAACACCCAGAATATGTTTTCAAACTAAAGAAGTCACTTTATGGTCTGAAACAAGCTCCCAGAGCTTGGTATGAAAGACTAAGTAACTTCCTGTTAGAAAAGGACGTCACCGGAGGAAAAGTGGACACAACCTTGTTCTGTAAGACATTTAAGAATGACAATTTAGTTTGTCAGATTTATGTAGATGATATCATTTTTGGATCCACTAAACCTTCTTTGGGAAGAGAATTTGCTAAGTGCATGCAGGCAGAGTTTGAGATGGGCTTAATGGGGGAACTCAAATTCTTTCTAGGCATTCAGATAAACCAAACTCCATAATGAACTTACATTCATTAGAGCAAATATTCCAGAGAACTTATGAAGAAATTTGACCTCTCGGAATGTAAGGCCTCAAATACTCCAATGCATCCCATGTGCATTCTGGAAAATGAATAGGTAAGTAAAAAGGTAGAACATAAAATCTACAGAGGTATGATTGGATCTCTCCTTTATTTGACGGCTTCAAGGCCTGATATTTTATTCAGTGTTTGCTTATGTGCTAGATTCCAATCAGATCCTAGAGAATCTCACTTAACAGTAGTTAAGCGAATTTTCAAGTATCTGAAAGGTACTACTAATCTGGGTTTGTTTTATAGAAAATCCAATGAATACAGCTTAGTAGGATACCGTGATGATGACTTTGCTGGAAACAGAATAAAGCGTAAAAGCACTTATTGAAGCTTCCAGTTTCTGGGAGACAATCATATCTCATGGACCAGCAAGACAGTCCACAATAGCATTGTCAACAGCAGAAGCTGAATACATAGCAGTTGTTGTATGTAGCACTCAAATGCTCTGGATGAAAATTCAACTTGAAGAATTCAGCATATTTGAGAGTAACATTCCTATCTTTTGTGATAACACTTCTACCATATGTCTCTCTAGAAATCCCATTTTGCATTCTAGGGTTAAGCATATAGAAATAAAACATCACTTTATTAAGGATTATATTCAGAAAGGAATTCTTACTTTGAAATTTATTGACACAGACCATCAACGGGCTGATGTATTTACAAAACCCCTTTCTGAAGATAGATTCAATTTCATTCTGAAACATCTTAGAATGAAATTGTGTCCAGAATAAAATGTTTTATTTGCATATCCTAAACCTCATAACTTTATTGTTTTCTGTGAACATCTGATAAACTTGTATTTAGAAGTTAGAAGTATAGTTGCCTCAGAATCTATCGATGAAGATCTGAACGTTTCATTTCAAGGATAGAGGAGTGCAGTTCACACCATCAAACATCTATAATCCTCTCACAAGCTACCTTCTAAGGCTGAACACACGTTCAAATTCTGAAGGGTCCAAGGCTCTGATTGGATGCATTGACACACTTGTCATTGGTAACTATTCAATGTCTCTCTAAATCACCTAATTTCAGTTGTCATTAATTCAATATAATCATTACTTATTTTTCTCTTTCTTACTGATTACGTTTTCTAAAGAACTTATATAAACTCAATTTACTATTTCATTCATTCACGTTTTACCATCTTCAATATTCTCTCTTGTTCTAGTTTCTTTTTCAAAAACCCTTTCCATCAATTTTCTTCAAAGAATCTGTGTGAGCAATGGCATCATCATCAAGTCTCAAGAATATCAACAGTGCTCCTGATCCTTCATCAACTGAACAATATGAGGAGCCCATTAGAATGCTACTCACTCCGGTTGACAACCTTGAAGTTCTCTGTGAATTGATCGTTGATTTTGAAAGTTTACAAGAAAATGGGTTTAATCTGTATGAAGATGTAACTGCACAGGGATGGAACAAATACTTTGATCGTCTGTTGGGTCCAACTTTTCCCATTATTATTAAAGAGTTTTGGATTCATGCTACCTCATCCAACCACCAAGTCACATCATATGTTATGGGGAAGAAGATAGTAATTACAGAAGATTTGATTGGGAAACTCATTGAATACAATGGCGGTGGAGTCAAATGCATTGATATGGCTGATAAGTGTTCTGACCTAAAATCTATTGCTAGGCAAATCTTCACTTTTGGAAAGCCAACCAGCAAGATCAGAGACTTGAAGGATCATTACGAAATCTGGGCTAGAATAATTCTAGGATGTATCAATCACAGGAAGCCTATAAGTTCCCCTGACTACATCAATATTGATCAGCAGTTTCTTATTTACTTCATTGCAAAGAAGACCAAGATAAACCTTTCACACTTGCTCTTCAACCATCTCAGAACAAGTGTGAAAGAGACAAGAGAAGAAGAAAGAACTAAGATGGATTGGATTCCCCTAGGAAGAATGATTTCAGATATTCTAATGGAGAACAGGCTGATAGAACATCTGACAGAGGCTCAAGAAATCAGTACTCTAGAAGCAACCGCTGGGAAACCATTGAATGCCAAGAATCTGGAGAAAATGAAGATTATTGAAAACATTAAGAAGGAACCAACAATTGCTTCTCATGAGGTCATCACTTCTAGAAGAATCCCTTGAAGCTTGTAAGGCAGATGGGACTATTCCGGAAATCAACATCTAAGATCTGCACAAGCCAGCTCCAGAGGTTGTGCTAAAGAAATCCAGAAAGAGGAAGGAAGCTGGAGAAGGATCCTCTCAAAGGACACCCAAAGTTGCGAAGAAGAAAGGTAACCCATCTTTTGTTTCTGTTGTAGAATCAATAGCTATTCCAACATCTGAAACCATTCCCCCTCAACCAACAGAAAATCCTTCACCCCAAACATTTGAGGATTTTTACATAGAGTTTGACCCATCTGTAACTCTTGGAAATTTCTTAAATGAACCTCACTCCCCTAATCCAAATCCAGAGCAACATCAAACATAACTTGCAAGAGTTATCTCTGATATTGAACAGTTTGATCAAGAATTTTCCTCACAACAACCAGAAAATCCAAACATTCAACCTCAACAACCAGAAAATCCAAACACTCAACCTCAACAACCAGAAAATCCACAACCACGCTCTCCTCAACCAGAACATCAAAACCTCAACTCACCCCAACCAGAAAATGAAAACCCTCTCACTCCTCAATTTGAAAATCCATCTTCTGAAATACCTGAACCAGAAATTCAACACGCTACCGCAAACCAATCAGAAGACTCCCTTTCAGACTCTGATACCACTACCCCAATTCCTGGGATAACAGAACCTCTTACGTTTCATTTACCTCTATCCATTCATGATATTCCAGAAATATGTTCACCATATGAATCCACTCCACCAAACACCCCTCACTCACCAATCCAGATTTCGGACTCTTTCACTCCCTCACCTTTCAATCGTCTAGCTGATAACCTCTGACTTGTCATTGATCTACAAGTGTTGGACCAACTAGCTTCCACCTCAAACAAAATTGCCACTCCCAAACCTAAACCAACCTCAACCAAATCAAATGTTGGTAAGAATTTGTTGATTTTTGAGACAGAAATACAGGAATGGATTACTTCTTTAAAGCAAGCAAGTAAAGAGATTTCTAATCCTGCTGCTTCTGATTCTCTGTGGGAAAAATTCAGAAAATGCCTCAACTCTGAAACCCAGAAGCTGAAAGAATTGAGCTATGAAAGGGCTCGGCAGAACTTCAGTGATCAGCTGAAAGCCTTCAAAGATCAAGTTTTGAGCCAATGGGACAAGAAATAAATTTTTCTGCTGGATAATGCTCCCTGGAAAGAGCACCAGTCTCCAGAAGCCACTGAACCAGATTTTGATAGTCACCCTCTGACTACTGCTCCAGAAAAAGTGATTGCAACAGAAAAAGTTGTTCAATCAGAAGAGGCTGCAGAGTGTTTTGAACGACATGCAACCCCTGAAGATACACCAGCTTTGTCTCTAGTCATGCAAACTCTGGAAGAGTTGAAGAAGGAGAATGCCTTAATCCATGCCAGACTGGATAAGCAAGAAGACACCAACAAAGAGATCAGGGATATTTTGGATAAATAAGAAGATACAAAAAAATAAATAAAATACATTCTAGGAAACAGGAAGAATCAAGCACTCAAATTAAGAGCTTGTTGGAAGCGTTGTTCACACGATTTCCCCCTCCTTCTTAGATTTTATTAAACTGTTTATCTGTATTTTTCATCTTATCCTCCTTGTTTCTGAAAATTGTCATTGCATTCTGTTTTCAATATAATTCATCTTTTTGACTCTGATTATATTGCTTTTTGATACCTGACAAAAAGGGGGAGAAAGTAAGATATTTTCAATAACAGTATACTAGGACAAAGTCTCAAACATTCTGAATATCTTAACCTCTATGTTTTTCTGAAAATCTTGAATAGGAACATATTCTGATAAGGACAGAAGGAGATGCATCATAAACTCTGACGAGAATGAACTTTAGGGAAGTAAATCATCTCTATCTGAGTAATCAACTAAGGGGGGAGACTCTCTTAAGCTTTTTGTTCTATATTTTTCATTGAAAATCCTAGTTTTGTCATCATCAAAAAGGGGGATATTGTTAGAACATAGTTTGATTATACAACTCTTAATTAGAGTTTTGATGATAACAAACATAAAGAACAAATATTCACTCTAAATTTGTGTAATTTTGTATGCAGAAGTTCTGACTGAAACAACATCAGAAACTAAGCTACAAAAGCTTTCAAGCTGAGATAATCAGAATCTGCACTGAAGAATGATGGTCAGAATCTGCCATGAAGTGAAGAATACTCTGATTCTGAATAGAAGTTTAATATACCATCAGATCCTCATATCACTGAGTCATCAATGTTTTGAAGGAATTGCAGCATGTAAGATTCTAAGTTCTGAAGCGTCACTTTTCAATTAAGACAGCATCATATGCAACAGCTTCATTTAGACAAGAATCTTCTCAATATGGAAATAGCATTGAATATCCATTATCACGCTTTATGTTGGACAATATTTCCACTCCTATTTAAACAAGCTTAGAGGATAAATCGTTTACGATTTTGACACACTACTGCAAATACCTCTAAAACGCTGCAATCTTACATATTCATATATATGCTCAAAATTGTGTAAAATATCACAATAATGATATAGTTTTTGTAAGGAAAAACAATAGTACACATTTTATTATTTTATCTTGATTAAGCTAGTTTTCCTTGAGATAAACTGGGTTGTGGTTGTACTCAAGAAGACTTTGGCAGTTGTCAAAGTTGTGTTGTAATCAGTTTTGATTAGTGAATTAAGTCCTCGTTGGAGAGAGGCGAAATCACCTTGGTGGGTGAATTGGTGAAGTTTTAGATCAAACGAACCAGGATAAAAATATCGTGTCTACTGCACTTTTGATTTTAAGTTTCAATTCAACCCCCCCCCCCCCCCCCCCCTTCCTTTGTTTTTCACTTCTTCAGATAGTTCTTAGATGCTTACTAAAAAACAATTTTTCACATACACAAAACTCTTTCCAAAAACATTTTAAAAACACTTTGTATACGTTCTCAACAATACGAGAAACATTACAAAGTTCGCCGCATTTAGGCGTCTTTTCAAAAATACTTTTTTCAAACACACAAAACACGGTATTTTCAAATGAGCTAGCATCTAAGAGCCCATAGATAACTACAGATGGAAAGCGTGCTAACACCTTCCCTTTCAATAATCTACCCCCTTACTCAGAAATAATATCAAAAGGTCTTTTTCTGTTCTTTTCACCCCTTCCTTTGTTGGATAAAAGAAAAGTCGGTGGCGACACTTGTTTACCGTGACATTTGCGAATACAAACGCAAAACCAGTATAAGAGTTGGTTCTACCACCGTATTACAGAACTGGCGACTCTGCTAGGGATAGTTTATAAAAGTGGGGTTATCTTAGAGTTAGATCAATTTAAAATTGCTTTCCTTATGTGTTTTGTATGCTTTATTTTTAAATGGTTTGCTGGGGTAACTGTTAAAGATCCTATACCCGAATCTGGGGCACTTTTAGGTAAGCAGTAATAGATCGTGGAGATTGTACATCATAGACCGATATGGTTGAAGAGATTATTGAATTAGTATGACACATTTGTTGGTACCGGTATCCCTTGTGTTAAATCAAGGAGAATACGGGGTCGCTGTGTGGTGTCATAAAACACTAACTGACCTTAGAACCTTAGTTTAACAAACTTGGCCATTAGAAAAGTAGTGAGATAGCCAGCTTCAGTATAAAGCTGAAGATTTGTTGATACTTGATACTACACTCATTAAGATTGGACTTTCAGGATATTTCGGTCGTAAGAAAAGATCGTCTGAGCTGAAACAATGCCCGATAATGAAAGATCTATGACATTGAGACTCCTTAGAACCCAATTACTTTTCTAGGACAGGTTGTACTAACTAAACTTCAAGAGGATATTTACCTATAAACCCCATGCGAGCCTAAACCTAAGGTCTTGTGTGTTTTGTTTGTGTGATTAAATTGTTCAAACATAACATCATGCATCATAACATTCATTTACATTTCACTAACTATTTCAAGGACCGAGGGAATTTATCTTTGTTCTGTTTTGCAGATCATGGTTTCCATTCGTAGAAACACCTTCTGAATCATATTTGTGAGAATGCCTCTCCAACTTAAAGAGTTGGTATCAAGGGTTACTAAGACTTCCTTGTTCACCAAGAAATATGGTCGACTTCTCAATCTGGTTACCTCAAGCTTTGATGAGAATATGATGGGTGTTCTTTTTTAGTTCTTTGACCCCAAACACCATTGCTTCACATTTCCTGATTATCAATTGGTACCCACCATGGAATAGTTCTCTCAATTATTGGGTGTACCTATTCTTGATCAGATGCCTTTCACCGGTTTAGAGGAGGCTCCAAAGCCAAAGGTCATTGCAGCAGCCTTGCACCTGAAACAGTCTGATATTATATCCAACTGGGAAACAAGAAGCGGAGTCAAGGGTTTCCTAGTCAAGTTCCTATTAGAAAAGGCTCAATTGTTTTGGGATGATTTGGATTTCCAAGCCTTCTAAGAAGTCTTGGCTCTTCTAATATATATGTTAGTACCGTTTCCTAATATGGACATACTCATATATGTGAATGCTGTCAATGTTTTCCTCTCTCGTAACCCTATGCCTACTTTGCTCGGAGATATCTTGCATTCCCTTCATACTAGTACCATGAAAAGAAGAGGGGTTCTTAAGTGTTATATACCATTGTTGTCTAGGTGGTTTATGCGCACCTTCCTCAATAAGTGTTGAAGAACGAACATGGTTTGGGTTGGTCGCAAAGGATAATGTCACTTCCTCACTCAGATATTCTTTGGTACTCCCGGTCTATGGGAGATATCTCTATCATCGACCGATGTGGGGAATTACCTAATGTCCCACTCCTTGGAATTAAGGGAGGTATCACTTATAATCCTTCTCTGGTTCTACGACAGTTCGCTTATGCTCGAAGGGATGATCCTCATTATATGCGTATCCAAGGCATTATGTTCAACTACGAGGATGATGTTCAAGGGTATCGTCAAAGGTTCATATGAGCTTGGGGCATGGTAAATAAGGTTGATAGCAAGAAGTTGGGGTATAAGAATTCCATTCCTATGGAGCCTTATCTCAAATGGGTACGAGCTCACGCCCAAAACCTTATGATGCCATATACATCCATCTTGCCAATGATTATGGAGCCTATCACCGAAGAAGATGTTCCTTATACCATTCTCCATTCTAACATGCCCACTGATATTGAAGAGTTTCATAGGTCCTGGATTGAGATGAAAGAAGAACGGGATACCTTTAGAGCTCAGTTCTACACTAGTGAGAAGAAAGTGTTGGAGCTCACAAAACAACTTCACGAAGAAACAAGTCTTAATGACTATCTCGGTGCAAAGAGAAAGCACCCATGGGAGACTTGTTTCCTAGATTTTAAGAGTTTTTAATTTTCAATTGTAAGCCTAAAAGGCAATTGTAATTTGAATTATACTAATAAAAATTTAAATTTCTAGAAGTCCTTGAAAACATCGCATAAACATGTCATGCATATCATTACATAAGCAGGTATTTCAAGACAGGTTTCTTATCTTTTTCTGTTTATTTCAGCAAAAAGAAATGGCTCTTGAACAAACAATTAAGGATCTTTAAGCACAAAATGCTCAATTCCAACAAATGTTCTTGGATCTAGCTAAAGGACAAGAAGATTTAAAAGCTCTCATTGTCAAAGAGAAGACAAAGAAGGCAAATAAACTGGTTGGCGTCTTAAATATGGGAAGAAGATTTAGAGGACCACCCAAGCGAGCTCTAGAATTCGTAACTCCATCAAATGACGGGGATAATCAGGAAGAGGACAACAAGAAAACAAAATAAGAGGATAATAACCCAGGGACTGATGAACAGGAAGTAGACTATGCTGAAGAATAATACCCTTCTGTTGATGACAAGTATAAATAGCTGGAGGATCGTCTCAATTCTATGGAGATTCAAAAAGTACCTGGTTTGGATTTTGAAGAGTTAGGACTGGTCTCATGGGTGGTCATCCCGTAGAAATTCAAAGTTCCCGCATTTGCAAAGTATGACGTTGTTTCCTATCCCAAGCTGCATTTAAGGTATTATGTCAGGAAGATCCAACCCAACACAACTGATAGGAACTTATGGGTTCATTTCTTCAAGGAAAGTTTGTCAGGGATGCAGTTGGAATTGTTCTATCAACTAGAAGGAACCAACATTCGCAATTGGGAAAATATGGCTGCTACTTTTTACAAGCAGTATCAATATAATGTTGACCTCGCTCCAACCTGTACGCAACTTCAAAGCATGTCTATGGGTTCTAGTAAGGGTTTCAAAGATTATGCCCAAAAGTGGAGAGATCTTGCAGGAAGAGTCCAACCTCCTCTGTTTGATAAAAATCTGGTAGATATGTTCTTAGGTACTTTGTTAGGACCATTTTTCAACCATATGATCGGAAGCTCTTCAGTTGGATTCACTGAGCTGATATTGATGGGAGAACAAGTAGAAGCTGGCATCAAAAGTGGAAAAATTCAAGGGGTTGCATCTTCGAGTGCTGTGAAGAAGCCTTTCAGTGGGAAGAAGGAAGTTAGTGTTGCCTATGGCCAGAGAAATAAGGGTAAAGTTGAACACCATTTGACGGTAGGGGTTGTAATGATCTCCAATCCTGCATCAACTCAACGACAAAAAAATCAGCGCAGGCAGGATGCGCCTATAAGAAAATTCACCAAACTCAACATGCCCTTATCTCAAGTATTGCAACATCTAATGAAGGCTAGCTTATTCACTTTCAGGGAGCCTTCTCAAAATTCAAACATTACATCCCCCTTGTTATAATCCAAATTCTCGGTGTACCTACCACTCAAATAGTCCAAGGCATGATACAAATGATTGTTGGGCTTTGAAGAATAAAGTTCAGGATCTTGTTGATGCGAAGGAGATTAAATTTGACCCTTCTGAGACTCCCAATTTGATAACTGCACCCATTCCCAAGCATGATTGTTGTACCCCAAAATTTTCCCTCTCAATTTCTCAAGATATATCTCACGAAGATTTTCAAAAAGCTCAAGTTTGCATAAGTACAAAGCAGATCGAAAGGAGTGACTGCAGACAACAGTTCAAATTCAATATCTGGAAAATGGCCTCCTTTGATACAAGCTTGATTCACCATCTTTCAATTAGGCATCTGGCCTCCTTCAAACTTGCTTCAAATTCCCAACCTTCGATTGAGCAATGGCCTCTTGTATGCTTGCTTGGAGTCACAAAGTAGTGACCTCCTGCATACAGCTTTCAATTGGACATTGGCTCTTCATGGAAACCTTTGTTTGAGCAATGGCCTCTTGTATGTTGCTTGGAGTCATAAAGCAGTGACCTCCTGCATGCAGCTTTTGATTGGATATTACCTATTCATGCAAACCTTCGTTTGAGAAATTGCCTCTTGTATGCTTGCTTGGAGTCACAAAGCAGTGACCTCCTGCATGCAGGCTTTGACAGGGCATTGGCTATGTTCATACTAGCTTCGACTGAACAATATCTTCCTTTAAAATAAGCTTGCTTCGACTCCACCCTTGAAAACCTTCAACACACATAATTGGCGGCCCCTTCAAAGGACATGTATTTGTGGATTTAAAGGGCATACATAAGTTTCCTATTCAAACTATATACCTTACTATCCCATTCAATGAATTGCATGTGAGCCCTTCGAAGGGTACACATATAGTCCAATCGAAGGATACGCATTTGGCCCATTCAAAAGGATACATATATGATCCATTCGAAGGACACACTTTGGGTAAAACTCAAATATTGTTGTCTGAAGAAGAGCCTCGTTAAAGGTTGGACCTATGTGGTCAACACAAAAGGTTGAAAAATCCAAAGATGCTTGCTTGCCAGAGTCTTATGTGCTTCCTAGTATAAGACTGTTGCACTGGTCACAACACTCCAAAACTGCTACAAAGCAGTCCTGCTACGCTGCTCCAATATTTGCACCAAATTGGCATACAAAAACTACACCTCAAAGGCTTCAAAAATAGCATAACCAATTTGTTCAAATATCATTTATTCCCCCCCCCCCCCCCCCCCCCCAAACCTCATCCAATTTCATCTATAAATAAAAGGTTCCACAACACATCTAAAGGGGCCTTTTGGTAGCTGAAGAAACTCTTATTGTGAGAAAATTATCAAACTCTCAAACATTCAAACTCTAAAACTCTCATAAAAAATTCCAGATCCCTTCATGGATCAGTGAACCCTTCGATTCACTCCCCAACTGCCATATAACCAACCTTCGATTCACTCCCTAGACTGTTATATTACAACCTTCAATTCACTCACCACTATTAAACACCAACCTTAGATTTCCCTATAACTACCATGTACCAACCTTTTGATTCAAGTAGAGAAGTGGTCACTTTAGTTTAAGGAAGGCTCTAGCGAAGCTCAATCCATCATCGAGTCTGAGTCATATAGAGGTCCTACGATTTGAACTTCAAGAGGTATGTTTCCACTAAACTTGGAACTTTCCATTTAAATATCATTTGTACATACAAATAAAATGAAAAATTTAGATATCTAATCTAGGAAGTTGACCCTGCTTTTAGATTCGATTATCACTTCCTGTAAGTTGAGAATCCAAACTCTGACTAGCTAGCCTTTGATGTTGATTCCAAACAAGCTTGCACTAACCCCTGGCCTGTAGCTTTTGAAAGTTACATTGTTAGATTCATTTTCAAACTTGAGGAAGCTTGTGTGTATCTTTCGATCGGCTGAGGATTAAAGCCTTTCAAATCTCAACTTGGGAGTCTTGCACTCATGCAATCAAAGGAAGAAATTGGGCATGTCAAACATTCAAGAACAAGTTCATCTTGTACACAATTGAATTTGCCTTATGAATGGATGAAACAGCCCCCCCCCCCCCACACCCCCCTCAGTGGTACAAATAGCGCGCGAAAGACATTTTTGTGTAGCGTTCTGAGTTTAAACCTTGACATGACCAAAACAGTTTTTACCCTTTGTTTGTTTCCTTTCTCTTTTAACAAATTTCAAACATTTTTCCGACCAATAAAAAAAACTCCTTTTGAGTTGAATTTTTACACACTACTTATTTATGAGTTTTATTTTATAATTTATATAAAAATATCACAAAAAATATTTTATTTTCATAATTGTTAACCAAAACCTTTCTTTAACAAAATCAAGACAACTTCATTTTCTTTTTATTCATATCTTGTATATCATTT
Source organism: Vicia faba (assembly GCA_948472305.1). Classification (NCBI taxonomy): domain Eukaryota; kingdom Viridiplantae; phylum Streptophyta; class Magnoliopsida; order Fabales; family Fabaceae; genus Vicia; species Vicia faba. Next base: position 1,513,411,310 of record OX451736.1, on the reverse strand, counting down.
TTATTCTTGTATATTTACACATCTTCAATATGGTTTTAATAATTAATTAGGATTTAATTTCTAACCATGCCCACTTGTACACTTGTATCCCTCATCCCGCAAAAAAACATGTAATAGTGTAGGACCTTTATTTTCCGCATTTTTATTTCTTTCATAAATATTAGTAATTAGGGTGTATGACAAGATAAAACCAAAAAATCGGCCACCCTAATCAAAGACTAAATTCATGTAATCAAACACATTATTCACACAAATGCACCTCTAGGATAATCTCACTTGTTGCCTCGGAAAAACGGTCATGTCCCTTGAATATAGGCGTTTTATCAAAGACCCTCGATAAAAGATCGTAGTCCCTCGACGTCCCTCGATGTTGCCTTTGGTAAATCATCTAGTCTCTATACGAAATTGCTAAAACGTCTCGTAGGTTTCCTTCTATGACTATACAAATGACCCACGCTCATCCCTTCACGTCCAACGTTGGGGCTTCTTACCAAATCAATGGTAAGATAACAACATCTAAAGGAGGAGGAAAAGAACATTAGACCTTTTGAGTAGGTAGGACGCTCGTAGTTGCTTTCTTGCTCACAACTAAAAAACCATTTTTACACCAACACCTTCAATTGAAAAATTTTCAAAAGTTAAAACTCTTTGTATGCATTCTTATAGAGACGAGAATCATTACAAAGGCGCTTTTCCAAATCACTTTCAAAAGCATCTTCCACAACAAACACCTATTTAAACTATTTTCAAAACCAACACTTTGTACACATTCTTATAGAGACGAGAATCATTAAAAAGATGTTTTCAAAATATTTTCGAACCCACACCACAAAGCACATTTTCAAACAAAGAAAGTAGTCTAGAAAGCAACTAAGAGCCCGTAGATAACTGCGGATGAAAAGGGTGCTAACACCTTCCCTTTTCATAACCTACCCGCCGAACTAAAGAAAACATCTCCAAAGGTCTTTCCTGATCTTTTCACCCTTTCCTTTGTTGGATAAAAGAAAAGTCGGTGGTGACTCTTGCTATCCACAATAATTACAATCAAATGCAAAACAACCAAGTCAGCTCTCCCACCGTATTACATAAATGGAGACTCTGCTGGGGAAATCATACTTAAAAGTAGGGTTACCTTAAACCTAGATCACATTTACTTACTTTCTTTGTTTGATTTGCTTGCTTTACATTATGGCTCCTTGTTTCGGTTTGTTTTGATCCTCTACCCAGATCTGGGGCAACTTTTAGGTAAGTAGCAATAAATTATGGAAACTGTGTGGGGTATACCGACATGGTTGAAGTGATAGCTACGTTAGTGTGACACATTTGTTGGTACCCGGTATCCCTTGAGTAGTCAAGCAGAATACGGGGCCGTTGTATGGTGTCATGAAGCACTAACTGACTTTAGAACCTTAATTGAATAACTCGGATTTTAGGAAGTAGTGAGATAGCCGACTTTGGTGAAGTTTGATGTTAGTTTATACTTGATACTACGCTCATTTAGATTGGACTTCGGGATATTTTGGTCGCCAATAAAGAGGCTTGCGCTGAAACAATTCCAGATGAAGAAAGATCAATGATATTGAGATCCCCTAGAACCCGATTACTTTCTAGGACAGGTTGAAGCAACTAAACTTCAAGAGGGTACATACCTATGAACCTCATGCAAGCCTAAACCCAAGGACTTGTTTGATTTGCTTGTGTATATACGTGTACATAACATCATGGCATCATACCGTAGCATTTTACACTAACCATTTCAAGGATTTCAAGATTCATCTTTGTTCTATTTTGTAGGACATGAGTCCCACTCGCAGGAATACTATCCAAGTCAACCTCGTATGAGTACCTTTTCAACTAAAAGAATTAGCATCAAGGACTCTTGAGAATTCTCTATTCACCAAAAGACATGGACGACTTCTCAATCTGGTTACCTCAAGCTTTGATGAAGACATGATGAAAGTGCTTTTCCAGTTTTTCGACCCTTTACACCATTGTTTTACTTTCCTCGATTACCAACTTGTGCCTACTATGGAAGAATTCTCTTAACTCTTGGGAATTACTATTCTCGATAAATTACCTTTCAACGGTATTGAAAGTGACCCGAGCCCTGAGGAGATTGCTCGAGCTTTACATTTGCAATGATCCGACATCGCGGCTAATTGGGAAACAAGAAGTGGTGTCAAAGGGTTTCTAGCTAAGTTCTTGTTGGAAAAGGCTCAAGACTTGTGGGATACTTTGGATTTACAAGCCTTTGAATAAGTTTTGGCTCTTCTCATATATGGGATGGTACTATTTCCTAATCCTGACCAACTTATAGATGTGAACGCAATCAAAATTTTTATATCTCGCAATCTGGTGCCTAATTTGCTGGGAGATATCTTGCGTTCTCTTCACTCTCGCACCATGAAGAGAAATGGACCCTTATGTGTTGCACTCTCTGTTGGCTAGGTGGTTTGTTTCGCACCTGCCTCGATCTGTTGTGAAGAATGAGCAAGGCTTAAGACAGTTTAATAGGTTGATGTCACTCAGACATTCAAATATTCACTGGTGTTCTCGATTCTTGGAGGACATTAGTATCATTGAACTTTATGGGGAATTCCCTAATGTACCTCTGCTTGGAATTAGGGTAGGTATTACTTATAACCCTTGTTTGGCTTTACGACAGTTTGGGTATGCATGAAGAGATGGTCCCCATGATGCTCTCTTCCAAGGCGTGGTGTTCAACTACGAGAGCGATGACCAAGGCTATCGTCAAAGGTTCATAAGAGCTTGGAGAATGATAAACAAAGTGGATAGTAAGATATTGGGACACAAATGTTCTATTCCCCTTGAGCCTTACCTTAAGTGGGTATGAACTCGTTCTCAAAGTATCGTAATGTCTTACCCCTCCATCCTACCTATCATCATGGAGTCTATTGTCAAAGTAGATGTTCCGTATACTCTCCTTTACCCTAACATGCCTACTTATCTTGAAGATTTGCAAAAAAAATGGATTCAGCTAAAGGAAGAGGGAGACACCTTCGAAGCCCAGTTCCATGCAAGTGAAAATAAGGTTTTGGAGCTTACGAGACAACTTCATGAAGAGCGACGTTTGAACGCCTACATTGTGCCAAAAAGGATGCGCTCAACCTTTTTGTCTTAGGAGTTTATTTTGTGTTTATTTCCTCCATTGTAAGCCCAAGAGGCATGTTGTAATCAATTTGGACTTATTAATACAATGTGTGTTTCCTTTTTTCTAAACAAATTTAAATCTCCTAGTTTCCTTGAAATCATTTGCATATGCATTTTCATTCATCATAACACAAACAGGTTTTTCACAACAAGTTTCCTTATCTTTCTACTATTTATTTCAGTGAGATGGATATTGAACAAACAGTAAAGGATCTTCAAGCACATACTGCTCAATTCCAACAGATGTTCTTGGCTCTGGCTAAAGGACAAGAGGACCTAAAGGCTCTCATGATCAAAGACAAGAAGAAGAAGATGAAGAAAATGGTGGGTGTCCTGAATATGGGAAGGAGTTTCAGAGAACCAACAAAGTGAGCTCTAGAATTCGCAACTCCGTCAAATGAGGGAGATAATGAGGAAGAGAAGGCAAAGGAAGGAGACCACAGTCTTTGGTCTGATAAAGTGGAGACTGGCTATGCTGAAGAACAATATCCTCTTGTTGATGACAAATTTAAATAGTTAGAGGATCGTATCAATGCCATGGAAATTTAGAGAGTACCTGGTCTGGATTTTGAAGAACTAGGTTTGGTTCCTGGGGTGGTCATTCCACCAAAGTTCAAAGTTCCCATATTTGCTAAATATGACGGTGTCTCCTGTCCTAAGCTGCACTTAAGGTCGTATGTCAGGAAGATGCAACCCCATACTACTGATAGGAACCTATGAGTACATTTCTTCCAAGAAAGTTTGTCAGGGACGCAATTGGATTGGTTCTATCAGTTGGAAGGAACCAATATTCGCAATTGGGAAGATCTGACTGCTGCTTTTTACAAGGAGTACCAGTATAATGCTGACCTCGCTCCAACTCGTACACAACTGCAAAGTATGTCTATGGGTTTTGGCAAAGGTTTCAAAAATTATGCCTAGAAATGGAGGGATCTTGCGGGAAGAGTCTAGCCTCGTCTATTTGATAGAGAAATGGTGGATACGTTTATGGGCATGTTGTCTAGTCCATTCTTCAACCATCTAATTGGAAGCTCTTTAGCTGGGTTTACTGAGCTAATCTTAAATGGTGAGCGGGTAGAAGCTAGTATTAAGAGTGGTAAGATTCAGAGGGATGCATCCTCAAGTTCAATGAAGAAACCCTTCACTAGAAAGTAGGAGGTCAGTGCTTCTTATGGCCAAAGAAATCAAAACAAAACTGAACATCAACTGACGGTAGGGAATGCTATAATATCCAATCCTGTATCAAATTAACAACGAAACAATTAGGGCAGGCCAGATGCGCCCATAAGACAATTCACTCGGATCAACATGACCTTGTCCCAAGTTTTGCCACACCTGTTGAAGTCTAATCTGGTGACTCTAAAGGAAGCTCCCAAGAATCCCAATATTGCATCTCCCTGCTACAACCCAAACCCTCGACGTGCCTATCATTCCGAGAGTCTGGGGCATGATACAAACAATTGTTGGGCTCTTAAAAATAAGGTGCAAGATCTTATCGTTGCGAAGGAGGTTGAGCTTGACTTTCCAGAGACATCTAACGTAATAACTGCGCCAATGCCCAAACACGACCAGGGTGTCAATGCTATTGACGATGACCTGTTTATTTCCTCTTGGGATGAATTAGCCATTCCTCTTCTGATTGTTAAAGAGAATCTATTATGAGTTGGTTTATTTCCGTGTTATGGTGAAGGTTGCCATTTATGTATGTCTCTACCAGATGGTTGTTTGTCGTTAAAAATGGGTATCTAGTGCCTGATGATTAACAAAGAAATTCTGTTTGAGAAACTTCCCCATGCAAGAGCTTTATGTGAAGATGTATCAATAATTACCATTTCTGACAATCCTCCCAGGGTCTCCACCAAAAGAACCATCAGGATTACACCCGTTCCCAAGTTTGCTCCTTTGATTATCACTCTTCCTGGGTCGATACCATATTCCTCTGATAAAACTGTTCCCTGGAATTATGGGGCTGACGTCTACTACCATGGCGTCAAGCAAGACCTATTGGCTGTTGAAGATAAAGTTTCCAAAGATATTGATCCTTACGTCGACAACATCGTCCGGACCAGTAAAATTACGAGAAGCGAAAGGGTTTTCTCTCCCTAAATTTCTCCGAAGACTTTCTCTACTCCTTTGATTATTCCCGCTGCTACTCTTGTTAGTACTCCTATTGCTCCTCCTACTGAGTCAGCCGAGACTCAGGGCAAAGAGTTACTGGTTGAGTCTGTCCAGACGAAGGCACACAAAGAAGTCATTATTGAGGCTTCTAAAAAGTAAATGGAAGAAATACTAAAGATCATAAGGAAAAGTGATTACAACATTGTGGAGCAGCTGGGGCAGACCCCTTCGAAAATCTCAATGCTGGCCCTACTATTATACTCTGAAGCCCATGCTAAGGCCTTGGTAAAATTCCTGAAGTCTTCCCATGTTCCTCAAGAGACCTCCACCGATCAATTTGAGAATTTTGTTTCTAGTTTAACAGTTGACAATGGACTGGGTTTCTCTGATGCAGATTTGACGTCCAAAGGAAGAAAGCATAATGATAACCTACATATCTCAATTGAGTGCAGGGGCACTACCCTAGCTCATGTTCTGGTAGATACAGGTTCATCGCTGAATGTCTTACCCAAGAATGCTTTGGACAAATTGGATTGTGAAGGAATCACATTGAAGCCCAGTAATATTATGGTGAGGGCCTTCGATGGTTCCAAGAGAATGGTTCACGGGGAGGTGGACGTCCCTATCAAAGTTGGTACTCATACTTTCGACGTTACTTTCTACATAATGGATATTCACCTATCTTACTCCTGTTTATTGGGTCGCCCCTAGATCCATGGGGACGATGCTGTTACTTCTACTCTGCATCAAATGTTGAAGTACCCAGTTAATGAAAAGATTATCACTGTCCATGGAGAGGAGGAGTACATGGTGAGCCACCTGAACTCTTTCAGGTATGTTGAGATGTACGGCGAGTTCATTGAGACCCCCTGTCAGAACTTTGAGGAGGTTCCACAGACAGTTGATGTAACAAAGATTACTACTAAGGTTTCGAAGATTACCAGACCTCTGTTGAATATGGCTTCTCTGAAGGATGCTAAAGCAGTAGTTGAAGAAGGTGGATGTACCATTTGGGGCCAACTTCCGGATAATGCCTACAAATCTAACAAGTTTGGTTTGGGTTTTAATTCAGAGGCCCAAAGAGTTGTTCGTCGTGCTCACACTGGGGGACTGCCACTATGCATCAGCAACCATGGAGTCAATGCGTTGGAGGACGGTGATAGCGATTGTGACATGGACAAGTGGATCTTCCCAACTATCAGGGGGGGACTCAACAATTGGGAGGCCAAAGATTTTGTTCCTATAACTTTTATTCAAGAGTAATTGTCATTTAGTTTTTGGATTTGTAATATTTAAATAATTGAAACTCTAAAACCTCGTGTCTTACCCGAGGCACAATGGTCTATTTGTGAGGGTTATTACTTCATCTTCATATGTCATTAATAAACCATTGGATGTTTTGCATGCAAATTTTACATTCTTTGGTTTTCTTTTCAACTTTTTACTTTTTCAAAAATAACTATGCTCTTACACACACTCAGATATCAAAATGCAGATCCACATCCACTCTGGATCCCATTGATAACAATTTTGCTATTGTCAATTATGACTTTTAAAATCCAATCTACCAAGCCGAGGATGAAAGTGAGGAAGATTTTGAAGTACCAGGGGAAGTTGCCAGACTGTTACAATAGGAAGAAAGGGCAATACAGCCCCATGAAGAGCTAGTTGAGACAATAAACTTGGGTACTGAAGAGGATAAGAAGGAAGTCAAGATAGGTGCAAATCTGGAGTATAGTGTCAAGGATCATTTAATTCAGATGCTACATGACTATGTTAAGGTCTTTGCCTGGTCATACGAAGACATGCCAAGACTCGACACTGATATCATGGTCCATCGTCTCCCGGCGAAAGCAGACTGCCCTCCAGTGAAATAAAAGGTACGTCATATGCGTCCAGAGATGTCATAAAAGATCAAGGTTGAAGTCATGAAGCAGTTCAACACCGGTTTCTTAGCGGTTAACTCTTATCCATAATGGGTTGCTAATGTTGTTCCGGTACCTAAGAAGGATGGTAAGGTACGTATGTGTGTGGATTACAAATACCTGAATAGGGCGAGCCCCAAGGATGACTTCCCGCTTCCCCATATTGATGTTCTGTTTAACAACACCGCACAACACAAGGTACTCTCCTTCATGGATGGTTTCTCCAGGTACAATCAGATCAAAATGGCACCTGAGGACATGGAGAAAAAGACATTCGTCACGCAGTGGGGCACTTTCTGCTATAAAGTTATGTCCTTTGGGTTAAAGAACGTCAGGGCAACCTATCAACGTGCCATGGTAGCTTTGTTTCATGATATGATTCATCACGAGATAGAGGTATATGTTGATGATATGATAGCTAGATCTCAAACATAAGAGGAACACCTTGACCACCTACAGAAGTTGTTTGAAAGACTGAAGAAATACAAACTAAGGCTGAAACCGAATAAGTACACCTTTGGAGTAAGATCCGGTAAGATCTTAGGCTTCGTTGTCAGCGGCAAAGGTATTTAAGTAGACCCTGCAAAGGTTAAAGCCATACAAGAAATTCCAACTCCTCGCACTAAGAAGGAGGTTAGGGGATTCTTGGTACGTCTAAACTACATTTCTAAGTTCATTTCCCATCTAACCGCTACTTGTGAGCTAATCTTCAAATTACTGAAGAAAGATCAAACAGTGAAATAGAATGACGATTTCCAGTCCGCCTTTGACAAAATCAAAGAATATCTTCAAGAACCTCCAATTTTGATGCCTCTGGTTTAAGGGAGACCTCTGGTCATATAAACAGTATTAGAGAATTCAATGGGGTGTGTGCTAGGGCAGCATGACGAGTCTAGTTGAAAAGAACACGCAATATACTACCTGAGAAAAAAGTTTACCGAGTGTCAAACCAGATATTCACTGCTCGAGAAAACTTGTTGTACTCTGGCATGGGCTGATCGCCGACTAAGACAGTATATGCTAACTCACACTACCTAATTGATATCTAAAATGGATCATATCAAATACATATTCGAGAAGCCCGCTCTCTCTGGAAGAATAGAAAGATGGAAAATGGTCCTGACCAAATACGACATTCAATACACTACCCAAAAACCAATAAAAGGAAGTATACTAGCTGATCATTTAGCTCATTAGGCTGTGGACGACTATCAATCCATGAATTTTGAATTACCGGACGAGGACATCATGTTAGTGGATGATTGTGAAGAACTTAGACCATATGATGGATCTGAACAAGGATCCCGATGGACTATGGTTTTTAACGGAGCTTCCAACACACTCGACAATGGCATCGGTGTTATGGTCATATCTCCCGAAGGCTGTCATATTCTTTTCACTGCCAGGCTTTGTTTCAATTGTACCAATAATATGGCTGAATATGAAGCATGTATTAGGGGTCTTAAGGTTGTTGTCGACTTGAGGATCAAATTCTTTAGTGTATTCGGGGACTCAGTCCTAGTAATCAGTCAAATCAAAGGAGAATGGGACACAAAGCACCCTAATCTCATCCCTTACCAGGAACATGTGCTGACATTAATTCCATGCTTTGAAGAAGTTACCTTTGAGCATTTTCCACGAGAGGAAAATCAACTAGCAGGAACGCTAGCTACTATGTCATCCATGTTCAAGGTGAGTTGGGATGATGAAGCTCCTCAGATCACTATTGAAAGAATGGACGAACCAGCATACTGCCATGGGATTGATACTGAAGAAGTAGTTGACAAACCTTGGTTCTATGAAGTCAAAAAATACCTTGAAACCCAAGATTATCCAAAGAGGGCTTTTGTCAATGATAAGAAGTTCCTAAGAAGGTTCTCTGTCTATTTCTTCCTCAATAACAGAATCCTCTATAAGCACAACCACAGTTCTACTTTGCTTCGATGCGTGGATAAGAGCGAAGCAGAGAAAATTATGGCATATTTGCATGAAGGCACCTTTGGAACCCATTCTAGCGGGTATATAATGGCTAAGATGATTCTGAGGGAAGGATACTACAGGTCCACTATGGAAGCAAATTGTTATCAGCATTCACGAACTTGTCATAAATACCAGATCTATGCTGATAAAGTACATATGCCCCCAGTCCCCTTGAACGTATTGACTGCTCCCTGGCCATTCCCAATGTGGGGCATTGATATGATTGGAGAGATCAGACCCAAAACTTCTAATGGGCATCGTTTCATCCTCGTCACCATCGATTACTTCACAAAATGGTTCGAGGAGGCTTCATTTGCTTCTGTTACCAAGAACGTTGTGGCCCGATTCATCAGACATAACCTTATATGTCGATATGGTATTCCAGAAAGAATCATTACAGATAATGGTACCAATCTCAATAATACTATGATCACTGGACTATGCGCGCAATTCAAAATCCAGCATCATAACTCTTCTCCTTACCGGCCGAAGATGAATGGCGATGTGGAGGCTGCCAATAAAAACATCAAAAAGATCATATAGAAGATGACAATGACCTACATAGACTGGCATGAGATGTTAACATTTTCTCTTCACGGTTACCGTACCACAGTGCACACATCAACATGGGAAACTCCATTCTCTTTGTTATACGGTATGGAAGTTGTCCTACCTATTGAAGTCCAAGTACCTTCATTGAGAATCATGAAGGAGGCAGGTTTGAATGAAGACGAATGGATTCAGACTCGACTTGACCAATTGAACCTGATTGATGAGAAGAGGCTCGCGGATATCTTCCATGGTCAGATTTACCAAAAACATATGATTAAAGCTTTTAACAAGAAGGTCAGACGTCAGGTATATCAGGCTGGTGACCTAGTAATCAAGCGCATCATACTGTCGCAAGGTGATCCCAGGTGCTAATGGACTCCTACGTACGAAGGACCATTTATGATCAAGAATGTATTTTCTGGTGGAGCCATGATCTTAACCATTATGGACGGCGACGACCTTCTGTACCATATAAACACGAACATAGTTAAAAGATACTACGCGTGAACAAAGACCCTCTAGGTTGGCTGGCCTAGGAAAAAATAAGGGCATCTCGGCAAACGAAAAGGGTTTAGGAAAAAATTAGAGATATACATATGAAAAATCTGTACACCTGGCAAGTCGAAAACCTGAAAAGGTGGCTTGGGAAAAAAAGAGTATCCTGGTGGACTGAAAACCCGAAAGGGCGGTCCAGGAAAAAGTTAGGGATCTAAAGCGTATAACTATGTCTCGTTGGATCACCTTACAACCAGTCTTCGGTAACAACTATCAAGCTCAAGCGATACTAATCAATCCAGTCAACTTCGGACAAGCAGCAAAGAGATGAGACGCCTGAAGACATAAAGGCAATAGCAGAATGGGAAATCAACAGGATTATTTCACATAGTTGTTTTTCTTTGTATATCATTTCGTATAGTTTTCATTATTATGATTACATTCTCTTACTAGGATGTTCGTCTCCTTGTACAAAAAAAACTCTTATTCAAATTAATACAAAATTATTTCTTGGAAAGTACAAAACTATTTGTTTTTTATTTTTCTGTTTTGTTTGCAAAAACTTCAAGTGATTATTTTTGAACATATGCATTTGAATGTGATTACCGTTTACAAAAAAGTGCACAAAAAACAAAAAGACAGTTACTAATGGCTTTAAGAAACATAACAATGTCTAAAGGCCATCCACAAAATGCCCGCAAGTACTTTCTCCACCAGGTATAGAGACAGGGGCATCCTACTATAAAATCACTGCCATGTACTCGGCATACAACCTAATGATGTCAGGATTCCTTGACATAACTTCATAAAAATCCCCAAGCAAGTTCATGAAGTTTCCCTTCCTAAACAAAGTTTCATTTCTCTAAACAACGGAATTCCATCTCTCAGTACTTCAACTTTAACAAAATATGAAGACTTACACTCCTCATCCCCAGCAACAATCAGGGACTTATTTTCCCCTGTCCAGCAACACCGCAGTAGAAAAACTAATATGTTCATACATTCCATTCATACATCATTTTACAAACATCATAGCACCGACAACACAAATGCATATATCGCAATCACATTTATTTTGAGAACATCATTACTCGATACATCTCATACATCATGACACTGCACACAACTGACTCGGTACCTTTTTCATGAAAGTTAGCAAGCAAACAAATGCCATTACTAATTTTCAACAAAGTTCCAGATTAATACCTGAAACAAGACAGGACAACTATCTAAGCGACTGGTTGTAGATTAATACCTGAAACAAGACCAGATAACTATATACATGAGCAGATTGAAGATTAACTCCCGAAACAAGCCGGGGAAACTATCTTTCTTTCTCAAAAAGGTCAGAGATTGATTCCCGAAACCAGACAGGCCAACTATCTCTATGACCAACAAAAGCAAGTTTCAGATTAATACCTGAAACAAGACAGGACAACTATCTGTGAACAAATTTATTGTAGATCAATTCCCCAAACAGGATGGGGTGACTATCTACACGAAAAACACTTCCTTCAGACATTTGCTGGTTCAGTTTAAATCGCTCCAAAGGTTTATTCTGATACTTTTCCAGTAGACGCTTTTTTTGGTTCAGTTTAAATCGACCAAAGATTTATTCTGACTTTTTCTAGTTAAAGATTATTCAAGACCTCTGCTAGTTCAATTTAAATCGATTAATGGTTTATCTTGATTCCGTTTAGGTAGACACTTTCTCTAGTTCAGTTAAATCGCTCCAAAGATTTATTCTGATTCTTGTTGAGTTAATGATTATTCAAGACCTCTGTTGGTTCAATTTAAATCAACCAAAGATTTATTCTGATTCTTTTCTAGTTAAAGAAGACACCATCCTCTTCTGGTTCAGTTTTAAATCAGCCAAATATTTATCCTGATACTTTTCCAGTTAAAAGAAGCCACAGGCATCTGCAGGTTCAGTTTAAATAAACCAAAAATTTATTCTGATACTTTTCCAGTAGACACTTTTTATAGTTCAGTTTAAATCGACCAAAGATTTATTCTGATTATTTTCTAATTAAATATTATTCAAGACCCTTGCTGGTTCAGTTTAAATCGATCAATGGTTTATCCTTATACCATTCTGGTAGACACTTTCTCTGGTTCAGTTAAATCGCTCCACATATTTATTCTGATTCGTTTCCAGTTAAAGATTATTCAAGACCTCTGTTGGTTTAGTTTAAATCGACCAAATATTTATTCTGATTCTTTTACAATTGAAGTCAAGCTTATACTTAGTCTAATTTTTGTCAACAATCACTTTTGGGTGGCATCTATAAGCCCATCTCTGACAACTCTCCATCACCTCTCCAAATGGCATATTTAAGCCCATCCCTTACACAATCAACCGCGACATTATCAAGTGCAAATTTTTGGGCACTATAGTGTTCAATCATCTTCCAGCTTCAAGTCATGAATGGCGGACTCGCCAATCTAACTCTCCAGGTTTAAGAAGATTGAACAGGGGCAGCTGTTATACCCCAAAATTTTCCCTCTCAATTTCTCAAGATATATCTCACGAAGATTTTCAAAAAGCTCAAGTTTGCATAAGTACAAAGCAGATCGAAAGGAGTGACTGCAAACAACAGTTCAAATTCAAAATCTGGCAAATGGCCTCCTTCAATGCAAGCTTGATTCACCAGCTTTCGATTGGGCATCTGGCCTCCTTCAAATTCCCAACCTTCTATTGAGAAATGGCCTATTGTATGCTTGCTTGGAGTCACAAAGCAGTGACCTCCTGTATCCAACTTTCGATTGTACATTGGCTCTTCATGCAAATCTTCGTTTGAGAAATGGCCTCTTGTATGTTGCTTGGAGTCATAAAGCAGTGACCTCCTACATGTAGCTTTCGATTGGACATTGGTTGTTCATGCAAACCTTCGTTTTAGCAATGGCCTCTTGTATGCTTGCTTGGAGTCACAAAGCAGTGACCTCCTGCATGCAGGCTTCGACAAGGCATTGGCTATGTTCACACTAGCTTCGACTGGACAATATCTCCCTTTGAAATAAGCTTGCTTCGATTCCACCCTTGAAAACCTTCAACACACATAATTGGTGGCCCCTTCAATGGACATGTATTGGTGTATTTGAAGGGCATACATAGGTGTCCCATTCAAAGGATATACCTTACTAGCCCATTCAAAGAATGCATGTGATCCCTTCGAAGGAAACACATATAGTCCAATCGAAGGATACGCATTTGGCCCCTTCAAAAGGATACACATATGATCCATTCGAAGAACACACCTTGGGTGAAAATTAAATATTGTTTTCTGAAGAAGAGTCTGGTCGAAGGCTGGACCTCTATGGTCAAAACAAAAGGTTGAAATATCCAAAGATGTTTGTTGGCCAGAGTCCTATGTGCTTCAAAGTATAAGATTGTTGCACTGATCACAACACTCCAAAACTACTACAAACCAATCCTGCTACGCTGCTCCCATATTTTCACCAAATTGGCATACAAAAACTGCACCTCAATGGCTTCAAAAACAGCATACCCAATTTTTTCAAATCTCATTTATTTCCCCTCCCAAACGTCATCCAATTTCATCTATAAATAAGAGGTTTCACAACACGTCTAAAGGGGACTTTTGGTAGCTGAAGAAACTCTTGTTGTGAGAAAATTGTCAAACTGTCAAACACTCTGAAACAGTCAAACTCTAAAACTCTCATAAAAAATCCCAGATCCCTTCATGCATCAGTGAACCCTTCGATTCACTTCCCAACTGCCAGATAACCAATCTTCGATTCACTCCCTAGACTGTTATATAACAACCTATAATTCACTCACCAATATCACACACCAACCTTCGATTTCCTTATAACTACCACGTACCAACCTTTCGATTCAAGTTGAGAATGGTCACTTTAGTTTAAGGAAGGTTCCAGCGAAGCTTAATCCGTCATCAAGTCTGAGTCATATAGAGGTCCTTAGATTTTCACTTCAAGAGGTAAGTTTCCTCTAAACTTGGAAATTTCCATTTAAATATCATTTGTACATACAAATAAAAGTAAAAATGTAGATATCATATCTAAGAAGTTAACCCTTCTTTTAGATTCGATTATCACTGCCTGTATGTTGAGAATCCCAACTCTGACTAACTAGCCTTTGATGTTGTTGCCAAACAAGCTTGCACTAACCCCTGGCATGTAGCTTTTGAAAGTTACATTGTTAGGTTCATTTTCAAACTTTAGGCAAGTTCTGTGTATATTTCGATTGGCTGAGGATTGAAGACTTTTGAATCTCAACTTGGGAGTCTTGCACTCCTGCAATCGAAGAAAGAAATTGGGCATGTCCCATTCAGGAACAAGTTCATCTTGTACCCAATTGAAGCTGCCTTATGAATAGATGAAAAAGACCACCCCAGTGGTACAAATAGCGCGTGCGAAAGGCATTTCTGTGTAGGGTCATGAGTTCAAACCTTGGCAGGACCAGAACAATTTTTACCTTTTGTTTCTTTCCTTTCTCTTTTAAAAAATTTCAAACATTTTTCCAACAAATCAAAACAACTCCTTTTGAGTTGATTTTTTACACACTACTTATTTATGAGTTTTATTTTAGGAATATATAAAAATATTACAAAAAATATTTTATTTTCATAATTATTAACCAAAACCTTTCTTTAACAAAATCAATACAACTTCATTTTCTTTTTATTCATATCTTGTATATCATTTTAATTCTTGTATATTTATTCATCTTCAATATGGTTGTAATAATTAATTAGGATTTAATTTCTTGCAATTCCCACTTATACACTTGTATCCCTCATCCCCCAAAAAAACATGTATAGCGTAGGACCTTTATTTTCCGCATTTTTATTGCTTTCATAAATATTAGTAATTATGGTGTATGACAAGATAAAACCAACAAATAGGCCACACTAATCAAAGAATAAATGCATGCAATCAAACACATTATTCACACACATGCACCTCTAGGGTAATCTCCCTTGTTGCCTCGGAAAAATAGTCATGTCCCTCGAATATGGGTGTTTTAGCAAAGACCCTCGATAAAAGATCGTAGTACCTCGATGTCCCTCGATGTTGCCTTTGGTAAACGATCTAGTCTCAATACGAAATTGCTAAAACGTCCCATAGGTTGCCTTCTAGGACTATACAAACGACCCACGCCCATCCCTTCACATCCAACGATGGGGCTTCTTACCAAATCAACGGTAAGATAGAAACATCTAAAGGAGGAGGAAAAGAACATTAGACCTTTTGAGTAGGTAGGATGCTCGTACTTGCTTGCTTTCTCACAACTAAAAAACCATTTTTACACCAACACGTTTAATTGAAATATTTTCAAAAGTTAAAACTGTTTGTATGTATTCTTATAGAGACGAGAATCATTACAAAGGCGCTTTTCCAAATTAATTTCAAAATCATCTTCCACAACAAACACCTCTTTGAAATATTTTCAAAACCGACACTTTGTACGCATTCTTATAGAGACGAGAATCATTACAAATACGTTTCCAAAATATTTTCAAACCCATACGACAAAGCACATTTTCAAACAAAGCAAGTGATCTAGCAAGCAACTAAGAGCTTGTAGATAAATACGAATGAAAAGGGTTCTAACACCTTCCCTTTTCATAACCTACCCTGCAAACTCAAGAAAACATCTCCAAAGGTCTTTTTTGTTCTTTTCACCCTTTCCTTTGTTGGATAAATGAAAAGTCGGTGGCGAATCTTGCTATCCACAACAATTATGATCAAACGCAAAACAACCAAGTCAATTCTACCACTATATTACAACGACCAAGGTTCAATGTTGTTGATGGTGACCGGTTTGTTTCTTCTGTTGATGAACTTGTTACTCCTCTTCATGTGGTTAAGGAGAATCTCTTACAAGCCGGTTTATTTCCGAGATGTGGTAAATATTACTACCATTCTGCGTCTCTGCCTAATGGTTGTTTATTACTAAAAATAGGCGTTCAACGTCCGATTAATGACCGGGAGATCCTTTTTGAGAAGATTCCCTCTACAAGAAGTTTATGTAAAGATGTGTCAATTATTACCGTTTCCAAAAATCCTCCCAAGGTCTCCTCTAACGTCCTGTCAGGATTACATCCACTCCTAAGGTTGCTCCTTTGATTATTAACTCTCTTGGGCCAATACCACATTCCTCCGACAATGTCGTTCCTTGGAATTATGGGGTTAACGATTATTACCATGGCGTCAAGTAAGACCTATTGGTTGTAAAAAATGAAGTTAATAAAGATATTGATCTTAACATCAACAACATTGTTGGGACCAGAAAAATTACTAGAAGCGGAAGGATTTTCTCTCCTAAAATCTCTCCAAAGACTGTTGCCACTCCTTTTGTTATTCTTGTTGATACTTCCGTTAATAATCATGTTGCTACTCCGGTTGTTACTCTTGTTGTTATTCCTGCTACTGAGTCAGTTGAGACTTGGGGCAAAGAAGTGTCGGTTGAGCCTGCCCGAATGGAGGAACCTAAAGAAACCATTCCCGAGGCCTCCAAGCAAGAAATGGAGGAAGTTTTGAAAATTATACGAAAAAGCGACTATAATGTTGTGGAATAATTATGGCAGACTCCCTCATAAATTTCAATGTTGGCCTTGTTGTTATGCTCTGAAGCCCATGCTAAGGTTTTGGTGAAGTTCCCGTAAGTCTGCTCATGTGCCGTAAGAGACTTTTGTCGACCAATTTGAGAACTGCGTTGCTGGTCTAACTGCTGACAATGGACTCAGTTTCTCTGATGTTGATTTGACTCCCAAGGAAAGAAAGCATAAAGATGCCTTGCATGTCTCTATTGAATGCAGGGGCACTACTTTAGATCACGTGTTGGTAGACACTGCCTCATCTCTGAATTTTCTACCTAAGAAAGCCCTAGGCAGATTGGATTGCGAAGGAGTTACATTGAAGCCCAACAATATTGTGGTGAGATGGTTCCAAGAGAATGGTACACCGGGGGGAGGTGGACATTCCTATTAAAGTTGGTTCCCTTACTTTCAATTCTACTTCCTATGTTATGGACATTTTCCCGTCCTACTCTTGCTTATTGGGACGCCCTTGGATTCATGTGGTCGGTGTTGTCACTTCCACCTTGCATCAGATGTTAAAGTATCCAGTTAATTGGAAGATTGTTACAGTCCATGGTGAAGAGGACTATATGGTAAGCCACTTGAACTCTTTCAGATATGTCGAGGTGGATGTCAAGTTCATTGAGACCCCCTGTCAAAATTTAGAAGAGGGTCCTCAGACGATTGCTGTTACTGGGGCTGCTACCGCTATTCCAAAGATTACCAGACCTCCACTGAAAATGGCTTCTCTAAAACATGCTAAGGATTTAGTTGAAGAAGGTGGGTATACTATTTGGGGCCAACATCCTGACATCCCCTACAAGTCTGACAATTTTTATTTGGATTTCACTTCAGGAGCTCAAAAATTTGTTTGTCGTGCTCGCACTGGAGGACCACCACTATGTATTAGCAACCATGGAGTCAATGTTGTGGAAGATGTTGACAGTGACTGTGACCTGGAAAATTGGATCTCTCCTACTATCAACGGGGGGGGGGGGGGGGGGGGGGGGGGGACATTCCTATTAAAGTTGGTTCCCATACTTTCAATTCTACTTTCTATGTTATGGACATTTTCCCGTCTTACTCTTGCTTATTGGGACGCCCTTGGATTCATGTGGTCGGTGTTGTCACTTCCACCTTGCATCAGATGTTAAAATATCCAGTTAATGGGAAGATTGTTACAGTCCATGGCGAAGAGGACTATATGGTAAGCCACTTGAACTCTTTCAGATATGTCGAGGTGGATGTCAAGTTCATTGAGGCCCCCTGTCAATATTTAGAAGAGGGTCCTCAGACGATTGCTGTTACTGGGGCTGCTACCGCTATTCCAAAGATTACCAGACCTCCATTGAAAATGGCTTCTCTAAAACATGCTAAGGATGTAGTTGAAGAAGGTGGGTGTACTATTTGGGGCCAACATCCTGACATCCCCTACAAGTCTGACAATTTTTATTTGGATTTCACTTCAGGAGCTCAAAAAGTTGTTCGTCGTGCTCGCACAGGAGGACCACCACTATGCATTAGCAACCATGGAGTCAATGTTGTGGAAGATGTTGACAGTGACTGTGACCTGGAAAATTGGATCTTCCCTACTATCAACGGTGGACTCAATAATTTTACGGCTAGAGACTTTGTGCATGTTTCTTTTATCCAGGAGTAATTGTTTTTTCTATCTTTTGAGGATATGTAATTTTTGAACAATTTAAACTTTAAAAGCCTTGTGTCTTACCCGAGGCACAACAGTCTATTTGAGGGTTATCACTTTATTTTCATATGTCATTAATAAATCATTAGACGTTTTGCATACATATTTTACACTATATGTCTTTATTTTTACTTTATTTTTGTCAAAATAACTATACTCTCTTACACACACCTACATATCAACTTGCAGATCCACATCCACCCTGGATCCCATTGATAACAGTTCTGCTATTGCCAGTTATGACTTTGAAAATCCGATCTAACAAGCCGAGGACGAAGTTGAGGAAGATGGTGAAGTACCAGGAGAACTTGCTAGACTATTACAGCAAGAGGAAAGGGCAATACAACCTAATGAAGATTCGGTCGAGACATAAAACATGGGAACTGAGGAGAGTAAAAAGGAAGTCAAGATAGGTGCCAACTTGGAAAATGGTGTTAAATAAAAGTTAATTCAGATGTTGCATGATTATGTTGAGATCTTTTTCTGGTCATTCGAAGACATGTTAGGGTTGGACACTGATATTGTGGTTCATCGTCTGCCAACAAAAGAAGATTGTCCTCCAGTGAAGAAAAAAGTTCGTCGTATTCTTTCTGAGATGTCAGAAAAGATCAACGTTGAAGTCATGAAATAATTTAATGTTGGATTCTTAGCTGTTACTTCTTATCCACAGTGGGTTGTGAATGTGGTAATGGAACCTAAAAAGTAGAGTAAGGTGCACATTTGTGTGGATTACATAGATTTGAATAAGGCTAGTGTAACGCCCGTAATTTAACTAATTATTTAATTAAATTTTTTTTTTTGGAATATTTGTGAAGTTGTGTTATGATGATAGTTGATGTGTTATTGTTATTGGATTTATTTATTCTATTAAGTTGTGGAATAATATTAGAATGATAATATTATTTGATGTGAGCTTGTTTTAAAGAATAGAAGTAGTAGAAGGGGGTGTAGGAGTTTTAAGCCCATTAAGGCATAATAAGAATTTTAGGGTTATTATATTAGATTTTAGAAATAATAAGGAAAAATAAGAAGCAGTAAGAAGAGAAGGAAATAAGGGTTGGAAGAAGAGAAAGAGAACGTGAAAGTTGAATAAAAGAAGGAAAAGAGGCAGAATGAAATTCAATTGAAAAGTCGTAGAGAAACCTTCAATCAAAGGTAAGGGTGAAGTTCTGACTCTATAATAGGGTTTATAATGAGTAGTATGTGGGATTAGATGTGAAAAGTTGTCTTGTTTATGATTTGAATGTATATGTTGTTGTATGATGAAGATCAATGATTTAGAGATGAGTAATGATGCCCTAATGCTGTATAATCGCTGTAGGAATATAGGATAATTAAAATTGATGATTACCTATGATTAGAGGATGTTTTTAGGGCCTAAGGCAAGGAAACCATAGTGAAAATGCAGTGAAATCGCAGAAAATATTCATGACAGAATAGTATGCGTCGACCTCAAAAGCTATGCGTCGATACATGCAGATTTTTAGACTCAGGATGAGTCGATACGTAGGAACATGCGTCGATACATGCAGTGTTGCAGACTCAGTATGATTCGATACAAAGGGATTACGCGTCGACTCATGCAGGAATTTTAACCCAATATGCGTCGACTCAAAATGTTATGCGTCGACTCATGCAGTCTGATTTTTGGCAGATTTGTTTTCGAAGGTTGTAACTTGAGTTTCCAGACTCCGTTTGAGGTGCCGTTTGAAGTGTTGTATAGCTAACACGATGAACTACATTCTTAAGGATTAAAATAAAGGATAAGAAGAAGAATCCTAGTAACCGAAATTAGGATTAGAGTTATCTTCCCGCGTTAATCGCTATGATGATTTTGTGAAGTACGATGAGGATAAGACGATTATAGATTATTGTTTGGTTCACAACAGTAAGATTAATGATGATAATGATGTAGTATTACATAATAGTAATAGGTAGAGGTAAGGTAATTTAGAGGTAATCCTTATATGATTAATTAATTATAGGCATTATCATGTTGTAGGCCTATGGCCAACGTTGAAGGATTGTCGATCTGCCGTTGTATTGTTGTTATGGATGAGTTGCTATGAATCATGTTGATAAATGATGTTGATGAATTATGTTGATAAGTTATGTTGATGAATTATGTTGGTAAATTATGTTGATGAATTATGTTGATAAATGATGTTGATGAATGATGTTGATGAATGATGTTGAGATGCCTCTAATAATTGGAAGCTATTAAGATGTAGGCTTCTGTCCAACGATGATGTTATGTTGAGATGTTGTTAATTATGGTTGTTGTTATTACATTCATGATTGTGTCACATACATTTCATTTCAAGATGGAGCTGATACTCGTTAAGATGGCTTGTATTGGCGAATATTAAGATGAAGGCTTATGCCTTGTTGATGCCTCTATTTATTGTCAATTATTTTGAGATGGGAGTTATGGTCCAATGGTACCACATGCATTTTCATAGTATTGAGTCGCATTATATGATTGCATAAAGAAGTTGTGTACTGATGCGGTAAATGTGTATATTATTGGTATTTTGTTGCGATTATTGTTGTTTATACGATGAGAAGTGGTGATGTTATGTGATCTAATTTAATACATTATTTATCATACCTTTTATTATATTGTTAGATATCTCACCCCTTCTGTTTGAATTTTACCCTTATGTTGGTAACGTGCAGGTAATCCAGAGTGAATGAAGTATACCTTTGGTAGTTCGAGTCGGTGTCATTGCTCTGATATGTAATACTCGGGGAGATGAATGCTTGTTGCTTTTAATTATTGATTATTTCAGTTGTTGAAATTTAATTCGTTTGTTCCTAAGTATGCATTATTTTGAAGTTGTTGTAATTGTTGGACAAAGATGTTATTATGATTTCGCTTCATAGATGTTCAAGCTGTTGAATTAAGAGACTAAATTATTATGCTGATAGTTCATCCGAAGTTTTAAAGTGTTATGTATCCATGTTGAATGAAATGTGTTTTTAAAGTTGAATATGTGGCATCCTAATTCAGTTGCATGAATTTTATGACTCTGATTTGTATATATAATTGCCTCATAGAATTGGGGTGTTACAAAGTTGGTATCAGAGCAAAGGTTGGTCGCCCGACCAAGTTGTCGAGTCGTAGTTGTCTAACAATCAAGTATTGTTAATTTGAGTTATAACCATTGTTTATGTTGTAGTGATAAGTTGAAATGGCTGGAAGGAATGATGCTGCACTTTTTGCTGCTTTAGAAGCAATGGCACACGCAATGGAGATTCGGTCGAATGCTGACAAGAATGTTGGATCTCGTAATTTGGTGATGTTCCAGAGAGAGAATCCACCTACGTTCAAGGGAAAGTATGATCCTGACAGAGCACTGGATTGTTTGAAAGCGATTGAGAGAATCTTCCATATGTTGGACTGCACTCCAGCTTAGAAGGTTCGATATGGTATGCATATGCTAGCAGTCGAAGCTGATGACTGGTGGCTAGAGACTTGTCAGAGATTGGAAGTTGCGGGCGAAAATGTCACTTGGGTTATGTTCTGTAGGGAATTTCTGAGGATGTATTTTTCTGAAGACGTCTGTGGTAAGAAGGAAATTGAGTTCCTTGAGCTGAAGCAAGGGAATATGTCGGTTGTTGAGTATGCTGCAAAGTTTGCTGAGTTGGCTAAGTTTTATCCGCACTACGGTGAGGCGGATGCTGAGTTTTCGATGTGTATCAAGTTTGAGAACGGGTTGCGCCCAGAGATCAAGAAGGCAGTTGGATACCAGAAGATCCGTGTCTTTGCTGATTTGATTGATAGTTGCAGGATTTATGAAGAGGATAATAATGCTCATTACAAGATCATCAGTGAGAAGAGGGGTAAGCACCAACTGAATCATGGTAAGCCTTATGATACCCCAACTAGTGAAGGTAAAAAGAAAGCTACTCAGGGTCAGAGGACTAGTGGGGGAGATGCTCCTGATGGTATGGTTTGTTTCAAATGTGGAAAACATGGGCATAAGAGTAATGTGTGTACTGCTGAGGTAAAGAGGTGTTTCCGATGTGGTAAGACTGACATGTTGTATCTGAGTGAAAACATAAGGATCTGATTTGTTTCATTGTAGCAAAGAAAAGCACATTGGTAGTCAGTGTCAGAAACCAAAGAGGGTTCAGACAAGTGGCATGGTGTTTTCTTTGGTTGAGGATCAGATAGCTGCTAAGGACAGACTT
Source organism: Vicia faba (assembly GCA_948472305.1). Classification (NCBI taxonomy): domain Eukaryota; kingdom Viridiplantae; phylum Streptophyta; class Magnoliopsida; order Fabales; family Fabaceae; genus Vicia; species Vicia faba. The sequence continues at coordinate 1,513,388,601 of OX451736.1, read as the reverse complement.
ATCAGAGGTACATGTTTCATTAATAGTACTCCTTTAATTACTATTATTGATACTGGTGCTACTTATTGCATTATTGTTGCTGATTATGTTGAAAGATTGGGTCTTATGTTGTCTTCTATGAGTGGAGAAATGATCGTCGACACTCCAGCCAAGGGGTCGTAACTACTTATTTTGTGTGTTTAAAGTGTCCCTTGTTGATCTTCGACAGAGACTTTGCTGTTGATTTTGTTTGTTTACCGTTAAGAGGGTTGGATGTGATTTTGGGTATGAATTGGTTAGAGCATAATTGTGTTCATATTAACTATTATGACAAGTCTGTGAGGTTTTCTACTACTGAAGAAGAGGAAGATATTCTGTTGTCTGCTAGACAGTTGAGGAAGTTGATGCAAGAAGAAGCACAGATGTTCTCGTTGATGGCATCGCTATCTGTTGAGAATCAAGCTATAATTTAGGAATTGCAGGTGGTGTGTGAATTTCCTGAAGTTTTCCCTGATGAAATTCTTGATGTATCGCCGGAGAGGGAAGTTGAATTTGCAATTGATCTTGTACCTGGTACCAAACATGTGTCTATGACACCATACATGATGTCTGCATCCGAATTGTCAGAATTAAAGAAGCAATTGGAAGAGTTACTTGAAAAGAAGTTTGTAATACCAAGTGTATCACCGTGGAGAGCTCCAGTGTTGTTAGTAAAGAATAAAGATGGAAGTATGAGGCTCTATGTTTATTATAGACAGTTGAATAAAGTGACGATTAAGAACAAGTATTTGCTTCCAAGAATAGATGACTTAATGGATCAATTGGTGGATGCTCGTGTGTTTAGTAACATTGATTTGAGGTCGGGTTACCATCAGATTAAGGTGAAGGATGAAGATATCCAGAAGACGACTTTCAGGACGCGTTATGGACATTATGAGTATTCGGTGATGCCTTTCGGTGTTACCAACGCGCCGGGAGTATTCATGGAATACATGAATCATATCTTTCATACTTATTTGGATCGGTTCGTCGTGGTGTTTATTGATGATATTTTGATTTTTTCTAAGTCAGAAGAAGATCATGCAGAACACCTAAGAGTAGTAATGCAACTTTTGAAAGAGAAGAAGTTGTATGCAAAGTTATCCAAGTGTGAATTCTTGTTAAAGGAGGTTAGTTTTCTTGGTCATGTGATCTCAGGTAGTGGAATTGCTATAGATCTTTCGAAGGTTGATGTTGTGCTGCAATGGGGAACTCTGAGGTCAGCTACTGAGATTAGAAGCTTTTTGGGATTTGTTTGTTATTATAGAAGGTTTATCGAAGGTTTTTCTAAGTTGGAACTTCCATTGACTAAGTTGAGTTGTAAAGGTAGAGCTTTTGTATGGGATGTTCAGTGCGAAGAAAGTTTTACACAATTTAAGAAGAGATTGACGTCGGCTCCGATTTTGACGTTGCCAAATCCATGAGAATCTTTTATGGTATACTGTGATGCTTCTAAGATGGGTTTAGGAGGTGTGATTATGCAAAGTGATAAGGTAGTTGCTTATGTGTCAAGGCTGTTGAGGACTCATGAGAAGAACTATCCTTCGCATGATTTAAAGCTTGCTGCAGTTGTCTTTGTGTTGAAGATTTGGAGGCATTATCTTTATGGTTCTAGATTTGAAGTGTTTAGTGACCATAAGAGCGTAAATTATTTATTCGATCAGAGGGAGCTGAATATGAGGCAACGAAGATGGTTTGAACTGTTAAAGGATTATGATTTTAGTTTGAATTATCATCCAGGAAAAGCGAATGTGGTAGCTGATGCATTGAGTCGAAAGACTTTACATATGCCGGAAATGATGGTTAAAGAGTTGTAATTAATTAAACAGTTCAGAGATATGAGCTTAGTTTGCGAGGTTACACCGCGGAGTGTTATGTTGGGTATGTTGAAGATTACTAATGAATTTCTAGACAGTATCTGAGAAGCTTAGAAGCTGGATGTGAAACTGGTAGATGTGATGGTTGGAATCAATCAGTCTGAGAATAATGATTTCAAGCTAGGCGCGCAAGGTGTGTTTAGATTTCGTAATCGGATTTGTATTCCTGATGATGCTGAGATGAAGAAAGTGATACTTGGAGAGAGTCATAGAAGTAAGTTGAGTATTCATCCATGAGTTACAAAGATGTATCAAGATTTGAAAGGTTTGTTTTGGTGGCCTGGGGTGAAGAGTGATGTGGCTCAATTTGTGTATGCATGTTTGACTTGTCAAAAGTCAAAAGTTAAACATCAGAAGCCTGCAGGGTTGATGCAACCGTTAGAAGTTCCAGAATGGAAATGGGATAGTATTTCGATGGACTTTGTGACGGGGTTGCCTAATACCTTACGAGGACATGATTCAATTTGGGTGATTGTTGATAGGCTTACGAAGTCGGCTCATTTTATTTCTATTAACATCAGTCCAGTGTCGAAGTTGGCCGAGATTTACATTAGTGTGATTGTAAAGTTGCATGGTGTTCCTTTGTGCATTGTGTCAGATAGAGATCCAAGATTTACTTCTTATTTTTGGAAGATTTTACAAGGAGCGTTGGGTTCTAAGTTGAGGTTGAGTTCAACGTATCATCCTCAGACAGATGGTTAGACTGAACGGACTATTCAATCGTTGGAAGACTTGCTGAGGGCATGTGTTCTTGAGCAGGGAGGTTCGTGGGATACTTATCTTCCGTTGATAAAGTTCACTTATAATAATAGTTACCATTCTACTATTGGGATGTCACCTTTTGAAGCGTTGTATGGTTGAAGACGTAGAACTCCTTTATGTTGGCATGAATCTGGTGAAAGTGTAGTACTTGGACCATATCAGATTTCGGAGAGAGTTGGGAATGTTGCTTATAGAGTGGCTTTACCGCCTAATCTTTCGAATTTTCATGATGTGTTTCATGTGTCGCAACTCCGGAAGTATATTTCAGATCCATCTCATGTGATTCATATGGATTATGTGCAAGTACGGGATAACCTTACAGTGGAGATGATGCCTTTACAGATCGCCGATCGTGAAATAAAGATCCTGAGGGGAAAAGAGATTGCTTTGGCTAAAGTGGTTTGGCTAGGAACTTCCGGAGAGAGCATGACTTGGGAGTTGGATAGAAAGATGCGAGACTCCTATCCTGAGTTGTTTGATTAAGGTAAATTTTCGAGGACGAAAATATTCTAAGTGGGGGAGAGTTGTAACGCCCTTAATTTAATTAATTATTTAATTAAATTATTTTTTGGAATATTTGTGAAGTTGTGTCATAATGATAGTTGATGTGTTATTGTTATTGGATTTATTTATTCTATTAAGTTGTGGAATAATATTAGAATGATAATATTATTTGATGTGGGCTTGTTTTAAAGAATAGAAGTAGTAGAAGGGGTTTAGGAGTTTTAAGCTCATTAAGGCATAATAAGAATTTTAGGGTTATTATATTAGTTTTTAGCAATAATAAGGAAGAAGAAGAATCAGTAAGAAGAGAAGGAAATAAGGGTTGGAAGAAGAGAAAGAGAACGTGAAAGTTGCATAAAAGAAGGAAAAGAGGAAGAACGAAATTCAATCGGAAAAGTCGTAGAGCAACCTTAAATCTAAGGAAAGGGTGGAGTTCTGACTCTATAATAGGGTTTGTGATGAGTAGTATGTGGGATTAGATGTGAAAAGTTGTCTTGTTTATGATTTGAATTTATATGTTGTTGTATGATGAAGATCAATGATTTAGAGATGAGTAATGATGCCCTAATGCTGTATAATCGCTGTAGGAATATAGGATAATTATATTTGATGATTACCTATGATTAGAGGATGTTTTTAGGGCCTAAGGCAGGGAAACCATAGTGAAAACACACTAAAATCGCAGAAGATATTCATGACAGAATAGTATGCGTCGACCTCAAAAGTTATGCGTCAATACATGCAGGTTTTTAGACTCAGGATGAGTCGATACAAAGGAGCATGCGTTGATACATGCAGTGTTGTAGACTCAGTATGAGTCGATAAAAAGGGATTATGCGTCGACTTATGTAGGAATTTTAACCCAGTACGTGTCGACTCAAAACGTTATGCGTCGACTCATGTAGTCTGATTTTTGGCAAATTTTTTTCCGAACGCTGTAACTTTAGTTTCCGGACTCCGTTTGAGGTGTCATTTGAAGCGTTGGATAGCTAACGCGATGAACTACATTCTTAAGGATTAAAATGAAGTATAAGAAGAATAATCCTAGTAACCCAAATTAGGATTAGAGTTAGCTTCCCGGGTTAATCGCTATGATGATTTTGTGAAGTATGTGAGGATAAGACAATTATAGATTATTGTTTGGTTCATAACAGTAACATTAATGATGATAATGATGTAGTATTACAGAATAGTAATAGGTAGAGGTTTGGTAATTTAGAGGTAAGCCTTATATGATTAATTAATTATAGGCATTATCATGTTGTAGGCCTATGGCCAACGTTGAAGGATTGTCGATATGCCATTTTATTGCTAATATGGCTGAGTTGCTGTGAATTATGTTGATAAATGATGTTGATGAATTATGTTTATAAGTTATGTTGATGAATTATGTTGATGAATTATGTTGGTAAATTATGTTGATGAATTATGTTGATAAATGATGTTGATGAATGATGTTGATGAATGATGTTGAGATGCCTCTAATAATTGGAGGCTATTAAGATGTAGGCTTCTGGCCAATGATGATGTTGTGCTGAGATGTTGTTAATTATGGTTGTTGTTATTACATTCATGATTGTGTCGCATACATTGCATTTCAAGATGGAGTTAATGCTCGTTAAGATGGCCTGTATTGGTGAATATTAAGATGAAGGCTTATGTGTTGTACCCCTAAATTTTCCCTCCCATATTTCTCAATACATTTCAAGTGAGGTCCTTAAATTGCTCAACAAAGTCCAAGGGTTGACCAGACAAACTTTCTCCTAAGGATGTCAACCCCAAATTAGGGTTTCAATTTGCATCGAGATGTTTGAGTCCAAAGGGTCCCAAATGCTCACCATTGTTTTAATATATTTTCAAGATCATCCATGTCAAGTTTCAAGCCTTGCAGAGGAAGTTTGCTCAGTCAATGGCTCAAAGGCTTGAAAATCGATTGTGCTAGGGCAAAAGTCAACTTTGTCCTGCATACAGTCAAACTTCAAGATTTTTGGTCAACATCCACATTTTGAATTAGTATTCATCATTTGATCAAGGTTTGATCATAATTCCTCAAGGATTGCTCACAATTCATCAAAACCCAAAAGTTGTTAAATTAGGGTTTTGTAGGAAAAGTCAACTCAACTTTGACCAAGCATAACTTTCTCATACATTATCACAAATGACCCATAAAAAGCTCATTTTGAATAGTATGTAATTCCCTACAATTCATCTTCATCTCCCAAATTTAAAATATGCACTCACAAGAAGATATACATTTGGACATTATAGGTCATTTTGGAAAGTCAACAAAAATACTTTTTTTTGTCAAAGCTTCATACATAAAAATGGAAGACTCAATTGAGATGAGACCAAAAGGGTTGCTTAGAGGACATATTAAGCTTTCTAAAAAAGTCTAGAAACACATCTCTAGGGTCATAATTGAAGGAGTTATGCATTGTTGAAGTTGACCCTTTTTGCAAAATTGCCAAAAGTCAAATGTGCCAAAAATTGTAATTTTTGTCAAATGGGCCTAACTTTTTGTTCTTGCATTGTGTTTGTAACATGATCCACGACCCATGATCCTCCCCACTTGTCTTTATTTTATTTTTATCATTTATTTTGATTTTTACTTCAATTAAATTAAATAAAATCAAAATAAAATCATGAAAATATCAAAACTAATCAAAGCTTGAGATTTTGTGCATGTTTAGGTCTCTTATACAGCTGGGAAGAGAATCAAATCGTGCAAGCTTCATTTGGATACAAAAAGATTGGATTTGGCTTGATTTGGAAATATTTACATAAGAATCAAATCATGATTCAATCATCTTAATTGAGAAAGATTTGAAGCAAGTTTGTAACCTAATTCATTCTAGGGTACATATAGGACAAGTGCAGATCAAAAAACAAAAGATTGGAGGCGTGAAAAGAGAAGAACAAATCTCAAAATTTCAAAGGAAAGTTGCAATCTGATTTCTCAATTCCAGGCCTCTTCAAGCCATTCCAAGCATACCATTCGTTTGTTGGGCATCCAAGGACTCTATCCCAATCATTAGCAAGCATTTTCGTTCCCAGATACGCGTTGTAAGTATCCCACGACCTCTATGATTTTTTGAAATCGTATCTCATAATTCTTGCATTGTTAGCATATTTTATGGACATATTCTGAATCCTTGAAACATTTGCAAGCTAATGATAATACTCAATTTTGTTTTTGTTAACCATACAGAAAGTTGCCATGATTAGGGTTTAGGTTTCATTTTTAGGGGTTTTGCTTGCAGGAACAATTGTCCATGGAAAGTGGTACCATGATGCTCGTGTGGTTTCAACGAGTTGATTAGTACCACTGGTATTGATTTATCATGCGTGCATAGAGTTTTGGAGGATCACTGGGCTGTACCTACGCCCAGATAACCGTAGGTAAAAGTTGCTGAACTTTTAGCAACAGAGGGAGGAAGAAGACGGGTTGCGTGGCAGGCAGTGATTCGCTCATTCAAAAATTTGCGCGTTTGGCAAATATTAATTTGTTTTTCTAATATAATGTTTGTTTGTTGTCCTTTGTACAAATAAGCACGCTAGCTCAGATGGTCATCAAGCGTTCGGAAAAGCCAAAGCGCCTGGGTTTGATCCCCAGGTCCCCATATTCGTCAATATTATTTTCTTTTACACCATCAGGTACACATGCATGCAAAGGGACCACCATATGCCATCATACTTCAACCACCATATGTCCAACAAGCTAGATCCAAGGGCCATCCTTTGGAGGTCCACAATGCACCCAAGTCAAGCAAGCATACAGGATCTGGAAAGTCAACGTGGGCCAAGGAGTTTTGAGCTCAGAATCGCAATTCAAACCCCCTTGTTTGCTAACCACCAGGCCCATTTCTTTATTTTTCTTTATTTTTCTTATTTTTTCTTTCATTTATTTATTTTGTTTAAATTATTTTCTAACACAAAATTAATTCTTTTTTTTGCAACAAAATCATAAAATCAATTTCATCAAATTAGAATTTAGGTTTTTATTTATTTTGTCAAAATTAATTTAATATTAGTTTAATTTAATTTTAGGGTAATTCTAACCTTTTCATAAATAATTTAAAATCAATTAGACAATTAGGTTTTGTTCTTGATTATATTTTTATTTCTTTTCATAAAATAACAAAAATGCAAAAATAGGTCAAATTAATTATTTTTCTTAATTTAAAGTAATTAGTAATTAGGTTTGTACTTATTTAATTAAAAACTTATTTTCTCAAAATAATCAAAAATACAAAAATATGATTTTTCTTTCAATTAGGTTTAGACGGGGTCAAAACACTAATTTTTCTCGTTCTCGATTCATTGCGCGCGTTTATCATTTTTACAATATTAATGTAACTGCTAATGGTATGTAATAGTTTAATTAAGACTTTTCGTTTATTTATCGTTTTACGGGTTTTTGTCTATGTAATTAATCCCCTTTCCCGAAGCCTTGTAATAGCGTAGTTTTTATTTTCCGCATTTTAATTCTCGCAAAATATTAACTGTTAGATGTATGATAATAGGATTGCATGACAATACTGTATGTTAATTTTACAATGGTTAGCAAACCCTAAATGTGCAAAGATAATAACTTGAAATCAAATCACTCGCACATGCGCACTCTTAGGGTATACTCTCACTTCGGTTGCCTTTGGTAAATGATCATTAAGTATAAGGTGTCTTAGTGGTTTCCCTCTTGTCTAAACAAATATCAAATGTCCCATTCAAAAATGTTGCCTCAGAAAGGTTTCCTCAGAGATGTTGCCTCGAATATGATCTTAAGACATTAGAGTTATTACTAAGACGTCCTAACATTGCTTTAGTGATTATACGTCCCTTTCGAATTGACCCTTACAACTCCAACGATGGTGCTACCCACTCACTAATAGTGGGATAGCGCTGTCTAAAGGAAACAAGAATAGAAACATTCTTTTATCGAGTAGGTAGATGCTAGTATGTACTTGCTCAAAAACAAACTTTTCCACACCTACACTCTTTTCAAACAAAGTTTTCAAAAACACTTCGTAACACCCTTGAGGATTGATACAAGGGTTAGAACAAAGTAAAACCAAAACTTTTCGAAACACACAAACACGGAAGCAGTTTTTAAAATGATGAGCAAGTACCTAAGAGCCTGTAGAAAACTACGGATAGAAAGGGTGCTAATACCTTCCCTTTCTATAATCTACCCCCCGTACTCAAAATCTTGAAAAAGGATTTTTCTGTGCTTTTTTCCTTTCCAATTAGATAAAATAAAAGTCGGTGGAGACTCTTGCTTACCGCGACATTTTGCAAACACAAACGCAAAATGCAAACCAGCATTTTCTAAAAAACAGTCTGGTTCTGCCACCGTATCACATTATGCCTTGTTGATGCCTCTATTTATTGGTAATTATTTTGAGATGGGAGTTCTGATCCAATGGTACCACATGCATTTGCATAGTATTGAGTCGCATTATATGATTGCATAAAGAAGTTATTTATTGATGCAGTAAATGTGTATATTATTGGTATTCTGTTGCGATTATTGTTGTTTATACGATGAGAAGTGGTGATGTTATGTGATCTAATTTAATATATTATTTATCATACGTTTTATTATATTGTTAGATATCTCACCCCCTATGTTTAAATGTTACCCTTATGTTGGTAACGTGCAGGTAATCCAAAGTGAAAGAAGTATACCTTCAGTAGTTCGAGTCGGTATCATTTCTCTGATACGTAACACCCGGGGGGATGAACGCTTGTTCCTTTTAATTATTGATTATTTGAGTTGTTGAACTTTAATTCGTTTGTTGCCAAGTATGCATTATTTTGAAGTTGTTGTAATTGTTGCACAAAGATGTTATTATGATTTCGTTGCGTAGATGTTCAAGTTGTTGAATTAAGAGATTAAATTATTATGTTGATAGCTCATCCGAAGTTTTAAAGTGTTATGTATATACGTTGAATGCAATGTGTTTTTAAAGTTGAATTTGTGGCATCGTTATTCAGTTGCATGAATTTTATGACTCTGATTTGATGTTCTGGTTGACAACACCGCACAACATAAGATGTTCTCCTTCATGGACGGTTTCTCAAGTTATAATCAGATCAAGATGGAACTTGAAGACATGGAGAAAACAACTTTCATCATACAATGGGGCACTTTCTGTTACAAAGTTATGCCATTTGGGTTGAAAAATGTTGGGGAAACCTATCAGTGTGTTATTGTAGATTTGTTTCATGATATGATCCATCAGGAGATATAGGTCTACGTCGATGATATGATAGCCAGGTCTCCAACTGAAGAAGAGTACGTTGATCACCTGCAAAAGTTGTTTGAAAGACTGAATAAGTACATGTAAAGACTGAACCCAAACAAGTGCATCTTTGGAGTAAGATCCCGTAAGCTCTTAGGTTTCATTGTCAGTGGCAAAGGTATTGAAGTAGACCCTGCAAAGGTTAAAGCTATACAAGAAATGCCAACTCCCTGCACTGAGAATGAGGTTAGGGGATTCTTGGGACGTCTAAATTACATTGCCAGATTTATTTCCAACCTAACTGCTACTTGTGAGCCAATCTTCAAATTACTGAAGAAAGATCAAGTAGTGAAGTGGAATGATGACTGCCAGACTACCTTTGACAGAATCAAGGAGTATCTTCAAGAACCTCCAATTTTGATGCCGCCAATTGAAGGAAGACCTCTGATCATGTACTTAACAGAATTAGAGAATTCGATGGGGGTGTGTGCTAGGGCAGCATGACGAGTCTGGTCGAAAGAAGAATACAATATACTACCTTAGAAAAAGTTTACTGACGGTGAAACAAGATACTCATTTCTCGAGAAAACTTGATGCGCTTTGGCATTGGCTCCTCGCCGACTAAGACAGTATATGCTGACTCACACTACCTTATTGATATCTAAAATGGATCCTATCAAATACATATTCGAGAAGCTTGCTCTCTCCGGGAGAATAGCAAGATGGAAAATGGTCCTGACCGAATATGTCATCCAGTGAACTACTCAAAAGGCAATAAAAGGAATTATACTAGCTGAACACTTGGCTCATCAGGCTGTAGATGACTATCAGTCAATGAATTTTGATTTTCTGGACGAGAATATTATGTTAGTAACTGATTGTGAAGAACTCGGACCAGATGAAGGACCTGAAAAAAGATCATGATGGACTATGGTATTTGACCGAGCTTCCAACGCACTCGACAAGGGCATTGGTGCTGTGATTATCTCCCAAGAAGGCTTCCATACACCCTTCACTTCAAGACTATGTTTTAGCTATACCAATAATATGGCTGAATATGAGGCATGCATTATGTGTATCAAAGCTGCTATTGACTTGAGAATCAAATTCTTGAGCGTATATGGAGACTCGGCCCTGGTAGTCAGTCAAATCAAAGGAGAATGAGACACGAAGCATCCTAATCGCATCCCATATCGAGAGCATGTATTGACATTCATTCCATACTTTGAAGAGATTACCTTTGAACATATTCCACGAGAAGAAAATCAGTTAGCGGACGCACTAGCCACCATGTCATCCATGTTTAAAGTTAGATGGGGTAACGAAGCTCCTTGGATCACTATCGAAAGATTAGATGAACCGGCCCACTGTTATGAGATTAATGCTGAGGGAGTAGAAGAAAAGCCTTGGTTCCACGAGGTGAAAAGGTATCTCGAAGCTCAAGAGTACCCTGAGGGAGAATCCATCAATGATAAAAAGTTCTTAAGAAGGTTCTCTGCCAAGTTCTTCCTGAGTAACGTAATTCTCTACAAGCGCAACCATGATTCTACCTTACTGCGGTGTGTGGATAAGAGAGAAGCAGAGAAAATTATGGAGGAGATGCACGAAGGTACCTTTGGCACCTATTCTAGTGGGCAATCAATGGCTAAAAAGATCCTACGGGATGGATACTATTTGTCCACTATGGAAGCAGATTGTCATCATCACTCCCGAACTAGTCACAAATGCCAAATTTATGCTGACAAAGTACATGTGTCTCCGGTTCCGCTAAATGTCTTGACTACTCCTTGCCCATTCGCAGTGTGTGGAATTGATATGATTGGAGAGATTATACCTATCGCTTCCAATGGGCACCGCTTCATCCTTGTTTCCATTGATTACTTCACGAAATGGGTAGAGGCAACCTCATTTGCTTCTGTTACTAAGGACATCGTGGCCCGGTTCATCAGACATAATCTTAACTGTCGGTATGGTATCCCAGAAAGAATTATCACAAATAACGGTACCAACCTCAATAATACTATGATCACCGAGCTCTATATGCAATTTAAGATCCAATATCATAATTCTTCTCCCTACTGGCCGAAGATGAATTGCATTGTAGAGGCCGTCAATAAGAATATAAAGACAACCATACAGAAAATGACGGTAACATATAAGGACTGGCATGAAATGTTACCATTTGCACTTCATGGCTACTGTACCTCAGTGCGTACATTAACATGGGCGACTTTCTCTCTCGTATACTGTATGGAATTTGTTTTACCCGTTGAAGTCCAGATCCCTTCTTTTAGAATCATGAAGGATGCAGCTTTAAACAAAGACGAATGGATTCAGACTCGACTTGACCAATTAAACCTGATTGATGAGAAGAGGCTCGCGGTTGTTTGTCATGGTCAGATGTACCAAAAATGCATGATGAAAGCTTTTAACAGTAAGGTCAGACGTCGGGTATATCAGGTTGATGACCTATTAATCAAGTTCATCATCCTACCACAAGGTGATCCCAGGGGAAAGTGGACTCCATCATATGAAGGACCATTTGTGATCAAGAGTATATTTTCTGGCGAAGCCATGATATTAACCACTATAGACGGTGACGGCTTTCCGCACCCTGTAAACGTGAACATAGTTAAAAGATACTACGTATGAAAAGAGACCAGCTAGGTTGACTAACCTAGGAAAAATAAGGACATCTCGGCGAACCAAAAGGGTTTGGGAAAAAATTAGGGATATATATGAAAATTTTGTACACCCGGTAAATCGAAAACTTGAAAAGGCGGCTTGGGAAAAAAAGGGTACCCCGGGGGACTAAAAACCTGAAAGGGGAGTCCAGGAAAAAATTAGGGATTAAAAGCGTATGGCTATGTCTCATTGGATCACCTTGCAGCTAGACTTTGTTATCAAGTGTAAAGTTCGAACGGTACGGATTAATCCAGTCAGCTTCTGCCAAATAGCAAAGTGATGAGACAATCAAATATATAAAGGCAATAGTATAATTGAAACCCAATGTAATTATTTGACATAGCTTTTTTCCTTTGTGTACCGCGTTGTATATTTCTCACGACATTCCTCTTATTAGGATGTCTGTTTCCTTGTACAAAGATGCCTATTATAGGAAAACTTTCTCAAATTAATACAAAACTATCTCTTTGAAAGTGAAAAACTACTTGTTTTTTATTTTATTTTTTTGTTTGTAAAAACGTCTAGTGATTATCTTTGAATATATGCATTTGAATGTGATTACTATGTACAAATACGCGCATGAAAACAGAAAGACAGTTGCTAAGGGTTTTAAGAATCAGGATAATTTCGAAAAGCCATCTATAAATCCCCACAGAGCACCCCTAAGGGATTATTTTCACAAAATTCATCATCAGCAAGGGTACATTTCTCAGTAGGTACAGAAGCAGGGGCATCTTCCCGCAGGTCACCATCGTATCTTTAGCATATAACCTAATGATTTCAGATATTCTGACATTTCTTAAATAGATCAATAGTTTCAATCATTTCCCCAACACCTTGGAGCTTTCCTCAGCATGGCCTATAAGTTTCTTAGGTCCCCAGCGGTGTTTCCTAAAATCCCTAAGCAATTTACGAAGTTTTTCTTTCCCCAAGTAGAGTTTATTTCTCTAGCTACGGAAAGCCATCTCCTAGCAAATTTAACTTCAATGCATAGTGAGGAACTACATTCTTCATCTCCAGCAGCAGTCATGGATTTATTTTTCCTAGTACAATGACACTGCAAAGAATAACTGATACACTCACATACCTCATTCATACATCATTTTACAAACGTCATAGAATATATATACAAAATGCATATAGCACAGTCTCATTTATTTTGAGAACATCATTACCTAATGCATTTCACGCATCATGATATTGCATACAACTAACTCTTTACCTTTTCAGGAAAGATCAACAGATGGATATCATCAACAATTTTCAACAGTTCTAGATTAAATTCTGAAACCATACATGGCAACTATCTATGAACAAATGATTGTAGATCAATTCCTAAAACAAGACGGGGAGACTATCTACAAGACCAGGTTAGAGATTATTTCATGAAACCAGACATGGAAACTATCTCAACAACCAACAAAAGCAGGTTCCAGATTAATTCTTGAAACAAGACGGGGCAACTATATGAGATAACAAGTTCAAAACACTATGAAGCCTGGATTCCGACCAGATAATATTTCAATCTATTGTGATGCCTAGATTTCAACCAGATAATAGTTCATGTTGCTACGAAGCCTAGAATACGACCAGATAACAATTTAACTTCTTCAATTACTGCGAAGCCTAGATTTCGACCAGATAATAGTTCAAGTTGCTAAGAAGCCTGGAATACGACCAAATAAAAGTTTAACTTCTTCCATTACTACGAAGCCTGGATCCGACCATATAATAGATCAATCTCAGTAAGTTACTGCGAAGCCAGGAATCCGACCAAATAACAATTAACTTCTATCCTTTCAAGAAAATTACTGCGAAGCCTGGAATACAACCAGATAACAGTTTAATTTCAAGTTACTACAAAGCCTGGATTTTGACCAAATAACAGTTCAACCTTAAGAAAATTACTGCGATGCTTGGAAACTGACCAGATAACAGTTAATTTCATATTCCTCAGTAAGTTGTTGTGAAGCCTGGAATACGACCAGATAACAGTCATTTTTATTATCCTCGACAGGTTACTGTGAAGCCTAGATTTTGACCAGATAACAGCTAACTTTCATTCTCCCTAGTCAAGAAATAACACCACAGTAGGGTAGTGGACAACTAAATCTCCTAGACTCTATTTCCCAAACATAAATCAACATTCCCCGGCAGAGTCCTTCTCAAACAACAAGAACAAGATTCCCCATAAAGAGATCCCTTATGGCTCAGAGTAAATCGATCAAATATTTATTTTGATACTTCTTCCAATTTGAAATCAACATTTTTTTAGATGGCATCTATAAGCCCATCTCTGACGATTCTCCGTTACCTTCTTCGAATGGCATCTATAAGCCTATTCTCGATATCATCAACCAACAACGTTACTTCATGTATATGCGAGTGCAAATTTCTAGGCACTCTAGTGTTCAATCATCTTCCACCTTCAGATTACGAAAGGAAAACTAGCCAATCTAAATCCTCAAGTCTAAGAATATCGAATAGGGGTAATTGTTGTACACCCAAAATTTTCCCTCCTATTTTACTTAAGACGTGCTCATTGAGGTCCTCAATTGTTCAAGGTTGACCAAGAATTGGCCAGACAAATTCTCCTCCTAAACAATGGATTTCCAACTAGGGTTTCACTTCTCACAAATAATTTTTGGTTACAAAGGCTTCAAGTGACTTCCATGTTCCTTAATATGTCCTCAAGAATGTTCATGCCAAGTTTCATGCCTTGCATCAAAAGCTTGCACAACCAATTGCTCAAATGCTTAGAAATCAATTATACCAGGTCAAAAGTAAATTGTGGCCAATATACAGTTAAACTTCATGATTTTTGGTCAACACCAACATTTTGAAGTGATATCCATCATTTTATCAAGGTTTGATCATGATTCCCCAAGGAATGCTCTCAAATCATTAAGAATCCAAAAATGCAAAATTAGGGATTCCTAGGAAAAGTCAACGGAACTTTGACCAGGCATAACTTTCACATGCTTCATCCATTTTTCCCTAGCCAAAGCTCATTGTGAATAAGATTCAATTATCTAAAACTTTTCATTTGTCCTCAAGTTCAAAAAATGCATCATCGGAAAGATATGAGCCAATAAATTACAGGTCTTTTTGAAAGTCAACAAAAAGGCATTTTTTATCAAGGCAAGTTACATCAAGATCAATCCTCGAAATGCAAAAATGGTAAACATGGAGATTGTAGGTGACATCTTGAGATTTCTTAAAAGTTGAAGATTATCTCCAAAAGATAAAAATTGAGCAAGTTATGGTTTTCACAAGCTAGGATGTTTTGGTGAAATTCATGAAATGCAATGCATGCAAATTTGTGATTTTAAGTTATTGGGCCTAACTTTTTGGAGTTCAAATATGTTCATGATGTGCCCAAGGACATAAAAATCTATCTATGCATTATTTTGATTTCGATTTTTATTTATTTGAATTTTGATTCATTTAAATATGAATTAAATCAAATAAAATACAAAGAATAATGAGACATGACATTTGGGTTTGGTTTGATCTATCAAAAGGCCCATATTTTCATGGAAGATACATCCAAAGGGACCAGGTTCATGCAAGGGACCAAAATGGCAAAGATCTCACATTTTTGGCATTTTTTTCAAGTCTTGATTTCTTGGTTTTAAACCAAGTTATTACTTGATTTCTTTCCATGCTTGTGTATCTCTCTCCCTCCTCTGTAAATACAGTACCATGCAAGCTTGAAAGGATATGAAAAAACCATAGTACAAGAGCTCTACAAAATCCTCACAAAAATACCAAAGTTGTAAAAACTCAAAAGACCACTTCTAGCCCATATTCATCACAACCAAGTGTCACAACGTGTTCCTGAGACATCCAGGAGTACATACCAACCATTCTCAACACCTAAAGCGCCCTAGAACGACTTATCCAATTCCACCCATGGTAATGAATTTCCGATTTTCGAGTCTTTAATTTTAGGAATATTTAATCCTTTTTGATGATACATGTATGCTTGTAATGGAGTTTAGGGCATGACTGAATAGTCGCATGCCATTTTTGACGTCAGAAAAGCATAGTGCCATGTTTGACCGTTGCTAAGGTTTTGTGTTTGAATCCAATGATACACGAAGCTTTAGCAAATTTAGAGGCCATATTCATGACCAGGAGACTTTTTTAAGTCGACGTGTTTGTTTTGTTTTTGTTCCATCATGTTTTGCAGGGGATCCCAACAGTGGAAACCATCGGCTCCGGTGGTTGGACCTATCGGACACATGTCAAAGGGTGGCGTGGCCTAATAGGCTGTTTTGATTGGTTCATTCAAATAATGGGGGACCTAGTACAGCGCACACGTTTGACAACTCAGCAAATTAACTTGTTTATATTATATTATTATTGTTTGATATATGCTCTCAGATGTAAATTCGTCCCAACGGTTGTGTGTGTGTATGTATGTGTTAAGTTGTTGTGTGTGTGCAAGGGCAGGGGTTCGATCCCTGCCTCTTGCATATTATTTTTTCGAATTCTTCTTTGCAGATCTGGTGCTCTCAAGTCGTATGTGCACACAATGTACCATCATATCATCACCATCTGATCTAGATCTGAAGGCCTCAAATGTGTGCCTCACCATGAACCCTTAAAGGGCCACTAACATAGGATCTGGCACAACTTTGGGCTGCCTGATTTGGGCCTTTCAAATTTCATATCTCACCCCCCTTTTTTTACTTTGAACACCAGGCCCATCTTCTAATTCTTTGTAGTTTAATATTTCCAAAATCATTTTATTTTTAATCATAAAATCAGAAGAAAAAAACATAAAAACTTAGATTTAGGTTTTATTTTATTTAAATTTAATTTTCATGAATCAATTTAGTTAATTATTTTGACTTTATTTCATTAATTAAAACCAATTAGAAATAGGTTAAATTTTTAATATTTCCTTAACAAAAATGCCAAAAATATTAGGTTTGTTTTAGAATTTATTTTAATTAATAATTTTCTTTTCTTTCTTATATTAATTAATTAGATTTAATTTAATTTAATATATTCCCCAAATAAACAAAACAAAACAAAAAATTTTGTTACTTAGGCCTTTTTAGGTTTTTTTAGACGTCCTTTCTAATTCGCACGCATTTAGTGTTCTCGCATTATCATTTTCATATTATTGTATCTGATTATGGGTTGTAATAGTTAAAACTAGGACTTTATTTACTGTTTTTATCCCTTTTTTTTGGACTTGTAATTTTCCCCCTCCCCGAAGCCATGTAATAGTTAGGTTTTAAATTCCGCACTTTAAATTCCTGTACGTATTTGAACTGTTTAGATGTATGATAATAGGATTGCATGGAAATAAAATTATATAAAAAATGTTAGCAAACTTAACGCAAATATAAATAACTGAAACTCAACACAATCGCACATGCACACTTCTAGGGTATTCCCACTTTGGTTGCCTTCGGATTAAACTAGTCACAACTCTCGAAACGTGAGAGGCTTTAGTGGCTACCCACTGGTTTAATGATCTAAAAAATAACCCTCTCGATGTTGCCTCGGTATGATCTTAAAACCCTAGGGTAGTTATTAAAGTATCTTTCTCAGTTGCCTTTGTGACTGTAACAATGACCCTTCGATTGTCCCTCAAAAATCAAACGATAGAGTTACCTACTCACTAACAGTACGATAGTTCTTAGATGCTTTCTCAAAAACAATTTTTCACATACAAAAAATTCATTCCAAAAACATTTTTAAAACACTTTGTATACGTTCTCAACAATATGAGAAACATTACAAAGTTCTTCGCACTAAGGAGTCTTTTCAAAAATACTTTTTTTCAAACACACAAAACACAAGGTATTTTCAAATGAGCTAGCATCTAAGAGCCCGTATATAATTACGGATGGAAAGGGTGCTAACACCTTCCCTTTCCATAATCTACCCCCTTACTCAGAAATAATCTTGAAATGTCTGTTTCTGTTCTTTTCACCATTTCCTTTGTTGGATAAAAGAAAAGTCAATTGCGACTCTTGCTTACCGCAACATTTGCGAATACAAACGTAAAACCAATATAATAGTCAGTTCTGCCACCGTATTACAGAAACCCTTAGACTTCTATGTCTTCTTTAAAGGATGCTAGAGCATAGGTCGAGGCTGGTCACCATGAAGGATGGGGTCAGGTTGTGGATGTTATTCCTAAATTCAACAAGTTCGGTTTGGGTTTCAATCCAAGAAAGTGGAGTGCATCTCCCAGAGCTCCTAGTTTGTCTATTATAGTGAAGTTCTCCAGTTCTGGTATTGTCCAACATGGTTGCACCAATACAATTGGTGATGATGGAGACAACGACTACAACATTGATGATTGGATCCGCCCTAGTGTTCCAGGTCAAGAGTTGAACAACTGGATTTCTGTGGATGTCATCCAAGTTACAACTTCTCAGGAGTAACTTTCTTGTTTTCTTTTACCATGTCATAATTCCCACGATTTACCCAAGGCATAATGAATCTTTGTGTAGGGCCAGCATATTTGCTTTTTCAAAAGTTTATCATTAAATAAAGGACTTTTTGAATTTCGAAAATCGTGTTCCCTTTATTTCTGTTTTTATTTTTCCTCTAAATGTAATTGTTTTCTTTTTCACACACTACCACTAAAACATAAAAATATCACTCATGTAGATGCACATTCACCCTGGATTCCATTAATAACGATTCTGCTATCGCTCATTATGACTTTCATAATCCGATCTACCAAGATGAAGAAGAAGGTGAGGAAGATTATGAACTCCTGGAAGAGTTGGCAAGGTTATTAAAGCTAGAGGAAAAGGTCATCCAGCCACATCAGGAATCTCTAGAGGTGGTTGATTTGGGGATCGAAGAGGAAAACAAAGAGGTCAAGATAGGGGGCGATTTAGAGGAAAGTGTAAAGGTAAGACTGATTGAAATGCTTCAAGAGTATGTTAAAATCTTCGACTGCTCCTATAAACACATTTGTTGTACCCCAAAATTTTCTCTCTTCATTTTACCTTTAGTGGCTTATGTTTCATCATATGCACTTCATACATTGTGATGGGATCAAGATTATCCACCAAGAAAGAGATTGATCTTCTCAAGTAAATTTGAGTGGGATCTCATGTTCATGATTTTCTTTCAAGATTATTGTCTCTTTGGGTTTCTCAAGAATCTTTGAGAGACTTGGGTTTGATCTTCAGTTACCATCTTCTAAGATATTCAATCACAAAATAGGGTTTTGGCCCATTTCAAGCTGTGAGTTTCATTTTCATCAAGACTTAATTTTTATGAGAAATTGATGGCCCAAAGTGTCAAGTATGACAACTGGATTCATCACAAGATTATTCAAAGCATTACATTGGATGATTGTGGAAATTTGGACCTATTTGACTTAAAAGTCAACTTTTTAACAAAGGCATTTCCTGACTTTTTTCTTGAGCAACTTGGTTCTCAATGACTCAAATTTGTTCTAAGGCATTCTCATATGGATTATGGACTCTTGGCTGGCATTATTTGAAGTTCAATTACTTGATCTTGATGATTTGGGTCATTTGAGCAAAAGTCATTTATTGACCAAGAGGACTTTTGGTCAAAGTTGAGAACAATGATCATGTTTCAACATCATATAGCCTATGGTTGAATAAATGCAAGAAAAATATTTTGAATCTAACTTGTTCATGAAGGTACCTTTCTTTACGGTGGATCAAGGCAGGCCTACATTTGGCTTAATCAGACAATTCATAGTTTATGTTGTTATGAGTTGGTCACTCAACTATAGAGATTTTGGTCTTATAAACCTTGAAATAATGTTTTGATGCTTGAGCTTAATAATGGTACTTAGGAGTCTTCTTTATCACAAGTGAATCCTTTTTGTGGTTCTTAAAAAATACAAACTTGAAGTTGATTTTAGCTTGAGTTTATAGTCAATTTGATGAAGTTTATTTCTTCATCACATTACATCTTCCTCTTTCTATCCATTTTTATCACAAGATTCCTTATCACCTGGTCATTATTTTGGATGTATGATTCAAAGTTCTTGGATTTCTCAAATGGAGGTTTTAAAAGAAGTTTTGTAAAGGGACTTGTTGTATTCATTCAATATGGTAAGTTTTATTCAAAGTATTTTTAAAATCATTCAAATATTGCATTCAACATTTAACTTGTTTTACAAGAACTTTGGCAAAATTTTGTATAACAAATTTCATTTTGAAAAGAATTACAAGGTTGAATGATTTTTGTTCCTAAATCACTTCAAATTACAAGACAAATTTAATTCTCAAAAGGCAAATGAAGAGAGTTTCTAAACTCATTCTAATCTATCCTACAAGATTCTAAGGAAAGACTTCAAAAGGCTTCACACTTCAAAGCTTCCTTCTCCAAGCTTCATGCTAGCCACGGGTTCCTTCCAGCTCTTGCCAACCATCATTACTCATGAAACAAAAGAAAAGGGAAATTGGTTAGAAAAAAGATTGAAGCATTGAAAATTTAAGCAAAAAAAATCTTTCACACAAAAGTTTTCTCAACTTATCATTAGGGTTTTGTTCAAGGAATCAGAAAAGGAGTTGTTTCTCAATCACGTTCAAGCGTACATTATAGCCTCATAAAATCAGAATTTCAAGGTTTAATCATGGGAAACAATTCATCTATTGCAAATCACAAATGAATATTGGTTCACAAGATACAAAGTGAGAAGAGACAAAGATTAAACTCAGAATTCCATCACAATTCCAGCCTAATAGAAAAGTACATAATGTCACATTTTCGAGCCCAACAAGCTTATTAAAAAAGATAACAAAGTAATTTTAGCAAGTATATATCAAAATTTCATCCCCAACAAGCATAGAAGAAATTACAATTCCAGCCCAACAAAATCCTCGTATTGCATTTCTCTCAAAACAGAAAAAATCAGAAGTACATCTCATCATGGGCCAAAATCCATTTTTACTGCAAATCATAAAAGATAAGTTTGGTTCACAGTAAAGACAGTAAAAAGAAGTTTCACATCTCAGCTCAATAAAAAATGACTGCAGTAAAGTTCAAAAGAATCAACAATAGTAGAATCACAGTTCCAGCATAATAGAAAAGTACAGTTTATCACATTCACAAAACCAGCAAAGCATCTCATAAAATATAACAAAATAGAAAGTCAGAAGCCCAATACGGGAATGAAATTCTAACAAGCCGGCCATCCCAATCATTGAGTCCATAAATAGAAAAACCCTAGAGTAATTTCACATTATATAAACACTCATTTGCATAAAGATCAGAGAGAGCATTGTTCGTATCAGAAAAAATACGCAAAAGCTGCACACGCATTTAACATAGAAACCCTAAAAAGTTCATAACATCCATTATCTCAAAACCCCTCAAAAAAAAGTATTCACAGAAAAAAGGAAAGAGATCATCATGCATACACAGCCGCAGACAATAAATAGAAACCCTAAGCTATCGTCATCATTTTTGCAACATCAAACCCTTCAGAATCAAAGGAGAAGGATAAAGTTATGAATCAGACAGAAAACAAAGAGAAAGATCAGAACAATCTCACCAAGTGGTAAAAAATCAAGTGATTATTTCCTATCCTGTCCTTTCTCCTTCGTTTTCCCTTCATAATTTTTATGTTCATCGCATGATTTCACATCTAGGGTTTCGTATTCCCCTTCTAGATCTAGGGCTAACCATTTGGTTTATGTAAAAATGAATCACAAATTAGTAAATAGGATAAGATAAGGAATGAAAAGATGTAAAAAGTGTGAGAAAGGAGGTACGCCACCGCTGTCACCGACGTGAGGCGATTTCCGGCGCGACATGTTTTTCATCTCTGCGAAGATCCATTAGAGAGTGAGAGTAAGTGGAACGAATTAGAGAAAGAGAGAGAGTGAGAGAGAGAGAGAGAGAGAGAGAGAGAGAGAGAGAGAGAGAGAGAGAGAGAGAGAGAGAGAGAGAGAGAGAGAGAGAGAGAGAGAGAGAGAGAGATTTTCTAAAAAATGAATTAGTGTGTTTAATTTTTTTTTTAATTTGTTAAGATTTTTATTTAAGCCCCAATCTGGTGGTGAAAATTGTCACCACCTCTAATCCTCCACCTGTGAAATCTTGTATATCATCCCCATTACTCCTACTATGCACCCTCATTCATCATTGTTAAATCATCATCATCTTATCATCTTCCAGCATTAACGCATGGATGCGTTAGTCCACCATAAGCACTCTCCTAGAGCACTCACACCGAATCCAACAGTTCTCCAACAACTTGTACTTCTGTTTATTTGGGCCAGGACGAATTTCTTTCCATACCTCCCAGATTTTACTTTGCACCGGATTCCAGGTTGTTATTGGGGAAAGCAAATTTCCTTTTTGCACCACCAAATTCCTTCAATTGCAGACCCATTAACTTTCTTTATTTCTCTTTATTTATTTTACATATTATTTATTTTTGCTTTGCCTATTAATTTATTTTGATATAATAGTAAAATTTGTAAATAAATTAATATTGTTGTGAATAATTATTAGTTTTAAAATAATTTTTATTTGACATTATTAATTAATTTTATCAAATAAAAAGAGTTTTAACTCAAATAATTATTTAATAGTTTGTACTTGTATTGTGTGATTAAATTATAGCTTAGGTGTTTATTTCTTATGTCATCCCCATTCATAAATTTGTACCCCTCATTCCCGAAGCATTGTAATAGCGTAGAATTTTATCTTCCGCACTTTACTGCTTTTACTTATCATTGTATAATAATTAGGCGTGTATGGAAAGATTTAAAATCAACTGCTAGATAACCCTAATCAAGACAAATTAACTGAAATCAAAACACTATTCACACACGCATCTCTAGGGTGACCTCGCTTGTTGCCTTCGGATAAGACAGACATGTCCCTTGAACGTGGGAAGATTTAGCAAATACCCTCGATTAAAAAAATCATAGTCCCTCGATGACCCTCGGATGTTGCCTTAGGTAAACGATCTTAGTCCCTTACAAAAATTGCTAAAGTGTCCTACAAGTTTCCCTCTATGACTTTACGATGACCCGCGCATGTCCCTCACATCCAACGATAGGGCTTCCTACTAACTAATGGTAGGATAACACTATCTAAAGGAGGAGGAAAAGAACGAAAGACCATTGAGTAGGTAGATCGCTCGTAATCGCTTTCTCACAAACTAAAACAGTTTCATACCTCACACTTTCATGAAAAAATAACTACTTTCAAAAACACTTTATAAACACTCTTAAGGACTGATACAAGGGTTATTATAAAACAAACTGCCTTACATTGGCATCTTCAAAACCCTTATTTCAAAACAACACTTTCTTTCAATAAATATTTTCAAAATAAACATTTTGTATACATTCTCAACGATGCGAGAACCATTATAAAATTTTCGCACTTAGGCATTTTCAAAATACTTTCAAACATACACAAACACAAAGCATTTTAAAAGTGAGCTAGCGATTAAGAGTCTGTAGATAAATACAGATGAAAAGGGTGCTAATACCTTCCCTTTTCATAACCTACCCCCCTTTCCCAGAATATTATCAAAAGGTCTTTCCAGTTCTTTTCACCCTTTCCTTTATTGGATAAAGGAAAAGTCGGTGGCGACTCTTGCTATCCGCAACATTTCTAATAAAATGCAAAACCTAAAAGTCAGTTCTCCCACCGTATTACAGAACTGGCGTTTTTACTGGGGAGAAAATAACAGTGGGGCTACCTTAAAGATAGATCATATTTAAAATGCTTTACTTGCTTGATTTGTATGCTTTACATTTCGGGTTTTAATGCTAGGGTTTATTTTTGCAAAGATCATATACCCAGATCTTAGGGCATTTTAGGTAAGTAGCAATAGATCATGAAAATTATACGGTGCAGACCAATATGGTTGAAGAGATGGCTACGTTAGTGTGAAATATTGGTTGGTATCGGTGTCCCTTGAGTCAGTAAAGGAGAATATTGGGCTTTCGCGTGGTGTCGTAAGCACTAACTGACCTTAGAACCTTAGTTGACATAACTTAGCCATTAGAAAGTAGTGTGATGGCTGGCTTTGGTGCATACTGATGTTGGTTGATAATCGATACTACACTCATTTAGATTGGACTCTCGGGATATTTCGGCTGCAAATCAGATGCTTGAGTTGAAACGATGCTTGAGAGAAAGATCAGTGATATTGAGATTCCTAGAACCCGTTTACTTCTTTTAGGATAGGTTGAGCCAACTAAACTCAAAAGGGTACTTACCTATAAACTCTATGCAAGCCTGAAGCTAATACCTTATATGTCTTGTTTGTGTTTGATTAAAATTGTTCTAACATGACATCACAACATCGTGACATCATTATACATATCATTTTCACTAACCATTTCAAGGATCTAGGGATTTATCTTCATTTCTTTGTTGTAGGTTATGGCCTCTGCTCGCAGAAATACTATCCGGATCAGTTTTGTGAGGATACCTTATCAACTTAAGATGTTAGTCTCAAGATTTCATGAAAGCTCTCAATTCACTAAGAGGCATGGTCATCTACTCAGTCTGGTTACCTCGGGTTTAGAAGAAGACATGATGAGTGTTTTATTTCAGTTCTTTGATCCCCGCACATCACTATTTCACCTTTCCAAATTATTAGCTGGTTCCCATAATGGAAGAGTTCTCTAAGCTATTGGGAATACTTGTTCTTGATAATACACCTTTCACCAGTTTAGAGAAAGAACCGCAACCTGAAGAAATTACAGCAGCCCTACATCTGAAGTGGTCCAACATTATAGATAATTGGGAAACAAGACGTAGGGTCAAGGGTTTTCTTACTAAAATTCTGTTACAGAAGGCTCGGTTGTTTCTAGATGCTATGAGTTTTCAGGCTTTCGAGGAAATCTTAGCTTTGTTGATCTATAGTTTGGTGTTATTCCCTAATCCAGACCGACTCATAGATGTGAATGCTGTCAAAATATTCCTCACTCGTAACCCTGTGCCTACTTTGCTTGGTGATATTTTGCATTCTCTTCACACTCACACTATATGGAAACGAGGAACTCTTATGTGTTGTATACCTTTTCTATCCAGGTGGTTTATTTCGCATCTTCCCCAATCAGTATTGAAGAATGAACAAGGTTACAGGTAATTCCTTAATGTATCGCTCCTTGGAATTAGGGGAGGTATTACCTACAATCTTTCTCTAGTTTTACTTTAAATCGATTATGCTCGCCGAGATGGTCCTCATGATGCACTTATCCATGGTATTGTGTTCGATTGTGAAAATGATCCTCAAGGTTGTCGTCAGAGGTTTATAGCAAATCTTTAGGACAAAAGAATTCCATCCCTTTGGAACCCTACATTAGATGGGTACGACCTCGTGCTCAAAACATTATGATGTCCTATCCCGCTGTCTTACAAGTAATTATGGAGCCTGTTGCTGGGGAAGATATTCCTTATACCATTCTTCATCCAGATATGCCTTTGACCTTGAAGAGCTACATAATTCTTGGATTCAACTGAAGGAAGAAAGAGACGCCTTTTAGACTCAGTTCTATGCTAGCGAGAAGAAAGTGTTGGAGCTGACAAAGAAACTTCACGAGGAGAAAAGCCTTAATGCATACATTAACACAAAGAGGAAGCGTCTGTGGGAGACTTGAGTTTTAGGTTTTAGAAGTTCATGTTGTTGTCTTTGAGACCCTTTTGCTTTTCATTGTAAGCCTACGAGGCAATTGTAATTTTGAACTTACTAATGAAGTCTTTGTTTTTGTTTCCTTTTGATTAATGAATTTAAATCCCATGAGGTCCTTGAAAACATTGCATTTACATATAATGCATCATTACATAATAGGTTTTTCGTACATGTTTTCTCATCTACTTACTATTTATTTCAGTATACGATGGCCCTCAAACATACCGTTAAGGAACTCTAAGCTCAGAATGTACAATTTCAAGAGACTCTTCTGAGTCTTGCACAGGGGCAGAAATATATGATGGTGCTTCTCGCCAAGAAGAAGAAGACTAGAAAGCCAGTAGCTATCCTCAATATGGGGAGAAGATTCAAAGGTCCTGCTCAACCGGTTCAAGTTAATGATATCTCCTCTTATGAAGACAACAACCAAGTGGAAGACGGTAGAAGTGTCGGGGCTGAAGGTAGGAATAACCTGGGTTCTGAGATTATTCATGAAGGTGAAGACTACTTCAACAAAGAGTACCCTCTTGCAGTTAACAAGTACAAGCAGTTGGAAGAAAGACTCAAGGCTATGGAAATCTAGAAGGTTCCTGGATTGGATTTTGGAAAACTAGGTCTGGTCCCGGGGGTGGTCATCCAACAAATGTTCAAGGTCCCCCGTCTTTGCTAAATAAAATGGGGTTTCTTGTCCCAAACTTCATCTGAGGTCGTATGTTCAAAAGATCCAACCTCATACTACTGACAGGAAATTATGGGTCCATTTATTTCAATAAAGTTTGTCCCACACTCAACTTGAATGGTTCTATCAAATGGAAGGAACCAACATTCACACGTAGGAAGACTTGGCTGCTGCTTTTTACAAGAAGTGTCAATATAATGTTGACCTTGCACTAACTTATGTATAATTAGAAAACATGTCCATGGGCTCGAATAAAGGGTTCAATGAGTATTCCCAGAAGTGGAGAGACTTAGCTGGAAGGGTCCAACCTACCTTGTCTGACCGGGAATTGGTGGATATGTTCATGGGCACTCTAAAAGGCCCATTCTTTAATCATCTGATTAGGAGTTCTTCATCTAGCTTTACTGAGCTATTCTGACTGGGGAACAAGTTGAAAGTGGTATCAAGAGCGGAAAGATTCTAATGGTTGCATCTTCTATTGCCGTGAAGAATACATTCAATAATAAGAAAGTGTTCAATATTGTTTATGGCCAGAAGGGCCATAGTAAAAGTGATCGCAATCTGTCTATGGGAGCAGTGTTGATTTCTAATCTGATACTCGTTCAACAGCAACAATAGTGCAGTCAGTGTAGGTCAGACACCCCGAGAAGGAAGTTCACCGGGATTAGAATTCCATTGTCTCAGGAATTACAACATTTGTTGAAGGCATAATTGATAACACTATGGGATCCTCATCCAAATCCCAACACATCCTCTCCTAAGTACAATCTGAATGCGAAGTGTGCCTATCATTCTAACAGTCCGGAGCACGACACCAACAATTGTTGGGCCCTAAAAAACAAAATTGATGACATGATTGATAATAAGGAAATTGAAATCTATCCTCCCGAGACGCCAAATGTGATTATTGCACCTATGCAGAAGCATGACAAAGGCATAAGTGTTGGTGATCATTTTTCGTATGTTACCTCTATAAGTGATATGGTTACTCCCGTCTCAAAAATAAAAAAGAATTTTTTACAAGCTAGTTTATTCCAGGGTTGTGTTGAAGAATGTTATTGTTGTTCACTTCAACCAAATGGTTGCGGGTGACTCAAGAAAGGCGTTCAGCGCCTAATGGATGAACATATTATTTTGATTGAAAAAGTTTCATATGCAGATAATTTATGCCAAGATTTGGTTTTTGTATCTGGTACTCCTTTCAAGATCACTTCCTAAGGTCCTGTACAGATTACCGCCAATCCAAAAGCTTCTCCTTTGATCATTACAACACCTGGACCCATCCCATATTCCTCGGAAAAGGCTATTTAATGGAATTATGGGTCTGATGTCTACTACCACAGTATTAAACAAGAGTTGTCTGATGAAGATGATGAAAACATTGATCCCAGTGTTAACAATATTGCAAGGACCGACAAAATTACTAGGAGCAGAAGGATTTTCCTCCCGGAAATCTCTCCACCTGTTCAAGTCATACTTACCAAGACAACTATCGAGGCTCGGGGTAAAGAGCCAATTAATGAACCTTCCAAGACAGAGGCACCAAAAGATACCATAGTCAAGGACACCTTTGAACAAGAGTTGGAAGAGGTTTTGAAGATCATTCTTATAAGAGATTATAAAATTGTTGAACAGCTGGGGTAGACCCCATCTAAAATTTCCATGTTATCTTTGCTGCTGCATTCTGAAGCCCATGCGCGGGCTCTAGTAAAATTCTTGAAGATTGCTCATGTGCCGCAAGAAATTTCGGCTGATCAATTTGGAAGTTATATGGAGAGTTTAACAATTAATAATGGATTAGGCTTCTCCGATGCTGACCTGACTCCAGAGGGGAGAAATCATAATAGGTCCCTTTATGTCTCCATTGAATGCAGGGGCACTATGTTGGCTCGTGTGTTAATTGATATTGGCTCTTCTCTGAATGTTCTGCCAAAAGGTGCTCTTGACCGATTGGATTGTGAAGGGGTTGTGCTGAAACCTAGTAATATCATAGTTGGATACTTTGAGGGGTCTAGAAGAATGGTGCATGGGGAACTGGACCGCCAGGATTCCATACAAGATGGCTTCTTTGAAAGATGCCAAAAAACTATAGAAGAAAGTTCTTATACTATTTGGGATCAGCTTCCTGATATCCCTTACAAATTTGACAAGTTTGGTTTGGGCTTTACTACAGAGGGTCAAAGGACTGTTCATCACGCTTGAGCTGGAATACCTTCGTTCCGTATCAGCAACAATGGAATCAATGCTATAGAAGACGCTGACAATGATTGTGATTTCGACTGTTGGATATTCCCTACCATTGGTGATGGACTCGACAATTGGAAAGCAGAAGACATTTTCCCTATCTCCTTTAGTCAGGAGTAATGGCTATTTATGTTTTATTGCTTTAAAAAGTTGGGTTATGTAATTTCTTTTAAAAGAATGACTTTAAACATTGTGTCTTACCTGGGGCACAATGGTTCGTTTGTTAAGGGTTGATAATTCCTAAACATTATTCATTCAATAAAAACATTGGACATTTTGCATACAAATTTTGTGATCTCTATTTTTTATTTTATCTTATTGCATTTTCAAATAGCTATGTATTCTTACACACACCCACACACTACATTGCAGATCCACATCCACTCCGGATCTCTTTGATAACAATCCTGCTATTGTCGCTTATGACTTTGAAAATCCGATCTACCAAGCCAAGGACGAAGGTGAGGAAGATTGCGAAATACTTGGAGAACTTGTTATCCAACCGCATTAAGAGCCAGTCGAAGTGGTAAATTTGGGTACCGAGACATACAGAAATAAAGTCAAGATAGGCGCCAACTTAGAGAGCAGTGTCAAGAACAGGTTAATCCAGATGTTTCATGAATATGTGGAAATATTTGCTTGGTAATATGAAGAAATTCCAGGACTCGATACTTATATTGTGGTTCATCTTCTGCCAATGAAAGATGGTTGTTCTCCGATTAAGCAGAAGGTTCATCGTATGCGTCCCGAGATGTCAGAAAAGATCAAAGCGGAGGTAATGAAACTGTTCAACGCGGGTTTCATAGCAGTGACATCATATCTTCAATGGGTTGAAAATGTTGTTCCGGTGCCAAAGAAAGACGGCAAGGTGCGTATGTGTGTAGACTACAGGGATCTCAACAGGGAAAGCCCCAAATATGACTTTCCGCTTCCATATATTAATATTTTGGTTGACAACACCGCTCAGCATAAGGTATTCTCTTTCATGGATGGTTTCTCGGGTTATAATCAGATCAAGATGGCACCTGAGGATATGGATAAAACTACCTTCGTCACATAGTGGGGCACTCTCTATTACAGGGTCATGCCTTTTGGGTTGAACAATGTCAGGGCAACTTATCAGCGTGCCATGGTAGCTTTATTTCATGACATGATTCATCACGAGATTGAGGTCTATGTCGACGACATGATAGCAAGGTCACAGACTGAAGAAGAGCATCTTGATCATCTGCATAAATTGTTTAAAAGACTAAGGAAGTATAAGCTAAGGCTAAACCCGAACAAGTGCCCCTTTGGGGTGAGATCTGGTAAACTTCTGGGATTCGTCGTCAGAGGTAAAGGTATTAAAGTTAATACTGCAAAGGTCAAAGCTATCTAAGAAATGCCGGCTCCCCATACTGAGAAGGAAGTCAGAGGTTTCTTAGGACGAATGAATTACATTTCCCGATTCATTTCCCATTTGACTGCTACTTGTGAGCCAATCATCAAGCTGTTGAAGAAAGATCAAGTAGTAAAGTGGAATGATGATTGTCAAACAGCCTTTCATAAAATTAAGGATTACCTACAAGAACCTTCAATTTTTATGCCACCAGTTTAAGGAAGACCTCTAATCATGTACCTAACAGTGCTAGAGAATTCAATGGGGTGTGTATTGGGGAAATATGACGAGTCTTGTCGAAAAGAGCATGCAATATACTACCTTAGCAAAAAGTTTACCGACTGTGAAACAAGATATTCACTGCTCGATAAAACTTTTTGCGCTTTGGGATGCACTGTTCGCGAATAAAACAATATATGTTAATCCATACTACCTTGTTGATCTCTAAAATGGATCCCATCAAGTACATATTCGAGAAGCCAGCTCTCTCCGAAAGAATAGCCCGATGGAAAATGTTCTTAACATTACACGATATTCATACACCACTCAAAAAGCAATCAAAGGAAGTGTACTGGAAGACCATTTGGAACATCAAGCGGTAGACGACTATCAATCTGTGAATTTCGAAGTCTCGGACGAGAACATTATTCTGGTAACAGATTGTGAAGAGCCTAGACTGTATGAAGGACCTGAACCAGGATACTGATGGACTATGGTTTTCGATGGGGCTTCGAACGCACTTGGTAACGGAATTGGTGATGTAATTAACTCTCCCCGGGGTTTTTACACGCCCTTCATATCCAGACTTTGCTTTGACTGCACCAATAATATGGCTGAATATGAAGCGTACATCACGGGTCTTATATCTGTTATTAACCTAAGAATCAAGTTCTTAAGCGTATATGGAGACTCAGCCATGGTGATCAGTCAGGTCAAGGGAAAATAGGATATGAAGTATCTGAATCTTATCCCATATCGAGAACATGTGCTAACCTTGATTCCACATTTCGAAGAGATTACTTTTGAGCATATCCCAAGAGAAGAGAATCAATTAGAAAATGTATTGGATACTATGTCATACATGTTCAAGGTCAGATGGGACAATGAGGCTCCCAAAATTACTGTTGAAAGATTTGACAAACTACCACATTGCTATGAAATTGACACTAATGGAGTAGAGGAAAAACCTTGGTTTCATGAAGTGAAAAGATACCTTGAGGCTCAAGAATACCCTGAAGGGGCATCGATCAATGACAAGAAATTCCATCATAGGTTATCGGCTAAGTTTTTCTTGAGCAATGGAATTTTATATAAGAGTAATAATGATTCATCTATGCTTTTTTGTGTGGACAAGAAGGAATTAGAGGAAATTATGCAAGATATGCACGAAGGTGTCTTTGATACTCAATCCATTGGGCATACAATGGCTAAAAAGATTATGATAGCTGGTTACTATTGGTCGACTATGGAAAATGACTGTAACCACCACTCGGGAACTTGTCATAAGTGCCAGATCAATGTTGATAAAGTTCATGTGCCTCAGATCCCTCTAAATGTTATGACTTCTCCTTGGCCATTTGTAATGTGGGGCATTGATATGATCGGATAAATCAAGCCTACGGCTTCTAACGGGAATCGCTTCATTCTCATCGCCATTGATTACTTTACAAAATGGGTTGAAGTAGCTTTGTTCGCCATTGTTACTAAGAATATGGTCGCCCATTTTAGAAAGCACAACCTTATCTATCGAAATGGAATCCCCGAAAGAATCATCACGGACAATGGTACCAATCTCAACAACACCATGATCACTAAACTCTACACCTAATTCAATATCAGGCACCACAACTCTTCTCTGTATCGACCAAAGATGAATTGCACAGTGGAAACCACCAACAAGAACATATATAAGATTGTGTAAAATATGGTTGTGACCTACAAAGACTAGAACGAGATGTTACCGTTTGCTCTCCATGGCTATCGCACCTCAGCTCGTACATCAATTAGGGGAACCTCATTCTCCCTGGTCTATGGTATGGAAGTTGTCCTACCTGTCTAAGTTCAGATTCCCTTGCTGAGAATTATGAAAGATGCATACTTAGATGAAGACGAGTGGAATCGGACCAGGATAGACCAGTTGAATCTGATTGACGAAAAGAGGCTTGTGGTTGTCTGTCACAATCAGATGTATCAGAAGCGTATGATCAAGGCATTCAACAAGAAGATCAAGCATCGAGTATATCAGGTTTGAGACTTGGTAATAAAGCGCTTCATTCTACCACAAGGTGATCTCATGGCCAAATGGACTCCCACCTACGAAGGGCCATTTCTAGTCAAGAAGATATTTTCTAGCGGTGTTATGATACTTACCACCATGGACGGTGAAGATTTCCCGCACCCTGTAAATTCGGACATAGTCAAAAGATACTACGCGTGAAAATGACCTGCTAGGTTGACTGGCCTAGGAAAAAATAAGGGCATCCCAGTGAACCAAAAGGGTTCGGGCAAAAATTAGGGATAAATATAAAATATTGTACACTCGGCAAGTCGAAAACCTGAAAAGGCGGCTTGGGAAAAACAGGGTGCCCGGTGGACTGAAAACCCAAAAGGGATGTCTAGGAAAAATTTAGGGATTAAAGCGTACGACTATGTCCCCAATGGATCACTTACAACAAGCTTTATTACCAAAGTCAAAGTTCAAATGGTACAGATCAATTCAATCAACTTCGTCCATCAGCAAGGGATGAGATGCTTAAAGACATATGGGGAATAATAGAGTTGGAACCAGACGATATTATTCCCACATAGCTATTATCTTGTTTACACTTTCTACTCTTTTCATTTCACAACAAATTCCTCTTACTAGGATTTATGTATCTTTATACAAAATCGCCTTGTTATGGGCAAAACTATCAATAAAAATACAGATTTCAAAACTCAAACTTTTTGTTTTTGCTTTTTATTTTTTGTTTGCAAAAAAACGACCAATGACTAAAATTAAATAAGCATATGCATATGAATACAATTAACTGTCAACAAATAAATGCATAAAAAACAGGAATAAGTATTTACTCAAGACTCTAGGAGTTGGTGTAATTGCAAGCTTCTCAAGTCATATTTAAAGCATGTGTTTTGATGAAGACAACTTGGACTTCAACTTTCAAAGGATGTGCAAAAAGCTTATCAACATCAAATAAAAGTCTTGAAGATTATTGAAGAATTATTGAAGAAATCATCAAATGTCAAAATGGTATAAATAATTCTTTAAATCTTGAATATAGATGTTCACAATATGCATTCATCAACATATACATATTCCATAACTTTAACATCAAGAAAAACTTTGTTTGAAATAACTTTCAAAATGTATTTTTGAAAATAAACCTTTAGGAACCGGTTCCTCCCTAACAGGGAACCGGGTTCCAGCTTTTCTCAAAAAACATGTCCCTGGTTTTTGTACCAAGAACCGGGTTGTACCAATAGGGGAACCGGTTCCTGCGTGATAAATTTGAATTCCAAATTATAACGTTCACTAAGAACCGGGTTCTGTCAGTGTCGGAACCGGTTCCTAGCGAACCAATGCAGCTTTTACTTTGTTTTTTGAACATTTTTCAAGTGGTATCTTTTCATGAATGCATTGCAACTTTTCATATGAATTGGCATGAATGAAGAGGTTCTTACAACTTTATAAAATGCATATTTTCTTATTTTCAAACAATGTTCAATACTTCAATTTTCAAATTAACAAATATCCTTCTTCATTAACAATTTCCTCATTTACTCACATTTGAAATTATACTTTCATGTGTTCATAATTTTGTGAAACTTGCCATATACACTTTCATTATCATTTCAAGTTTCATTCATACATTGTGAACATTTATATACATTGTTGAGAATTGTTTTTATCTTGAAGAAGAAGATCAATTGAAGATTGATAAAGCTCTCCATATACTTCAAAATTAATCATTGTATTACTTAAAGATTTTCCCTTACTATCCAGGATTGTTGGAAGTAAGTGTTGTGATTTGAAGAGGATTGTTCTTCATTCACATTAGTGTTTGTTTGGTCTTAAAGGTGTTAAGAACCTTTGATCACCCTATAGGTTAGATAGTAAGCATAGGTTGTACAATCATTCTAACTATAGTGAAATCTCTTTCGTGTTGGAAAGGGGACTGGAGTACTCTCGGATTGTGAGGGGAACCAGGATATATCACCGTGTTCTTTACTTTTCCGCATTTATCGCTTTCATCACCATAATCAGGAAAAGATAAAGATATAAACAAAACCTTCAAACACTTAACCAAAAATTACTACCAAGCATTCTCATAAAATCGAATAAATTTTATAAGACCTAATTCACCCCCCCCCCTCTTAGGCACTCTGAGACTTACAATTGGCATCAGAGCAAGTTATAGGTAACTTGTTCCTAAAGATCCAGAATGGCTTCCGCAAATCATCAACCAGTCTTCAGGGATGGTGGTAGTAACAACAAGCCTCCTCTATTCTGTGGTGAATATTTTGACTTCTGGAAAATACGCATGAAGGCGCATTTAGAAGCACCAGGAGAGGAAGTATGGGATGCTGTTGAAAATGGTCCATTTATCCCGATATCTATTATCAATGGCATTGGTTCTGTAAAGCCCAAAACTGCATGGGACGACGATGATAAAAAGGAGTTCAAGAACAAAAAGGCTTATGTTGCATGGGAAGATAATTAGATAAGTTCTT
This sequence comes from Vicia faba, assembly GCA_948472305.1. Lineage (NCBI taxonomy): Eukaryota > Viridiplantae > Streptophyta > Magnoliopsida > Fabales > Fabaceae > Vicia > Vicia faba. Next base: position 1,513,353,848 of record OX451736.1, on the reverse strand, counting down.
CATCCGATTTGGAAAGCGAGGAATGTGCAAATCTAGCATTAATGGCTTCACATCACTCCGACAATAAAGAAGAGGTTAGTAATGAATTTAATCTTTTTTATGATGATGTTCAAGATGCTATTGATGAACTCTTGAGAGAATGCAAAATTTTATACAAAAAGGTGTCAAATCAAGAAAAAAGAACTTCTAAGTTGTTTAGAAAAAATTGACACCATGACTAAAGATTTTGAACTTCAAAAACAGAATTTTATTAAAGAAAAAGAAAACTTTGCATGCTCCAAGTGTGAATCAAATGTCTTTCAAATTGTTCAATTGAAAAGAGTCATTGAACGATATGAAAAAGGACAAATAGGATTGGAAGGATTACTAAGCCAACAACGCTATCCTAATGATAAAAGGGGTCTTGGTTATGTGAATTATAAGAAACCAAATAACAATCCCACTGTTTTTGTAAAGGCTAGTAATAGTTCCAATCCCAAGAAAGTAGAAAAGAAGCAAGTTGTTCATAATCATCAAAAGAAAAAGGCTAATGTATCGAAAAAGAAAACATTTCCTAAGAAGAAATCTTATCCTTCTAGATATAGAAGTAACTTTGAACCCCCTTGTTTTTATTGTGGTATTAAAGGCCATACACCTAATGCTTGCTATGTTAGAAACTTTAGTATATCAAGTGGGCATTATGTGTGGGTGAAAAAGGGAACTAACTATGAAGGACCCAAGGCAACTTGGGTACCTAACAAAGAATGATTTGTTTGTGTAGGTATGCTTGAAATCCACATCAAATGTTTGGTATCTTGATAGTGGATGTTCAAAGCATATGACAGGAGATGTACACCAATTTTAATATCTAGTACATAAAGCCAAAGGGTATGTCACATATGGAGACAACACCAAAGGAAAGATTCTTGGCGTTGGAATAGTTGGCACACTTCCATCCATTCAAATTGAGGATGTTCTCTATGTTGAAGGATTAAAGCACAATCTTCTTAGCATAAGTCAACTTTGCGATAGAGGGTTCAAGATCAAATTCAACAAAGATGAATGTCTCATTATGGATGAGGCAACCAATGAGGTAAAACTCAAAGGTATAAGAACTAACAATATTTTTATGATTACTTTAGATGATTTGTCTCTGAAGGTACAATGTTTTATGGTAAACAACAATGACGCTTGGTTATAGCACAAGAGGATCGCTCACATTCACATGGAGCACTTGAACAAATTGGTTAAGCATGACTTAGTTATTGGTCTACCAAAGATGAAGTTCATCAAGGACAAATTATGTAATGCATGCCAAAAGGGCAAACAGACCAAAACAACTTTCAAATCTAAGAATGTGGTGTCTACTACAAGACCACTAAAATTGTTACACATGGATCTCTTTTGTCCATCAAGAATAAAAAGCTTCGGAGGTAATGTATACGCTTTAGTCATTATTGATGATTTTTCTAGATATTCTTGGACTTTGTTTCTTGTGCAGAAAAGTGATGCTTTCAAAGCCTTTAAGAAGTATGCTAAGAAAATCCAAAATGAAAAATCACTAAAGATTGTATCCATAAGAAGTGATCATGGTGGAGAATTCCAAAATGCTCAATTTGAAGAATTTTGTGAAGAACATGGTATCTCTCATAATTTTTCAGCACCAAGAACTCCACAACAAAATGGAGTAGTTGAAAGAAAGAATAGGTTTCTAGTGGAACTTGCAAGAACAATGCTTAGTGATGCAAATCTTCCTAAATATTTTTGGGCCGATGCGGTTAGTACGGCATGTTATGTTGGAAATCGAGTTATCATTAGAACTATAATAAAGAAGACTCCATATGAACTCTTCAAAGGAAGAAAGCCAAATATTGCTCACTTTCACATTTTTGGATGCAAGTGCTTTGTTCTTAACAATGACAAGGATAATCTCGTTGTTTGTGATGATGATGATCCTATAGATTTACCCCCGGAAGATCGTTCAATTGATCAAATTAAGAAATCACCGGAAAATCAAGAAAACATTGTACAACAAGATTCAAATACCAATGATCTACCAAAAGAATGGAGAACTCATAGAGACCATCCTATTGACAAAATTATTGGTGACATTAGCCAAGGAGTATCAACAAGATTGAATCTAAAAGATGCTTGCTTAAATATGGCGTTTGTTTCTCAAATTGAACCTACCAAAGTTGGTGAAGCCTTAGGAGATGATCAATGGATTATTGCTATGCAAGAAGAATTAAATCAATTAGAGAGAAATCAAGTTTGGGAACTTGTTCCTAGACCAAGTGGTAAACACATCATAGGTACCCGATGGCTGTTTAAGAACAAACTTGATGAGAATGGTCTAATTGTTCGAAACAAAGCAAGGTTGGTTGCCCAAGGTTACAATCAAGAGGAAGGAATCTACTTTGAAGAACCATTTGCTCTGGTTGCAAGGTTAGAAGCTATACGTCTTTTACTTGCTTATGCTTGTTCATTAAATTTTCAGCTTTTTCAAATGGACGTCAAAAGCGCATTCTTGAATGGATACATCAATGAAGAAGTCTATGTCAAACAACCCCCGGGATTTGAAGACTTCAAACATCCTTCACATGTCTTTAAGTTGAGAAAGGTTCTTTATGGCTTAAAGCAAGCACCAAGAGCATGGTATGATAGACTTAGCAATTTTTTGTGTGAAAAAGGTTTCGAAAAGGGTAAGGTTGATAAAACCTTGTTCATTAAGAGAATCCAAAGTAACACTTTATTGGTTCAAGTATATGTTGATGATATCATTTTTGGATCGACTAACAAAGAAATGTGTGAGGAATTCTCATTGATGATGCAAGGAGAATTCGAGATGTCTATGATGGGAAAGATGAACTACTTTCTTGGACTACAAATCAAGCAACTAGAAGATGGAATCTTCATCAACCAATCTAAGTATCGCAAAGAATTATTGAAAAAGTTTGATATGGACAATTGTAAAGCAATGAATACTCCAATGGGCTCCGGTACATATGTTGATCAAGATGAATCCGGCACTTCAATTGATATTACAAAGTACAGAGGTATGATTGGTTCTTTATTGTACTTGACGGCAAGCCGTCCTGACATCATGTTTAGTGTTTGTCTTTGCGCTCGCTTTTAAGCAAATCCAAAGGAATCACACCTCATGGCAGTTAAAAGGATCATGAAATATCTTAAAGGAACAATCAATGTCGGCCTATGGTATCCAAAAGGTAGTACTTGCACTTTAATTGGTTATTCTGACGCGGATTATGCAGGTTGTAAAACTGATCGTAAAAGCACAAGTGGTACTTGTCACATTATTGGAAATGCATTAGTATCATGGGCTTGTAAAAAGCAAGCATGTGTTGCTCTTAGCACGGCCGAAGCAGAATACATAGCAGCAGGTAGTTGTTGTGCACAGATTCTTTGGCTCAAGCAACAACTCTGTGATTACGGACTTGATCTCGGATGCATTCCTCTTTGATGCGATAATACAAGTGCTATCAATATTACAAAGAATTCGGTCATGCATTCAAGAACCAAACATATAGATATTCGACATCATTTTCTCCGTGATCATGTACTTAAAGGAGATGTCGAAGTCACTTTTGTGGATACTCATAACCAACTCGCGGATATCTTCACTAAACCGCTTGCTCGAGAACCTTTCTTCAAAATCCGAAGAGAACTTGGTATTTTGGATGAAGGTGATATCTAATGTTTCTCTTAAGATACTTGTCTTAATTTTTAAATGTATCTATTTCACTCTTTTTCCCCATCCTTTTTGATGTTAACAAAGGGGGAGAAGAGAATGCATGTATGTTATTTTGTTTCAAGAAATTGCAGGCCCAAATAAATATCAAACTCTCTCCAAAATTCAAAGAATCATGGACTTAGGGGGAGCATACAATTTAGGGGGAGCCTTGCATTTGCTCAACATGTTCGCTACACAAAACAACATGAACATTTCAAGAAATCGTTTTCAAGACTTGGTTGTCATCATCAAAAAGGGGGAGAATGTAATTGCAAGCTTCTCAAGTCATATTTAAAGCATGTGTTTTGATGAAGACAACTTGGACATCAACTTTCAAAGGATGTGCAAAAAGCTTATCAACATCAAACAAAAAGTCTTGAAGATTATTGAAGAATTATTGAAGAAATCATCAAATGTCAAAATGGTATAAATAATTCTTTAAATCTTCAATATAGATGTTCACAATATGCATTCATCAACATATACATATTCCATAACTTTAACATCAAGAAAAACTTTGTTTGAAATATCTTTCAAAATGTATTTTTGAAAATAAACCTTTAGGAACCGGTTCCTCCCTAACAGGGAACCGGGTTCCAGCTTTTCTCAAAAAACATGTCCCTGGTTTTTGTACCAGGAACCGGGTTGTACCAATAGGGGAACCGGTTCCTGCGTGATAAATTTGAATTCAAAATTATAACGTTCACTAAGAACCGGGTTCTGTCAGTGTCGGAACCAGTTCCTAGCGAACCAATGCAGCTTTTACTTTGTTTTTTGAACATTTTTCAAGTGGTATCTTTTCATGAATGCATTGCAACTTTTCATATGAATTGGCATGAATGAAGAGGTTCTTACAACTTTATAAAATGCAGATTTTCTTATTTTCAAACAATGTTCAATACTTCAATTTTCAAATTAACAAATATCCTTCTTCATTAACAATTTTCTCATTTACTCACATTTGAAATTATACTTTCATGTGTTCATAATTTTGTGAAACTTTCCATATACACTTTCATTATCATTTCAAGTTTCATTCATACATTGTGAACATTTATATACATTGTTGAGAATTGTTTTTATCTTGAAGAAGAAGATCAATTAAAGATTGATAAAGCTCTCCATATACTTCAAAATTAATCATTGTATTACTTAAAGATTTTCCCTTACTATCCAGGATTGTTGGAAGTAAGTGTTGTGATTTGAAGAGGATTGTTCTTCATTCACATTAGTGTTTGTTTGGTCTTAAAGGTGTTAAGAACCTTTGATCACCCTATATGTTAGATAGTAAGCATAGGTTGTACAATCATTCTAACTATAGTGAAATCTCTTTCGTGTTGGAAAGGGGACTGGAGTACTCTCAGATTGTGAGGGGAACCAGGATATATCACCGTGTTCTTTACTTTTCCGCATTTATCGCTTTCATCACCATAATCAGGAAAAGATAAAGATATAAACAAAACCTTCAAACACTTAACCAAAAATTACTACCAAGCATTCTCATAAAATCGAATAAATTTTATAAGACCTAATTCACCCCCCCCCCCCCCCTCTTAGGCACTACGAGACTTACAGTTGGGATAACGTTTGAGCTGTCCACAAATCCCCACAGAGCCACTTCCATGGGATTATCCCCACAAGAGTAGTCTTATCATACTTATCAGCAAATTCCCCCCAGCGGGTAACAGAATATGATCTTTTTCCCAGTGATATCAATCACTTATGGAATCTCACTCAATATAGTTTACGGAAATTCTCCTTCCCAGCTGAGTTTATTCCTCCAAAAGCTGTAAAACCCTCTACATTTTTCTTCTCTCCAGTAGAACTCATTTCCTCAGCAAGGGCGTTTCCTCAACAGAGTACTTCTCCGTCAATAGGGTTTATTTCCCCAACAGGGTTTATTTCCCCAGTAGGGTTTACTTCCCCAGCGGAGTTCAATCTCCCAAACTTGAGTCTATTTCCACCACAAATCCCCGACATGATTCCCACCTCTAGCAAAGGACTATCCGAGTTGTTATCCCCAGAGTTTGCTACTAAATATGAAACCAGATTAGGTATCATTCAACCTTATTCTCTCAGACGACTCAGTATCCAACCCATCTCTTTTATCCCCAATAATGGTATATAAGAATTAAATTCCTTGGTAGAGCGATGAACGACCAATGATTTTGAACTATTTTCCCCAAACAGAAATCAACGTTCCCCAGTGGAGTATCCTCAAGCAGAAAGCAGGAATCCCTAGCGGAAACATTCCAGACGAGATTGAAGATTACACATATTCTTCCTCCCTAACACTATTCAGGGATTTATTTTCCCCAACGAGATGTTATACGAAGCTACACTTCAACGACATTTCACATTCATCCATCATTTACAAACGTCATAGCATATGCATACGAAACACATATAGCACGATCTCATTTATTTTGAGAACATCATTGCGCAATGCATTTCATACATCATGATATTGCATACAGCTAACTCTTTACCTTTTAAGGTAAAGTCTACAAATAGACAAATATTATCAACAATTTTCAAATAGGTCGCAGATTAATTCCTGAAACAAGACAAGGCAACTATCTATATGACCGGACACAGGTTAATTCCTGAAACAAGACAGGACAACTATATATGGAAGCAAATTCTATAGTAACTCCTGAAACAGAATGGAGAAACTATCTATACAACCGAGCAAAGATTAACTCCTAAAACAGGACGGGGAGACTATCTTTATCACCAAGTAGTATTAACTCCCTAAACAGGAAGGGTTTACCAACAAAAGCAAATTGTAGATCAATTCTTGAAACAGGACGAGGCGACTATCTACATGAACAGGTTGATGATTAACTCCTGAAAAAGAACGGGGAAACTATCTATACAATCGAGCAAAGATTAACTCCCAAAACAGGACGAGGCGATTATCTTTATCACCAAGGGGTATGAACTCCCGAAATAGGACGAGATTACCAGCAAAAGCAGATTGTAGATCAATTCCTGAAACAGGACGGGGCGACTATCTACATGACAAGCAGCTACCCAAACACTTTCCCCAGAAAGTCATTCCAGCATCTTTTTCCAGTTGAAGTCGGGCGTATACATCTTTATAATATATTTTCTAATTGAAGTCGGGCGTAGACATCTTCTAGTACATCATTATGACAAAATCAAGCATAGATTTCTTCTGAAACTCTTCTAGGCGTACACTCGTTCTAAAGGCATCTTCTAAAGACAAAGTCGGGCGTAGACTTAGTCTGATTTTTCTTATCAACAATTATCCTAGATGGCATCTATAAGCCCATATCTGACGACTCTCCATCACCTCTGGATGGCATTTATAAGCCCATCTCCGAAAATATTACGTCACTCTCCAAATGGCATCTTTAAGCCTATTCCCGATATAATCAACCAACAGTGTTACTACTTGCATAGGTGGGTGAAAATTTTTGGGCAATTAAGTGTTCAATCATCTTCTACCTTCAAGTCACGAACGGCAGATGCACCAATTAACTTTTCAGGTTTAAGAAGATGAACAGGGGCAACTTTTTGCCCCAAAATTTTCCCTCTTCATTTTACCTTTAGTGGCTTATGTTTCATCACATACACTTCATATATTGTGATGGGCTCAAGATTATCCACCAAGCAAGAGATTGATCTTCTCAAGGAAACTTGGGTGGGATATCATGTTCATGATTTTCTTTCAAGATCATTGGCTCTTTTGGCTTCTCAAGAATCGTTGAGAGATTAGGGTTTGATCTTCAATCACCATCTCCTAAGATATTCAATCAAAAATTAGGGTTTTGGCCCCTTTCAAGCTGCGAGTTTTATTTTCATCAAGACTTGAATTCTATGAGCAATTTATGGCCCAAAGTGTCAAGTATGACCATTGGATTCATCACAATATTATTCAAAGCATTACATTGGATGATTGTTGAAATTTAAACCTATTTGACTAAAAAGTCAACTTTTTGACAAAGGCATTTCTTGACTTTTTTCTTGAGCAACTTGGTTCTCAATGACTCAAATATGTCCTAAGGCAAGCTCATATGGATTATGGACTCTTGGCTTGCATTATTTAAAGTTCAATTACTTGATCTTGGTGATTTGGATCATTTGAGCAAAAGTCAACAAAAGTCAATTGTTGACCAAGAGGACTTTTGGTCAAAGTTAAGGATAATGATCATGTTTCAACATCATATGGCCTATGGTTTAAGAAATGCAAGAGAAAGATTTTGAATCTAACTTGTTCATGAAGTAACTTTCTTTACTGTGGATCAAGGCTACCTACATTTGGCTTAATCAGATAATTCAAATTTTCTGTTGATATGAGTTGGTCACTCAACTATAGAGATTTTGGTCTCATAAACCTTGAAATAATGTTTTGATGCTTGGGCTTAATCATGGACCTTAGGAGTCTTCTTCATTGCAACTGAATCCTTTTTGTGGTTCTTCAAAAAATACAAACTTGAAGTTGATTTTAGCTTTAATTTAGAGTCAATTTAATGAAGTTTATTTCTTCATCACATTACATCTCCCTCTTTCTATCCATTTTTATCACAATATTCCTTATCACCTGGTCATTATTTTGGAAGTATGATTCAAAGTTCTTGGATTTCTCAAAGGGGGGTTTTAAAAGAAGTGTTGCAAAGGGACTTGTTGTATTCATTCAATATGGGGAGTTTTATTCAAAGTATTGTCAAAATCATTGAAATATTGCATTCAAGATTTAACTTCTTTTACAAGCACTTTGGAAAAAGTTTGTTTTACAAATTTCATTTTGAAAAGAATTACAAGGTTGAATGATTTTTGTTCCTAAATCACTTCAAATTACAAGACAAATTTAATTCTTATAAGGAAAATGAAGAGAGTTTCTAAACTCATTCTAATCTATCCTATAAGATTATAAGGCAACACTTCAAAATGCTTCACACTTCAAAGCTTCCTTCTCCAAGCTTCATGCTAGCCACAGGTTCCTTCCAGCCTTTGCCAACCATCATTACTCATGAAACAAAATAAAAGAGAATTTGGTTAGCAAAAAGATTGAAGCATTGGAACTTAAAAAACAAACATAAAAGATTTCACACAAAAAATTTCTCAGTTCATCATTAGGGTTTTGTTCAAGGAATCAGAAAAAGGGTTGTTTCTCAATCATGTTCAAGCGTACATTATAGCCTCATAAAATTAGAATTTCAAGGTTTAATCATAGGCAGTAATTCATCTATTGCAAATCACAAATGAATATTGGTTCACAAGAGACAAAGTGAGAAGAGACAAAGATTAAACTAAGAATTCCATCACAGTTCCAGCCCAATGGCAAAGTACGAAATGTCACATTTTCGAGCCCCACAAGCATATCAGAAAAGATAAAAAAGTTATCTCAACAAGTACATATAAAATTTTCAGCCCCAACAAGCATAGCAGAAATCAAAAGTCTAGCCCAACAAAAGCCTCATATTGCATTTGTCTCAACAGAAAAAATCAGCAGTACATCTCATTATGGGCCTAAATTCCATTTTTACTTCAAATCATAAAAGATAAGTTTGGTTCACAGTAAAGACAGTAAAAAGAAGTTTGGCATCACAGCTCAATAAAAAATGACTACAGTAAAGTTCAAAAGAATCAACAATAACATAATCGCAGTTCCAGCCCAATAGAAAAGTACAGATTATCACATTCACAAAACCAGCAAAGCATCTCAAAAAATATAACAAAAAAGAAAGTTAGAAGCCCAATACTGGAATAAATTCTTACAGTCCATCCATCCCAATCATTGAGTCCATCAACAGAAAAACCCTAGAGTAATTTCACAGTATATAAACATTCACTTGCACAAAGATTAGAGAAAGCATTGTTCATATGAGAAGAAAAAAAAAGCAAAAGCTACGCAAGCATCCAACACAAAAACCCTAAAAATTTCATCACCTCCCTTATCTCAAAACCATTTAAAAAATTGTTCATAGGAAAAAGAAAAGAGGTCATCATTCATACACATCCGCGGACAATAAACATAAACCCTAAGCTATCATCATCATTTTTGCAACATCAAACCCTTCAGAATCAAAGGAGAAGGATAAAGTTATGAATCAGACATAAAACAAAGAGAAAGATCAGAACAATCTCACCAAGTGGTAAAACATGTCACAAAAACGCTTCTTTCCTCTCCTTTCCTTTCTCCTTCGTTTTTCCTTCATAATTGCTCTATTCATTGCACGATTTTGCATCTATGGTTTCGTACTCCCATTCTAGATCTAGGGCTAACCATTTGGTTTCTATAAAAATGAATCACATATTACTAAATAGTAGAAGATAAAGAATCAAAAGATGTAATAAAGTGTTAGAAAGGAGCTATGTTGTTGCCGTCACCGCCGTGATGTGATTTTCGATGCGGCCTGTTCTTCATCTCCGGCAGAGATCCATCAGAGAGTGAGAGAGAGTGGAACAAATTAGAGAGAGATATTTTTTGATAAATGAATTAGTGTGTTTAATTTTTTTGTTTTATTTGTTAACATTTTTATTTAAGCCCTAATCTGGTGGTGACAATTGTCACCACCTCTAATCCTCCACCTGTTAAATCCTACATATCATCCCCACCCTCCTACTATGCACCCTCATTCAAAATTGTTATATCATTATCATCTCGTCATTTTCCAGCATTAACACATGCATGCGCCAGTCCACCATAAACACTCTCTTGGAGCACTCACACCGGATCCAGCAGTACTCCAACAATTGGACTTCCCCTTTACTTGGGCCTGGACAAATTTCTTTCCATACCTCCTAGATTTTACTTTGCACCGGATTCCTGGTTGTTATTGGGCCAAGCAAATTTCCTTTTTGCACCACCAGATTTCTTCAATTGTAGGCCCATTAAGTTTCTTTATTTCTCTTTATTTATTTTATATTTTTTTTTTCTTTGCTTATTAATTTATTTTGATATTATAGTTAAATTTGTTAATAGATTAATATTGTTTTAAATAATTATTAGTTTTAAAATAATTTTGATTTGATATTATTAATTAAATTATTAATTAATTTTATCAAATGAAAAGAGTTTTAACTCAAATAATTATTTAATAGTTTGGACTTGTATTGTGTGATTAAATTATACCTTAGGTGTCTACTTCTTATGTCATCCCCATTCATAAATTTGTACCCCCCATTCCCGAAGCATTGTAGTAGCGCAGAATTTTATCTTCCGCACTTTACCTTTTTTACTTATCATTATATTGTAATTAGGCGTGTTTGGCAAGATTTAAAATCAACTGCTAGATAACCCTAATCAAGACAAATTAACTTAAATCAAAACATTATTCACACACGCACTTCTAGGGTGACCTCCCTTGTTGCCTTCGGATAAAACAATCATGTCCCTCGAACGTGGGACGCTTTAGCAAGGACACTCGATCAAAAAAGATTCTTGTCCATCAATGACCTTTCAAGGTTGTCTTCAGTAAACGATCTTAGTCCCTTAGGAAAATTGCTAAAGTGTCCTACAAGTTGCCTACTATGACTGTACGATGACCCGCGCATGTCCCTTACATCTAACGATAGAGCTTCCTACTAACTAATGGTAGGATAGCACTACCTAAAGGAGGAGGAAAAGAACGAAAGACCATTAAGTAGGTAGATCGCTCGTAATCTCTTGCTCACAAACTAAAACAGTTTTCACACCTCACACTTTCAAAAAAAAACAACTACTATAAAAAATGCTTTATAAACACTCTTGAGGACTAATATAAGGGTTATTATAAAGAAAACTGCCTTACATTGACATCTTCAAAACACTTTTTTTCAAAACAACACTTTCTTTCAATAAATATTTTCAAAAAAAACATTTTGTATACATTCTCAACGATGCGAGAGTCATTACAAAATTGATGCACTTAGGCATTTTCAAAATATTTTCAAACATACACAAACACAAAGTATTTCAAAAGTGAGCTAGCGATTAAGAGCCCGTAGATAACTCCAGATGAAAAGGGTGATAATACCTTCCCATTTCATAACCTACCCCCTTTACCCAAAAAATTCTCAAAAGTTGTTTCATGTTCTTTTCACCCTTTCCTTTATTGGATAAAAGAAAAGTCAATGGCGACTTTTGCTATTCATAACATTTGCGATAAAAGGCAAAACCTAAAAGCCAATTCTCCCACCGTATTATAATATGAATAGTTTAGACACAGATATTGTTGTGTGCAAGTTACCTCTTCAAGAAGACTGTCCTCCGATCAAACAAAAGCTTCCTTCCATCAAACAAAAGCTTCGAAGAACTAATCCCGAGATGTCCAAGAAGATTAAAGTTATTTCTTATCCACCATGGGTCCTAAATATTGTGTTGGTACCAAAGAAAGATGGCAAAGTCAGGATGTGTGTTGATTATAGGGACTTGAATAGAGAAAACCCTAAAGAAGATTTACCATTTTCCCATGTTGATATTTTAGTGGAGAATACTGCTCAATCAAAAGTGTTTTCCTTCATGGGTGGCTTCTCTGGTTACAACCAGATAAAGATGGTTGCTGAAGACATGAAGAAGACAACTTTCATTACACCGTGGGGAACATTTTTCTATAAAGTGATGCCCTTTGGTTTGAAGGATGCAGAGGCAACTTATCAACGTGCTATGGTTACTCTCTTTCATGACATGATGCATAAAGAGATTGAAGTATACATTGATGATATGATTGTCAAATCTTAGACAGAGGAAGAACATCTGGTCAATTTTTTGAAATTGTTTGAAAGACTAAGAAAATTCATATTGAGGCTGAATTCGAACAAGTGCAACTTCGGGGTGAGATCTGCCAAGCTATTGGGCTTTATTGTAAGCGATAAAAGTATCAGGGTTGATCCTGCTAAAGTAAAAGAAATACAAGAAATGCCTGAACTGAGAACAAAAAAGGAAGTATATCGTTTCTTGGGAAGATTAAACTACATTTCTAGATTTACCTCTCATATCACAGCCACGTGTGAACCATTGTTTAAAATGCTAAAGAAAGATCAAGCGGTCAGGTGGAATAACAACTATCAATGAGCATTCAACAAAATAAAAGAATATTTGCAGAAACCTCTAATCCTTATGCCCCTATTGGAGAGAAAGTCGTTAATCATGTATCTAACAGTTCTAGAAAATTCCATGGGTTGCATGCTCGATCAACATGACGATACTGGAAAGAAAGAATAGACCATCTATTACTTAAGCAAGAAGTTTAGAGGGTGCGAGTCAAGGTACTCTTTGCTTAAAAAGACGTGTTGTGCACTTGCATGAGCCGCCAAATGCCTGAGACAATACATGTTGACACATACCACCTACTTGATATCCAAGATAGATTCCATGAAGTACATATTTTTGAAGCCAGCTCTCACAGGCAGGGTAGCCAATTCGCAGATGATTTTTACTAAATACAACATCCAGTATACTACTCAGAAAGCCATCAAGGGTAGTGTATTGGCGGGTTATCTTTCTCACTAACCTGTGGATGATTATCAGCCGATCATAATAGAATTCCCAAATGAAGACATCATGTATATCAGAGATTGAAATATTCCTAGCCTAGAAGAAGGACCCGAACCAGGATTGTGTTGGACGCTCGTGTTCGATCGTGCCTCAAATGCTATGGGAAATGGTTTTGGAGATGCCATTACTGCTCATGCCGATTTTCATATTACTTTCACACCCAGAATCTATTTCGAGTGCAATAATAACATGGAAGAATATGGAGCTTGTATTTATGAGATTGAAGCTGTAATTCATTTGCGAATCAAGTTTTTGAAAATTTTACGGAGATTCAGCTCTTGTGATTATCCAGATTAATGGAGATTGGGAGACTCGTCATCCAAATTTGATTCCCTACAGAGAGCATGTTATGAAGTTGATTGCGTACTTTTAGGAGATCAAATTTGAACACATCTCGAGGGAAGAAAATAATCTTACAGATGCTTTGGCCACTATGTCATCCATGTTTATGGTAAAGTGGGCTAATGAAGAGCCTTTGATCACTATCATGAGGTTGGATGAGCCAAAATTTTGTTTTGAATCTGAAATTGAATTGGATGGTAATCCATGGTTTCATGATATCAAAAGTTACCTTGAAGCTCAAGAGTATCTTGAAGATGCGTCTGTCACGGACAAAAAGTTTTTGAGAAGGATCTCAGCCAAGTTTTTCCTCAATAATGGGGTTCCCAAGAAGATCATTACTGATAATGGGTTGAATATCGACAATAAGATGATGAAAGAGTTGTGAAAAAGCTTCAAGATCAAGCATCACAATTCTTTTCTATATCGTCTGAAGATGAATGGCATTGTTGAAGCGGAAAATAAAAATATTAAGTAGATTATGCAAAAGATGGTGGTAACCTATAAGGATTGGCATGAGATGCTTCCTTTCGCTTTGCATGGCTACCGTACTTCAGTGCGTACTTTGACTAGGGAAAACTTGTTCTAACTTGTTTATGGAATGGAAGCAGTCTTACCTGTGGAAGGTGAGATTCCTTCTCTAAGGATTATCAAAGATGTTGAGCTTGATGAAGCTGAATGGATGCAGAATCGGTTGGATCAGTTGAACCTCATCGACGAGAAAAGACTAGCAGTTGTGTGTTATGGTCAGGTGTACCAAAAGAAGATGAGAAGAGAATTTTACAGGATTGTGCATCCTCAAGGCTATCAAGCTGGTGACCTTGTTCTGAAAAGAATTATTCTTCCTCAAGGAGATCCCAGAGGCAAGTGGACTCCAACATATGAAGGATCATTTGTTGTAAAGAAAGTATTCTCTGGCGGAGCCATGATGCTTACGATGATGGATGGTGAAGACATCCCACTCCCTATGAATGAAGATGTAGTAAAAAAATACTTCACATAAAAGAGAACTGATGAGTCAACGGCTCAAGAAAAAAAGGGCATCCCGGCGAACCACAAAAAATGAATAAAAAGATACGGGAAAAATTAGGGATAAAAATAAGAAGTGAAAAAAGAATGAAAAAGAATAATAAGTGCACCCACTAAGTTGAAAACCCGAAACAACGGCTTAGGCAAAAAAGGGTATCCAGGTGGATTGAAAACCCGAAAGGGTGATCCAGGAAAAAGTTATGGATTTAAAGCGAATGACTACATCTAGCGTCGGATCTTTGATTTCATCTACTACTATAGTTGGTCACCCTGAAGGGTAAGAGTTGATCCAATCATCTTCTTCAGAAAGCAAAGTGACAAGAGCTTCAAGGTCATAAGAGTTATAGCTGAATCAGAACCTGATTGATATCCATTTTCACATTGTCATTTTTGCAATACTCTTTTGTTTTTCTTTTGCAATTACCTCTTTCTAGGAATTTCTTCTTGATGTAGATGCATATTTACATGCCAATTTCAATGAATAAAAGACTTATTTTTTATCTAAAAGCTTGCTTTATTTTCTATTATTGTTTTGTTTACAAAAATGCCCGGTACCTTTTTGATAAACATTTGCATTTGAATATTTGATGGTTTTGCATAATATGATAAATAAATTACAAATATTACTCTTAAGTTGTATGTAACTTGGTTAGTAGACAAAGTCATCATGCTATACCTGGGGCACATTTGGTGTGGTTACTTTTGCAGGAATTGTCGTTCATTCGCTCATGTGTAAATTGCCAAAACTAGAACAACATCTTTCAAGGTGACTACGGTATCCCCAACTTAGGTCATTTCCTCAGCATCATTGAAGTTTCTACTTCTCCCTAGTGCGTCTTCCCCAAGAAAAGGGTATGTGGCTAAAAGTTTGGCTAATTTGGAAATTCTTGAATAATGCCCCAGCAATACTTGAAGTTTTCTTCTCCCCAGCACCGCCAAGCAAAGAATCCTTGAATGATGGTTTATGATTGATGAGATTTCTTGGTAGAGAGTCTACATCCCTAACAGATATGTGAAGTTTTATGCTCATTAAAGAATTTCTATTCTCCAAAGTAGATCGTTCTCATTGCCCGACCGATAGTTCAGGTTGAGAATTTTATTATTCCCCAACGAGTCGCTTCACGAAGATTTCTTATTCAAGAATCCTCTTGTCTCCCCCAACGGAACCTTATATTGAGATTCCTTATGCTGAGAATATTTTCTCATCCACCAGCCAAGTTTGTTTGAGAATTGTTCATTTTTCCCAAGTTGAGTCGTGTTGAAAATTGTCTCACTCCCCAAAAGAGGCTACTTTCTGAGATCTCTGGCTCAAGATCTTTTATCTCCCCAACTAAGTAGCCTTGTGGAGATCTCTTACTTAGGAGTTATTTTCCCCGGCTGAGCCGTTTCATCGAAAGTTCTTTTACAATGATTTTCCCTTTTACCTAGTAGAGTTTGATCCTGGATATTGATAAGTTTCTTACCCGAGGTTTCTCATATCCCTGACATGGCTCGTTCTTATTGAAGATTGTTCGTAAATCTTCAGTTGAGCTTCTTATGCCAAAGTAACCTCCTCTCCAGCAAGTGTTTTATGCATAAGTTCTCTTATGTCCAGCATGGGTCCTCATATTCCTAGCAGTACAAGTTTCTGTTATCCCCAGGAGAGAGGTTAACAAATTATTCCCCAAGCACTCAGAGGTGAATTTTTATTCCCTACATGTCCCATATTAATGATGTCCACCCCAACAATGTCCAATATTCATTTTGCGTTCCTTCTTAGAGTTTACAGTTTCAATATGATCTTCTCCAACAAAGTTTGCAATTTATTTTTAAAACTCCCTTTAGAGTTTGTAGCCTGTATTTACTGGTTACTTAGCTTGTTGCTCAACATAGAGTTTTAACATTTCAAGGGCTTTTCTCCAAGCGGTCCCTTGTATCCTCTTTTCTCCAGCAGAATCATGCATCATCGCATTACATCCTCCAAGAGTATTGTTTCCATTCCTCTTTGGAACATTACTCCATGAAAATAATAATTAAAACATAAGCCATTGTTGTTTCTATTTTCCCCCAGTGGATTTTCTAATAACTTTGGATTATATACCCAACAAGGTCAATTTACCCTCAATATCCCAGTTTCACCCTATACAAATATCTTTTCATGTTACCATTTAAGCGGTCGAGTGTCTGCTCATTTATTTTTGTAATGGTATAGTTCTTCTCTGGCGCATTTCTCTTGGGTTTAGTCTTTACTACCTTTAATGGTTCATTTCAATATATATTGGTGTACCTTTTGAATACCAGTCTTACCCTGATATTAATTTTAGCCTAGTATTATCTAGTTTCTCTTAGGTCGAGTTTTTATCTCGTTACCTTTGCGCGTGCAATCCGTTTTTGTCCTGGTACTCATCTTTGGACTAGCTTTTACCACTAGTCTTTTTGAGTCGAGTTTGCTACTCGTTTTTAAGTCTCATCTTTGGACCAGTATTATCTAGTCTTCTTGAGCCGAATATTTATTCGTTATTTGTCTCTTTTTTCCTTTGGTTCATTCAGCATCGTCCACTGTCTACCCCCGATTGAGACCAGCAGGTGTCTTTTTGAAATACACACTTTCTAGTCACTTTGCTATAAGACCCAATTTCTATAGTTGTCCTTTTGAGTACTTTTTCAGAGTCTAGTTTCTACTAGTTCCTCTTAGGTCGAGTTTTTACCTCGTTACCTTGTCTGTACACCAATTTCTACCTGGAGCATTCTTTATAGTACTCTCTAAAGGTCGGGTCTCTGCTCGTTACCTTTCCTCAATCCCACCAGCGTTCAGCTAGCATGCAAATGGTTTTGGTTCAGTGTCTATTGTCCCCTATTGATAGAGACCAGATTAGCCTAGTATTACCCTTCAGATATAATGTCTATTATCATCTTTATATTCTAGTTTCTACTAGTCCTATCTTGGGTTGAGTTTCTAATAGTCATCTTGGGTTAGTTCCAATTTCTATTGGTCTACCTTTTCAAAAGTCCAATTTCTATTGGCATACCTTTCAAGTCCAGTTTCTACTTGTACTTCTTGGTAAGGTCTAGTAACAACTAGTCTTCCCTTCATTTGCTCATGATACTTGAAAATCCAATCCAGTTGTTTAATACCATAAAATTTCAGAAAATATGAAAAAATATAGTTACTGGTGTTTCTGCACCTTTGCTTTGTCCAGAGTGCAAATGTTTGGGTTCTTTTAGTATTCATTCATCTTCCACCTTGAACGTTTGAAAGTTGTCGCTTTTTCTCACTTGTCAAGTTTAAGATGATTGAATAGGGGTAGTTGTTGCCCCTCAAAATGTGCCCTCTTCTTTTTAACCTAAATGGCTTATGTTTCATCATACACATTCATACATTTTGATAGGATCAAGGTACTTTGATTCTCATGGTCTTCTTCAAGACATAGAAGTTAGTTGTATTGACAATCAGTGTAAGGAGGATCCCATAACCTTATTCTTTTGATCACTCAAGCTACAAAGGTTTCTCATACCTCAAGGCATCTCAATTATCTCATTGGTTCATGAGAGGATTGAAATTTTCAAGAGTGTTGGTTTGAATCAGTTTCCTCGTATTTGTCTCTTGAGATTAGGGGTTTGGCCAAATGAAGTGTTTGATGCTTGTATGGTCCATATTTATGAAGAAATATCCTCTCATCATCATATAAGACATTTTTGTTCAAGAAGTTCTTCAGCATGTTCTATAGAATTAGGGTTTTGAGCTTGGATTATCATCTCCTAGCATTAGGGACCAAATTAGGGTTTTGGATTTAATCAGGATACCTCTGAGTTTTTGACTCAAAATTGATTCCATGCTTCTCAACATGTCCCTAGGCTGTTATGGTTGAAAGATTGATCATTAATTTTGATTGGAAGAGGATCCATTGCACATATGAACTCAAAACAATTGAATTGGGGAAAATTCAATTGTACAGTCAAAAAAGTCAATTCCTGACTTTTTAAGGTCAACATGGTGTTCAATAGGTCAAACATGTTCAATGTGTGAGATTTGTCCAAGTTGAATCTCAAAACTCAAGAAAATCAAGGATGTTGACTTATATTTACTATTTGGACACTTAAAATTTTTTCTAAGTTTTTGGGATTTTTGTGTTCATCCACCACTTTTTGAAAAGACATAACTCCTTCATCTTTAATCAAAAATTTGCAAACTCATAGTCTTTGGAAAGAGAAATTTTCATACTACATTTTGTCCCTGAGGGTTTATCTCTAAAAAGTCCTTGGATTTCAAGATATTTGAGCAAGAAGTGATGCATTCATTCCAGTTTAGTGTTTGGGACATAGAGAAATTTTCATGCCTCTCATTCAGTTTCAACCTCTTGACTTTCAAGTAAATTTTCTTCATGATTTAAGCTCTAATTCAATTTTCCTCCAACATCAAATATATTCTCTGTTTCAAGACCTTTCCAAACATATAAATAACTCCTCAAATGGATCAAAATCGATTAAGTTGTGGTTGGAGAAAGTTGGTTCGTTCCATATGGTCATGTCTTCCAAATACCAATAATTTTTCTCTAGACTTTCATCAAACAACTTCAAGGTATGTGTTCATAACAAATATTCTCCTTGAAGCACACCTCAATTGGATAACTGATCAACATAAAAAATAAAGATTGAAGCTTCCTCTTCAACTTTGAATCAAACTTTTTTTCATTTATGCATTGTAGAGAGAGTATTCAAGTTTTTAATTTGGGGTTTGGAGATGTCAAGTTACCAACATTGTTAGCTCGCGTGTGCAAGAGGCCCGGCCTTTCCTAGCCAGTCCAATTTTCATCTTTTCCATGCCAAATTTTCAAGAACTTGTAAGCTTCCATTTGATTTGATTCCATCATCAAAGTTGTTGGACTTAAAGAAACCTTTCCAAAAAGCTAAGGGTCAACTCAAATGGTGGAAATATTAGTAAGATAATTGCTTTGGGATGGAGCATTTGTTCACGTGCATGATACTGGCAACAAGTTAAGTCAGAATTAGAAATTCTTTGCACAAAGTACAAATTCACTGCATGATCCTTACCATGCACCTCATACACACGCTTTATGCCCTGCTTGCATCATTATTTTCCCAATATATCACAAACAAATATGAGAAGCTCATGCATGCATGTTTCTCGTGCCTTGCCAAAGAGGGAAAATTCCCTCCAAATTCTCTCTCACCCATATGCATCTGCAGCTCATATATCACACGCTCCTCTCACTCTTTTCACCCTCTATTTTCTCTTCAAAATGCAACAAGCTTCCTCTCTTTTTCACACAAAACTAAAGGCACCGTGCTTGCTTCCTCAAGTTATCTGATTTACCACATTTTCCCTCTAACGGTCTCAGACTTCACAATGACCACATTTTCCCTCCAATAGACTCAAAATTCACAATAACCTCACTACACTCGAAATTCTCTCTTCATTCTTAAAAAAATTTGCTCCGAGCTTCTCTAATCTCCAGCTTCATATCTTAATTCCCCTTCATTTTATTCATATTTGGAGCTTAGGAATCAAGTTACTCTGGGTTTCTTGCTCTTGTAATCAGAGGTTTAGTGAATTTATTTTTCACTTCGAGGTAAGCATCCACGGAACATTAGGTGTTAGAGATATATTCCTTAATGTATATGGTTGTGCATCTTGAAGCTTGATTCATGATTTTGAGTTTTCTGAATTTTGTGCAATTCAAGTTTTTAGGGAATTTCATGTTGTTTTTCCTTGTTGATCTTGCCTTGTTTGAGAAATCTATGAGTAGCATGTTAATCCTTGTTGTTTTGTGACCAACTTTGATGTTTGGATCGTATCATTTGGTTGAGTAGTGAAGGAGAAATCTGGATCTGAAATATGCTTGTTAAATCTGAAATTTGTGTTTCGATTTGTTGTTGCAATTTCACCTGTACATTAGTTTCTGTGCTCAGATTTCTTTATGATGCATGCTTTTTTTGTAAAAGTTTTTGATCATATGTTGCTCCTTGAAGTTTAATCTTTAGCTTTGGTTTTGATTGCACTTAATTTCATTGAGAAACAAGAGAGATATGAAGCTTTGAAAATAGTGTTTTGAAAGTGTGTTATCGTGTTAGGGTTTATCTCCATAACAGGGATGATGAGGTGTCGCCTTTTCATTGAGCATGTATAACAGCTTTTCGCAACGCTTTTTGATAACAATAGGTGTAATAGATCCAGTTTTTATTTTGAATTTTATTTCATTTTAATTGTTTTGTCAAATTTATTTTAATTAGTTTCATCTATTTAAAAATTACACAAAAAATATTTTATACTTTATTTTAAGTCTTCTTTTGGAAAATATTTTTATTTGAGGATTTTTATTATTTTTGGTTAAATAAAAAATTAACATATATAAACAGGTGTTTAGTCACTTTATTTAGCATTTTGATTTTATTTCCTAATTTTCATAAGTATAAAAATTTACCAAAAATACTTTCTAACTTTCTTAAGATGTTAGGTTAATCTTGATATTTTCATCTCATTCTTATTATTGATTTCTATCTGATTTTAAAATTTGTGAAGTTTGAATATCGTTTTGCTAATTTTACTTGTTTATGTTACAAGTTTGATTTAATTCCCTAATTTCCTCAACTTGTAAAAGCCAAAACCAATTAGATTAGGGTTCTTGGATGAGTTAAGATCCTGAAAATAGTTTTTTTTTAATCTTAAACCTTGATCTTATATTTTTCACAAATTATTTTGTTAAACATGTCTACTTGAAGCACTTTGCTAAGTAGTCTTGATGTTAGCATTTCAAAACCATACTTCTTCTTCAATCCAAGAACCATAAGAATTTCTACTGGCTTTTAGAAGTCCTTAGGAAGTAAGTATTCATTTGGTTTGAATTTACTAGCCCTCTTTATATTTTTAACCTAATTTTGTATTGAAAATATCCATTGAAACTTGCTTGAGCTTCTTGCCTTTCATTTGCTAGCTTATGGAAATTTTTTGGGGCGTAGTTAGTACACTTAGAAGCTATCAAAAAAATCAAGACTCCCTTTATTCAACAAAAGAAAATAGATGCACTTTGTATCTATCCTTTAATGTTTCTTTGGACTATTCTCAATCACCTGGGTGTTACCCACGCGGAGGCAACATTCAAGCAGAAAGGGTGAGTAACTCATAATCATTATATATAATATAAGGAATAGACATAGTAAATATGCACATAAGCAAGGCATGACACGTCATTATAACTTCATGTTATACTCACACCTCCACAACTTCATCAATACATGTACACATATCATCATACACAATGTATCATTAAACATCATAAATAAATCATTATGCGATGTTACATAGAATGTATATGAATTTCATTTGACTCATTCATGTGGTACCAAAACTTCATTGATGACTCACCCATCGTTATCTCCAAAGATCCCCACCATAGGATCGATTCCCGCTTGGAACCAGAGCACTTCACTCTTACCCCCAATCCATACTATGGGATTGTTACATTCACTAGACAATCGTCTTATCATCCTCACTAGACCGAAGTCCTAATTTCACTGGATTGAAGTCCTAAAATATTCCATGAATGCATGATATGCAACAACATAAAACAAACAACCACGGCTAGTCAAACAACACATCATCATTCATGTTTACATCACAACATATCATCATCATAACATCATATCATCTTAATATCCATATATCATCATAGTTATCAACACAACATCATAATATCATCATAGTAGTTAACATAACATCATAACATAATCATACTAGTCAACACAACATCATAACATCATTGTCATAGACAAGGCATCATCATAAGCAAAACATCATCATAAACAAAACATCATTGTGATTCAACATGGGGAACTTACTTATATTTTAACTTAGGTGTTAGAGATATATTCCTTAATCCTCATATTTCTACATATAATTAAAGTTCATTGTGTTATCTATCCAACACTTTGAACGACACCTCAATCTGAGCTCTAGAACTAAAGTTATGATCATTTTAATATTTCCAACTTGGATAACTAAATATGCCTTCTGTCGACTGGCGACACACTTCCGTCGCCTGGAGACACACTCTTCGCTTCTGCTTTTCCTGGTGACACTAGAAGCAACACACTCCAGACGTGTCATCCTTTTTCCACCGTTTTCACCGCCTCTTCCTCGTCTGGCAACGACCAAAAATGTATGTGTCGCCCAACGACACTACCTTCATCGCCCGACGATGATGTGCGAATAGGATTTTCCTGTTGTGATTTCTACACTACACAAGTCCAAATCTTCTGAAATTTCATCTAAGCCTTAAATTAAATATAATAAAAATGATAAATTTCCCCTTACCTTAAGATTATAACACCAATTCAACTTCTCTTTGATTCTCTACTGAAATCTCTTGCCTCTTTGTGCTCTAGCCACCTTTCTCGATAGCTTCAGTTTCTTTCTCTCAATTCTAAATCGTTCCACAATGACTTTCCTTTTCCATATTTCATTGTATAACCCTTAGACGTATAATATCAAAATTCCCACCTTTTCCTTACTTATTTTCCACTAATTACATCTTACCCTTATTTTCTCTACACTTCTATTATTCGATTTTTCCCAATTAAAATAATTATAAATAATTATTCTAATTATTCCAAAATGCTAATAATCCTGTTAATTAGGCTAATTCCCGCTATACTACTCATAGTAACTTATCACACATAATATTCATAAAATCATCTTATTCAAACATCATGTTTACCTCGATCATCATAGTACACTTCATATTCATCATAATCTCACAAATTACCATAAAGAGTCACATATAATCATCAAAACATCAAACACTTCACATTGAATCATATAATCATGCTAAATTAATTAATTAATTAATTAATCTAGTATTCAGGGTGTTACAACTCTCCCCCACTTAAAATAATTTTCGTCCTCAAAAATTTACCTGATAGAAACAACATTGGATAAGACTCTCTCGACTGATCTTCGCGTTCCCAAGTCCAACTTTCACCAGCTGGTCCGCCCCATAATACCTTCACTAAGGAAATTTCATTTCCTCGCAATTGCTTCACTTCCTGACCTTTTATTCACAATGGTAATACCTCAACATCCAGGTTATCTCTCACCTGCACATCATCCATTTGAATCACATGTGAAGGGTCCGGAATATACTTTCTCAAGTAAGACACATGAAACACGTCATGCAGATTCGCAAGTGACTGCGGAAAAGTTATCTAATAACCCACCTCATCTATCTTCTCTGATATCTGATATGGACCAACAAAATGTGGCGTAAGCTTCCTCGACTTCAAAGCTCTACCAACACTGGTTACCGGAGTAACAATAAAAAATACATGATCATCTACTTGGAACTCAAGATCCTTTATCCTCTTATCATGATATCTCTTCTGATTACTCTGAGAAGCCTTCATCTTCTCTTGGATCATTTGTATCTTTCCAGTTGTCTCTTGCACAACCTGAGGTCTGAGCACAACACTCTCGCCTGACTCATACCAACACAATGGAGTCCTACACCTCCTACCGTACAATGCTTCATACGGTGCCATCCCAATACTACAATGTAAATATTTAATTAAAGTAAATTCAATCAATGGATAGTGACTATCCCAAGCATCTCCTTGTCCTAGCACACAAGCCCTCATGAAAACTTCCATAGACTGAATAGTTCTTACCATCTGTCCATCCGTCTGAGGACGATATGTGGAACTCAACTTCAACTTAGTACCAAAGGAATTTTGCAAACCTGTCCATAATTTCGACGTAAACCTCGGATCTCTATCTGACACGATACTCGAGGGTATTCCATTCAATTTCATAACTTCTTCAATATACATCTTAGATAACTTCTCCATAGGATGATTGATCTTCATCGATAAGAAATGAGTCGACTTAGTAAACCTATCCACAATCACCCAAATCGAATTATTACCTTTAACAGTCTTCGGCAAGCCCGACATAAAATCCATGAAAATATTGTTCCACTTCCATTCTGGAATATTCAACGGCTGCATAAGACCCATAGGCTTCTGATGTTCAATTTTTGACTTCTGACAAGCCAAACAAGCATAAACAAATTTGACAACTTCTTTCTTCATACCAGGCCACCAGAATAATTTCTTCAAGTCTTTATACATCTTTGTAGCACCGGGATGAATACTTAACCCGCTTCTATGTCCTTCCTCAAGAATACTCTTCTTAAGCTATGGGATATCCGGAACACACTCTATTGTCAAACCTCAGTACACCATTATCATTAATTATGAACTTATCTCATTTTCCTTGGTAAATCAAAGTTAATTGATCGACTAACCTCAAATCAAACTTCTGACCTTCTCAAATTTCTTCTATTATCCCGCTAGTCAATTTCAACATTCCTAACTTCACACTATTAGAAGTATCTTCACACACTAAGCTCATGTCTCTGAATTGCTCGATCATCTCTAACTCTCGAACCATAAGCATCAACATATGCAGTGACTTTCTACTTAATGCATCATCAACTACATTTGCCTTACCAGGATGGTAATGCAAATCAATGTCATAATCTTTCAACAATTCAAGCCACCTTCTCTGTCTAATATTCAATTCTTTCTAGTCAAATAATTACTTCAAACTCTTGTGATCACTGAACAAATTTGAATTTAGAACCAAAAAGATAATGTCTCCAAATATTTAATAGAAACACCAGTGCTGCTAACTTTAAGTCATGCGTAGGATAATTCCTTTCATGAACTCTGAGTTGTCTAGAAGCATAAGCAACAACTTGTCCATTCTGCATTAGCACACCACCAAGTCCTATCTTAGACGCATTGCAAAACACCATAAAAGACTCACTCAAATTAGGAAAAATCAACACCACAACGATCATCAACCTCTTCTTTAATTCTATAAATCTTTCTTCACACGCAACATCCCAATCATAAGCTTGACCCTTCCGAGTCAACTGAGTTAATGGCAAAGCCAACTTCTAAAATCATTCAATGAACCTCCGATAGTAACCTGCCAAACTAAGAAAACTCTGAACCTCAGTTGCAGACTTCGGAGCCGCCCATTGCAATACAACATCAACTTTAGAAGGATCCACAACAATTCCACCAATATAAATCACATGCCCAAGAAAACATACTTCCTTTAGCCAAAATTCACACTTTGACAACTTTTCATACAATTTATGTTCCTTTAACACTTGCAAAACCATTCACAAATGCTCGGCATGCTCTTCTTACGTCTTAGAATAGATTAGAATATCATCAATAAACACCACGACAAACTTATCAAAATATGAATGAAAAGTTCTATTCATATGCTCTATAAAATCACTTGGCGTATTAGATACACCAAACAACATCACAGTCTATTCATAATGGCCATACCTCATTTGAATAGGTGTCTTCAGAATATCATCTGGTTTAACTCGAATCTGATGATAACCCGACCTCAAGTCAATCTTACTGAAAACAAAAGCACCCACCAACTGATCCATCAAATCACTGATTCTCAATAGTGGATACCTGTTCAAAGTCGATACTTTATTCAACTTCCCGTAATCTACACATAACCTCATACTTCCATCTTTCTTCTTAACTAGCAACACTGGAGCACCCCACGGTGAAACACTTGATCGAACGAACTTCTTATCAAGAATCTCTTCCAATTGTGTCTTTAACTCCCCAAGCACTGAAGCTGACATTCTATAAGGAGTCATCGACACCGGACTTGTACCAGGTACCAAATCTATCGAAAACTCCACTTCTCACTCAGGAGGTAAATTACTGATGTCATCTAAAAACACCTCTAGAAATTCACAGACAACCGATAATTCCATATTCGCATCTTTACCATCAACTTGCAACGATCCAAACATCACAAACATCAAGGCTTCATCTTCCAAAAGTTCACTCACTTGTTTAGCGGTCAACAACATCAATTATCCATTATCACAAAACTTAGGGAACCTCAAAGTCTTATTATAACAATTGATATGAACATAGTTAAATTCCAACCAGTTCATTCCAAGAATCACATCAATTTGGCGTAAGGGAAGACACACCAAATCCATCACAAAACTCTTTCCATAAATAGTCAAAGGACACTTTAGACAAACATAAGTAGTAGTAACAGAATCAATAGCAGGAGCATCTATCACCAGACTACCATTTATATCAGACAATTTCAATTCCAACTTAGTAGCACATTCAAGCAAAATAAACAAATGAGTAGCACCACTATCAATAATAGACACCAATTCAACATCGTTAATAAAGTAAGTACCTAGAATCAAGTTGTCCTTATTAGGTTCCTCTAATCCACTCAGTGAAAACACTATAACATTGGTATAAAAAGTATCATCCTTCCATGGTTTCTGACATATTGTACTGATATGACCCTACTCTCCATAATTGAAACAAGTTGGACCATTGTTCTTGAATTCAGGAGCACGGTGAACAAACTTACCACACTTGTATCACCTCAGCACCTTATTCTCACATTCATTGGATCAGTGACCTTGTTCACCACACCTATAACACTTGATAGAAGAGGGAGCTCCTTCTCCACTTGTATTCTTCCCATCATAAGCCTTATTTTTGCCTTTATCAACTGGGGCATCATAAGGCTTCTTACGATCTTGATATTGCCTTCCTCTTTTCTCATTCAAACTCTTATAGTAAGCTGAATGAGCTTTGTTGTCCTCCTCATAGATTTTGCGGCAGTCCACCAATTTTAGAAACACACGAATCTGCTGATACCCAATTGCCCACTTGATCTCCAGACGTAAACAATTCTCAAACTTGATACACTTTTAGAACTCAGTAGTTGCTTCACTATAATGCGGATAAGACTTAGCTAGTTCCACAAATTTGAAGCATACTCCATCACAGTCAAACTCCCTTGTTTCAACTCCAAAAACTCAATCTCTTTCTTCCTGCACACATGCTCGGGAAAATACTTCCTCATAAATTCCATGTTGAACACAACCCAAGTAATCACTTCACCTAGCACTGTCAGTCTCTGATGAGTACCAATCCACCAGTCCTCAACTTCCTCTAAGAAATCCATGACTCAGAAGATTCTCTCAAACTCCTTAAGCCAAACTTATGCTCCATCAACCCTTGAAAACGAGCGGGTGATTCCTCTGGAACGTCTCCAAAACATTGGATCCATCATTTTGCACAATTTGAGCAACAACCTGCAAAGTAGCAGTAAGTGCACCATCATTCCTTCCAACTATTTCTCTTCTTCATATCAATAACAGCCACACTGGTTAGAAATTATCTCGATAATATTCCACTGTCATACACTACAGACTCAATAACCTGCTGGACAAACTAGCCTTCTCTGATACCACTAATTTAACACCCTTATAAACCCCAAGGAATATTCATAATTATTTTAATAAATAAATCAGAGTATATCACCAACAAGGGTGTCACATGTTCATATAAAACTTCACAATAATACATCCTGCTCCATAACACGGGTTTTCAAAATATTTAACAAGATAATCAACTTTTGAATTCTTCAAATCATGGTAGCGGAAATCATAGTTCAAAACACCTCATTATAATACTTCATAAAATTTAGTCATATTTCATAACTCATACTTATAAATTAAAACATCTTGAGTACCACGTAGGGTGACTCAACATCTTAAAGAAAAACAAAGAACAAAAGTTTCAAATTAAACGATCCCAACCCTGACATTACATATCAGAGCAAGACTCTATTAATTCAACAAAAGCAAATAGACGCACTTCGTAACTATCCTCTAATGCTTCTACGAACTATTCTCGATCTCCTGCGTGTTACCCACGTTGAGGCAACATTCAAGCAGAAAGGGTGAGTAAATCATAATAATTATATAAGACATAAGGAATAGACATAGTAAATATGCACTTAAGTGAGGCATCACACATCATCATATCTTCATGTTATACTCACACCTCCACAACTTCATCAATACACGTACATATATTATCATACACAATGTATCATCAAACATCATAAATAAATCATTATGCAATGTCACGTAGAATGTAAATGCATTTCATTTGACTCATGCATGTAGTACCAAAGCTTCACTGATGACTCAGTCATCATTATCTCCAAAGATCCCCATCATAGGATCGATTCTCGCTTGGAACCAGAGCACTTTACTGTTGCACCCAATCACACTATGGGATTGTTACCTTCACTAGACAATCATCCTATCATCTTCACTGGACCAAAGTCCTAACTTCACTGGACCAAAGTCCTAAAATATTCCATAAAATGCATGATGCACAACAACATAAAACAAACGACAACGGCTAATCAAACAAAGCATCATCATTCATGTTTACATCATAACATATCATCATCATAACATCATATCATCTTAATATCCATACATCATCATATCATAATAGTAATCAACACAACATCTAACATCATCATAGTAGTCAACACAAACTTATAACATCATCATAGTAGTCAGTATAAACAAAACATTATCATAAAATAAACATCATTGTGATTCAACACGGGGAACCTAATTCTATTCTTACTTAGGTCTTGGAGATATATTCCTTAATCCTAATCTTTCTCCATATAATTAAATTTCACAGTGTTAGCTATCCAACGCTTCAAATAACACCTAAATCCCAGCTCTAGAACTAAAGTTATGATCATTTTAAGATTTCCAACTTGGACAGCCAAATCTGCCTTCCATCTCCTGGAGACACAATTCCATTGCTTTGAGACATACTCTACGCGTCCGCTTTGCCCGAAGATGCTAGAAGTGATGCACTCCATAAGTTTCATCCTTTTTCCACCTTTTCCATCGCCTTTCCCTCGCCTGGCGACATCCAAAAATGCAAGTGTCGCTCGGCGACACTACCTTCATCGATCGACGATGATGTGTGAGCAAGATTTTCCTATTGCGACTTCTGCACTACACTAGTCTAAATATTCTACAATTTCATCATATTACAAGTCCGAAAACACCATCTAATCACATGGTTTCATCATCTATCAATAACCTATAATTCTATACTCATTATACATCAATTATAAGTCACTATCCATCACCAATTCATCAATTTCTCATCAAACAACACCAAACCACCATCTACCAGAACCTAACACAATCTACCAATCATCTTATCCTTAAGTCATATATAATAACAATGATAAAAATCCCCTTATCTTAATATTGTAACAAAAATTCAACTTCTCTTTGGTTCTCTATAGAAATCTCTTGCTCTTTGTGCCCTAGCCTCCTTTCTCCACAGCGTCAGTTTCTTTCTCCCAATTCTATGATTGTTCCATAATGACTTTCATTTCCCCTAATTCCTTGTATAACCTTTAGACCTCTAATATCAAACTTCCCACCTTGTCCTTACTTATTCTCCACTAATTATTATCTTGACCTTATTTTCTCTACACTTCTATTATTCTATTTTTCCCAATTAAAATAATTCTATACAATTATTCTAATTATTCCAAATTGCTAATAATCCTTGTAATTAGTCTAATTCCAACTATACTACTCATAGTAACCAATCACACATCATATTCATCAAATCATCACATTCAAACATCATGTTTACCTCAATCCTCATGATACACTTCATATTGATCATAATCTCACAAATTACCACAAAGGCTCACATATAATCACGAAAACATAAAACACTTCACATTGACTCATATAATCACACTAAATTAATTAATTAAATAATTTATCTAGAATTCAGGGTGTTACAAGTTGCACATTCCATAATTCTTCAATTATGCTTTCATCATTTGATCTTTAATTATTTAATTTGAACATGCTTGCTTACTTCATTTGGCCACTTCCTTTGTGTGCCATGTATGCATTCTTTTCCCAATGATTGTGATGCTTAAAAGTTTGATCTCAGAGATCATATTCTACTGACTTGTATTTTTTTACACCTTCTAATCATGTTCCCTCTTCATCTATCACTTTCTTGTGTTTCACTCACCTTTAGGAGCATGTTAAGGTGTGGTTTTGTCTCTTTCTTGTGCTAACTCTTGAATGTGCTTAAGTAGTGATACTGAAACAACCGGCCGAACCGTCATCTGATAATGAAATCAATGAAGTCACCACTGAACGTCTTTTATCCTGCGAAGGAAAAAGGTAAACATCGAGAAAACCTGAAGAGGGAGAAATCATGGTCTTTCGACTGAGAGATCGGATAAGGGAGTCTGTTACACGAGGACAAGGTATTAGTACCCCACACGCCTGTAGTAGTCTATGGTATCCACTCTTGTTGTCTATATTATGGGTGTGTAAAATCTATGTCTAAGGCTTAAAGATGAAAAGGGAATGTATGCAAAGAAAAAGGAAAATAAAGTGTGGGGAAAGGAAAGGAATATTTACAAAGATATGCTCGATTAGGCCCCAAAAAAACCTCCTCCTACGTGTCACTTTTAAGGAATCACAGCAGCCGTAGTTCGGCTCATATATTTTGGTTTATTTGTGTTTTTTAGTTACGAAGACAAAAGCAACAATCAAGATGGCAAAACATCAGATAAAACGACCAAACATCAGCAACAATGATAAAGCAAAAAAAAGGATGACAAGACATCACATGGTAACACAAACTTAGATAACATGATAAACCGTCAGCATGATAACACAATATCAGACAAGATGACAAAACATTGCACCTAACAGTGATATCGAAAATCAAAGAAGGATGACAAACATACGCGATGGCGAAACATCGGCAACAAACATATGCGATGGCGAATAATCGACAAAAAGATAGCAAGATAGCACGACAAAGATGGTGAGACATCACAATTCATATGATAAAACATCACACCTAACAATGATATTAAGAATCAAAGTAGGATAACAAACATACGCGATGGCGAAACATCAACGCACAAACATATGCGATGATGAGACATTGTCTAAAAGATAGAAAGGTAACATGGAAAAGATGACGAGACATCAATAATTTAGATGATGAAACATCACACCTAACAATGATATTGAGAATAAAAATAGGATAACTAACATACGCGATGGCGAAACATCGACAACAAACATATGCGATGGCGAAACATCGGATAAAAGATGGCAAGATAACATGGCAAAGATGGCGAGACATCAACAAATTAGATGATAAAAAATCACACCTAACAATGATATTGAGAATCAAAGTAGGATAACAAACACATGCGATGGCGAAACATCGACAACAAACATATGCGATGGTGAAACATCGGCTAAAAGGTAATAAAATGTCATGGAAAGGATGGCAAAACATTACTTTGACAAGGTTTAAAAAAATCAAAAGGAGCACAAACAATTAAGATTGGTTTGTATTTTTTACCTTGAAGAAGGATTTAAGTTCATTAGAGACATTTTTATGATTTTCCAAGAAGAAGTTTTAGTTTTAAGATGCAATTTCCAAGAGAAAGGAAAAATAACTAAGTGAGACTAGCCTAGAACTACCCCTAATGTTATCATACAATGATTGACCCTAAGGTTGAGGATGAAAGAGAGAAGTTTCTACCCTATGTTAGCATGCATGGGTAAATATCCTAATGTCTAGCTAGAGGACTAACCCTACACGAGCAATCCTAAGGGAGCATGGTAAATACCAAATAAGTTCTTTGGACCAAGCACACAATCAGGGTATACTGACTCAGGGGATGAGGTATGAAGAGAAAATGCTTTAGCTAAGGGGAGCGGATCACCCGAAGCAAACAAGCGGGAGACAGATGAAATAAAAAAATATGTGACATCCAAAGCGACTGAACACCTAACCAAGATATAGGAGATCAAGGTAGGAGACATAAGACAATATGAATGATCACGGAGTGTCAGCATCGGCCAATGCAAACTCTTGACAAAGTGTGGGGGTTCGATTGCGGAATGCTTTCCCACTTGACAAACTCGATAAATATGATATGCATGACTCCGAAGCATCAAAGTACCACATAAGCTAAATATGACACGCACTAGAATGTGTGGGGGTTGATTAAGGACCCTCCCCGCTTTGCCTCCTTTTGAGGACTTCCATGGGGGATGGGAAAGTATGCGAGCATAAATGTAAACACACCTGCAGAATACCTACTTCGAAAGTAGGATTTTAAACAAGCACAAGTAGCACACAATGGAATATAATGCAAAATTTATCTAAGCGGGTCTTTAAATAAACCAGAGGGGTTCTTGACATGATCAACAATGGAAATCCCCGTCATACATCTCTAGTCCTACTTCTCATGGAAAGGAAAGCAGTAAAGCGCGAAAATAGTAAAAAGGAAGAGATGAAATACCAAACGAATGATAATCCGTATCAAGCAAGAAAAAATAAGAAACCTGGAAAACTTCTTGCAAGCTAGCATCGACAAAGAAATCCAGTGAGAATATGCGTCGAGGCATCAATAAGCAAGATCAGAATGTGTAGCGGACATATTCGTATCACAAAGTGCCTACATAAAATACAATTATGCAAACCAAAAACGAAATGTGTATCGACACATCTATATTTCTGAGCACTTGCACAAAATACAATTATACAAGATATGGGGCACCAAACAATGGCATGCGTGTCGAACGCAAATTTGGACCACAAAATCGAAAATCCAAACAAGTTTTCTTATCAAATAACCGAGTAATAATTACATGATCGAAAAATATCCAAATGTACCTTGCACAATCAACACACAAGTTAAAAATAACAAGGAAAATCGAAGTATAAAAGAGTAGAAGGAAAATTGGAGCAAGCAAAAGCCAAAGCAAAGCCAAAGAAGCAAAAAGCAAAATTTTGGAAAAGATGCGTCGACGCAATATGGCATGAGTCGACTCATGCCTGAAATTTTCTCAGTTTGCATCGACCGTAGGATCGGCGCAACACTTCCCGCAGGTGACCAGAATGTTTTCATCGACATCAACAGGGCTTGAGTCGACTCATGCCTGAAATTTTTAATTTGCATCGACCGGAGGGTCGGTGCAACACTTCTCGTGTGTGGTCCAAATTGTTTGTGTCGACTCAAAAAGGCTACGCGTCGACTTAACTGTAGTCTTGTTCAATTGAAACTTTGAAGCAACATAACTTTTGCATCGAGTGTATGTTCCGCGCATGGTTCAAATTGTTGGAAAGCTTGAAAATCATAGAATATCCACGACACGAAATGGAAACCAAAACAACAAAAATTATATGACAAATTCCCCGATCTTAGCACGATTGACATGTGAATTCATGATCTGATTTCATGAGTTTCGACGCATTTTTATCGGATCAAAAAACCAAATTCACATCAATTATGCTATGACCATAGCACAAGGAAATTTGTACGCAACCAAAAATCATTTGAGTCACGCGGTAAGATCAAGGCACAATGGCTCAAGCATTTTGTCAAACACATAATCTCTGAAATTCAACTCATGATTTTGGCACAATTATAGATCCAAATTATACCACACATAATCAATCAAGAATCATCAATTAAGTTTGAAACAACTTCAACATTTTGTTTTCTCAAGTAAGCACTTTCATGAAAATCAATTAATTGAATAAGCACTTATTTAATCATCTAATTTCAGATTTGCACATCATGATTCAAGATCAATTCATATTTTCATAATTGAAATCACTTCCACAATTCAAACTAGAACAAAGTGCAATTTATTGATCCATAAAACTGCTTGTTTAGGAATCACTTATTTGAAAAGTGCTTAAATCAAGAAAAGATTACCGTAGAATTGAAGAGGAAGCTTAGGTATAGAAATCACAACAATCGGATTTGAGATCAGAGAATAATTTAGCTTTTTTGACTTTTAGATCTTGAAGAAGTTGTTGGAAAAGTTGTTGGTGTTCTTGATGAAAATGAGAGAAAGTTGCTCTTTGATCCTTGAGCAAGATGAGAGAAAGTTTTTTAGTGTTTTTGAGAATTGTTCAATTATGAGAGTCTCCTTGAAAATTGGAGTGAATAAGATTATATAGGGTGTCCTTTTTTTTAATGAATGAGCCTCCAATAATCACAAGCAAATGTGTAAATTTTCAGTTCATTAGAGTCTGACACCTTAAGGTCAAATTCGCAGGTCCCTCAATGCGACTTTCGAAGTTGAAATGTGAAACTAAAATGTAGCCAACGTTGCCAACAACATTGTTTCCGAAGATAGGCTCAATCAGATAAACGGTGACTTAGTTATGATTTTTTGAAGTTTTGCCCAGATGAAAATATTTATCGGTTCGGGATTTTCAATGTGTTGCGCGTGTTTTGGACCAAAAACGAAGGCCTTCGGGATACCATTCTGTCATACCCAAATTTTTGAGTTAAGATACCACCTCTCATCTCCATCATTACATAGCAAGTGTTCACAAGCAATTCGACCTAATTTTTGCCAATTCTCGAGTCAGATTTTAAAAATTTATAACTTCTTCAAATTTCGACATTTTTAGTGGTTCTTTTACATATGATTCTCCTTGACAACATCTACAATTTTTCTTCACAAGTAAGGAGATGATTATGCTTTGAAAAGCCACGAAAAAATAGAAACGTTAGAAACAGTTGTGAATTTAA
Organism: Vicia faba; assembly: GCA_948472305.1. Taxonomy (NCBI): domain Eukaryota; kingdom Viridiplantae; phylum Streptophyta; class Magnoliopsida; order Fabales; family Fabaceae; genus Vicia; species Vicia faba. Next base: position 1,513,318,709 of record OX451736.1, on the reverse strand, counting down.
CTGGTTTTGCCTGACTTTACTAAATCATGTATTTTTGCACTTTTAGTCATCTTTCTTTTATTCTTATTTTCATTAAAAAGAAAATCTAAAAAATATATTTAGTTCATAACAGTTTTACTTTATTCAAAATATAAAATTATAGTTTTGTTAGTTTCTTTTAATTTTATATTTTTTTTATTTCATTAATAATTCAAAAAATCTCAAAATACATATAAGTTCTTTTACTTTTTGCATTTTAGAGTATGTAAGTCTCTTTTGTTTTTTGTCGTTGCAATTTTATTTATTTAATTAAAAAATATGAAAATATATGGTTTGATTTTTCATTTCCTTTATTATTAATTTTGGTGTTAATTTTGATTATAATTCCATTTGAAATATTTTTAAGTTGAATTATTATTAGAATTAAAACCAATTTTAATATCTCTTTTATTTCACTTTTGTATTTTCAGTTTAGTTTTTACTAACATTTTATTTTATTATTATTGTCATTACTATTATTATTATTATTATTATTATTATTATTATTATTATTATTATTATTATTATTATTATTATTATTATTATTATTATTATATGCTATGTCTATGTAAATCTAAATATGCTGCCAAACACTATACTCCAAAACTTGTTGCAATATGCCAAGAAAATCAGTCCAAAAAACCTGCTATTGTCTAGCTACAAATCAGTCCCATACATACATCAAAATACATCACACAAACCTGTTACAATAAAAGTGCAAGTGAAGTTCATACAAACTTAGCATAAGGATGCTTAGTGAGCAAGAATTGATTTCAAAAGTTCCCTCTCAAATTCTCATTCTTAGTTCTATATAAAGAGAGTTTTATTACAGTTAACAAAAAAGAGAAAAATGTAGAGAAACACTGCAAAAAAAACACATAAACTTCCTCCAAACCACTTTCACCAAAATAAATCCATTACTAGCATCATACTCGAAATCTAAAATAGAACAAAAATCCAAACAATAAGAGAAATGAGATTGGTTGAGGAATTGTGTCAAACATAATGTGTGCAAAGTGTAGTAACAAAAGAAACCGAACAAATCTATTCACTCCAACTTAACTAAAAAATAAATAAGAAGAGAAAAACTGAACTGATTATTCTTAACCTTCAAACTGCTCTGAATCCGTAGGCCACAGCGCAACCACCATGACATCCGACCGTCCCTCTCATGCACAACACCTTCCTTCGCAGGCAACGCATGACTCAACAACATAGACGACATCGTCCTTCAAGCCTCATTAACTCCCTTTATTTGATCACCCTCAAATTTCCTCTTCAGATCACGAACAACCACGCACTGCATATTCCCGCAGAACTCACCATGTTCTCCGCACCGTGAACATCAACACTCCATACGCCTGACTTCACATCACCATGAATGACTAACGTCCCTCTCTAATACCTTGAGCTCAAACTGCTATCTCCAAGTCATTGCATCCAACCTACACTCAAAGAGAAGCACACTTTTCAACAACTCCTCAGAACCTGCACAACAAAGCCTCTCAAGTAACATATCAATCTCGCATCAACCTACCTTGCTACATTTACCTGCAAGTGAAAACATAAAATAACAATTGCACTCAACAATTGCATCGATGCACGATCACAATAATTCTAAACAAGCAGACAAGCTTCAAAGAGAAATAAGCTAATCGCGGCCTTCATCTACACAAAGCATAACACTGACGCATCCGCAATGATTCAAACATCATACCTCAACAACTTATGGCTAAAATCTCTTCTCCATAGGTAATTTTCCGCTTCCAATTGCAATTATTCAAGACGTTGTTTGTTGTGCTGTTGTTGATTTCTTTCTTTCGGGTCGCATTGGGAGAATTGTTTAGAGAACTGAGAGGAAGAGTTGTAATGTTGTTGTTGTTTATTCAAGGCGAGATTGAGATGTTGAAGCTGTGAGCACAGGGTTAGAGACCGTGAGAGAGTTAGAAGGTGATGAATGTTTGTTTTGAGAAGTAAGTGAGCGTCAACAAAATGAGAGAGAAGGAAGTATGAGAATGAAAGAATAAAGGAAGTGATGATTTAAAAAATAGAAGCAGAGAATAGTGAAAGAGAACGAGCGACCAATTTTAGTTTCTGGGTTTATTTTAGTTTCAATTCCATTTGGGCCTTTGACCCACCGACTCAGGCCCATTTGAATTTCTATTCACACCCATCTTGTTTATTTGAGTTTTAATAATGTTGTTTTGGGCCCTCGTACAAAGCCCGACAAATTTTTATGCTTTACACACCTCAATTTTTACAGTTTCGTGCCCAGTTTATTTTTTTATTTTTTCGAACTATATTGTTTTGGTTGGACCTTATCCCATTTAAAAGCTCATGCGATTTCTACTCTCCTCTATTTTCTGATTTAGACCATTGTTTTATTTAATTCAGTTTTATTTTTCTTAGCTTTATTTTATTAATTTAAGTTAGTTAGTTTTTAACTAATCCTGTAGTGTTTTTTTCTTCTTAAATTATACATTTTGTTTTAATTAGTTTAGTTTAGAATCACCTTAATATTTTTCTTTAGAATTAGTTAGAATTAGTTAGTAAGTTTAGAATTTTTATTAAGCTTAGTTAGTAATTTTAGAGTTTTATTTAGCTTAGTTAGTAATTTTATAATGTTTTATTTAGTTTAGTTAATAATTTTAGAATGTTTTATTTAGTTTAGTTAATAATTTTAGAATATTTTATTTAGCAGTTAATAACTTTAGAATGTTTAATTTAGTTAATAACTTTGAAATATTTAATTTAGCTTAGTTAGTAATTTTATAATTTTCATTTAGATTAGTTAGTAAATTTTAGAATTTTAATTTAGATTTAACTTAATAACCTTAGAAATTTCAATTGTAGCTTAGAGTTAATTTTTGTTATATCTCTTTATGCTTGATTTTTCCTCCATCATTTCGTGTTTTTTATTATCCGCTTGTCATCAATTTTTGTTTATATTTATTTCTTTATGATTCTCCTTTTATATGTTAGTAAATTTTTTGATATTTTCAATTTAGTTCATTTTAATTTTTATAGCTTACTTTATTGTTTGTTTGTTTAAATTCCAAGAGAAAGAATTAATTAGTTGACTTCATGTCATCAAATATATCTTATACGATTGTGCGAATCCCTTCATTCATTTTGGTTTTACTATTTTTTTTAATCTCAAGTTAATTTTCCCAAAAAACTCAATTTCAAAATTCACGCCTTTTAAGTCAAAACTTCGACATTAGATCGTCGTATCTTCAAAACCTCATTCACACCCATTTTGACCAAGCAAACCAATTTTAACCAAAAAATAGATATTTCAAAAGGTTCCTATAGGATACTATAGATACATAGGGTTCTAGTACCTTCCCTTTGTATAACCAACCCTCGAACCTTCGACCTCTTTCAAATGCATTGTATTTTTCTTTACTTTTAGTATTACACTTAATTTGCATATTTATGGGTTTTATTTTGCACTTTTCCCTTTTCCCTTGGAAATAATAAAGTGTGGTGGTGACTCTTGCTTATTTGCGAGTCAAGCTAATCAATAGCTTGATCTCCGATTTTCACCGCTGTAGAATTGGTGACTATGCTGGGAATAAATTGACCTCTTGCTGGTCCATCCCTAAGTGGGTTAAGCCTAATTTGTCATATATGTTTTCATTATTATTTGTTTGTTTGATTATATGTTATATGTTTTGGTTATTTGGGTGTTGATGATACTTACAAAGGACAAGTCCTATACCTAGACTAAGTTACACTTAAGAGTAGGATGGGTGGTATAGTCATGTTAACTTTGAGGGAATAATCCCGAAGAAGGAGACATGAAATCCCTCACTCAGTGGAAGCCCCTTTGACTGTAGTATTTGTTTATCGAGTAATTGGATAGACATTGTAGCTTTCAACCTGGGAGCTAGAGAAGCTGAGAACAGTAGAACCCTTAACCCATCTTGGCCTTTTTAGATGTAGTGCGAAGACTATGACGGAGTAATCCGGAAGTAGTTGTCACGCGATGTTACGCTTAGACGAGGTTTTCTTAAGAATATTGTTAATTATCGAGTAATCGAGAAGTTGGTAATATCCAGAGGAGGAATGTAGACTCTGGGATCCTCTTAAAACCATGATCTACAGGTGATTTGAAGACCTTAGTCCATATCTTGTGGGTGGTTCTTACATTTGACTCCATGCTCACGATATTGAACCTTTCAACTTTGTTTGTGACCTTGCTTGTGGTTGTTGCATAGCCATGCCTTCATGCATCCATGAAACCCTTTTTTCGGTTTATTTTGAAGGAATTTGGAAGTCTTTCTTTGTAAACATCACAAGTTTCATCAAGCTCAATGGATCTTGGGTGTTGATGGGGGGAAAACCCTAATCCACCAAAATGGATGATTGATCTTAATGATATCTTGATCATTGTTTTGATCCAATTTAAAATTCATCTTCTATCTTCATACTTTGATGTTTACAACTTAATATCTTGAGTTCCTAGAAAATCAAATAAAAATACTCCTTTTCATATCATGCATCATTCTACATTTTTTGTTTCACTTTCAAAAGTCACTTCCAAGCCTTATTTTCCCTTTGGTCTTACCAGTACAACACTCGCACTAAGAGGAAGATGGAAAATATTAAGCAAGAGATTTCTTGACTCCATAAGGAGATGATTATTTTGAAATATGGTATGGAGAATATAGTTAGGTTGGTTGAAACTTTGGTCTCCACACAAGTCAATTCCTATAAAGAAAGAAGAGATGGAAAATTTCTTTGCAAAAATCCTGAAGTCTTTGTTTCATGAAAAGGTGACAATCAATACACCTAATGATTGCTTTTAAAATGTGAATATGAGAGTGCTTCTGTCTGAGAATGGTAACTTGGCAGATAATGCGAAGAAGTATGGTGATAACTTTGTCAAGAAGAAAGAACTTAATTCCAATTCTATTTCGAGAGAAGGGTCGGGGAGACCCCGAAGAAAGAATAATCATCATTAGCAACAACATGTTTTTCCTGTCACCACTATGGTAAATAAAGCTTTCGAAGCTCCCAGTTAGCAAGTTATTAATCATATGAAACACCATTTTGACCCAATTCCAATGTTTCATTCAGACTAATTTAATTCAGACTCGGTCACCACTGATTGTCCCTGAGGATCTAACATGGTTGTATAAGGAAAATGCTTTTTGTGATTTTCATCAAGGTGCTCCTGGGCATGATCATGATCATTGTCTCGAATTTAAAAATGGAGTCTAGAAGTTGGTCATAAGTGGTATCTTGTCATTCTAGGACGTTAGTCTTGAAGTTCAAATCAAGCATTTTTCGAAGAGTAAACATGATTGATGGTTACTCTGAATTTTGAAGGATGTTTTCTGCAGCTCAAGTCCAGATGGAGAAAGTCTTCTCAGTATATTATCATTTTTACTGCTTTCCCTTGTAATCTTTCGTGTTTGTTAAAGCTTTGTTTGCATGTAAGAACTTATTTACATTTGAATGATTATCTTAACACAATGAGTATGTATGTCTTGAAGAAATTCATTTATTTCACTCATATTTGTTTTCAAATTATAAATTTCTTTTTGCATTATGATACCAAGTTGTTTCCCATTCTCTTGCCTAGGCAGAGATATAAGGGAGGATGATGATCTGAAAAACACAAAAAAATATTTGGTTGTATGGTTTTGGATAAAATCTTGCTCATGATGTACAAGCATTTTTTCAAATCCCTAAACGCAGGAGATATAAGGAAGATAATCCCTTGCTAACCCCTTCTGAGCCTTGAAGTAGGAGTTTCTTTTCTATAAGAAAAAACCCTCAATTTTAACCTGGGGTGGGGTAGTTTTCATAATCTAATCGAGTGTTCAAAATTCATAAGGAAGATATTTTTGAAGAGAAACTGTGATGTCTATCCTTCATATATCATGAGGCCAGAAGATGCGAAACCACAATGGTTATCCCTCATCCATCAAGAAACGAGGCTGACACAATCCTCTCAACAAGTCAAGACATGCTAATGTCACGCGTTTTGTTCAAAAAAAAAGCCCGCTAAGTCAGAACTTGAAAAAACAAGTCGCTTAGGAAAAAGTCAGGGCATCCCGCTGAACTATCAATTCAAAAGAATTAGTTCAGGAAAAAGTTAGGGAAAACAAAAATTTGTAAAGAAAGGATTACGAAGGAAAGTACTTAGCAAAGAACAGATTCGCGTGATTACAAATACAAACACTAGAAGGGTGACTGCTACTCTGAAAGCCTTATCACTTCTTTAACCATCACGAAATCTTTTTTTGAGAAATGAACACTAGTATCAAATTAACTGAATATAGGACTGAAGAACCTCATGAAGGGGGTGCGCACCAAATATTTTGAGCCTTAAAATCTTTTTTCTAAAAACCGTGAACCAGGCCACTTTAAAACCTTCAAAAGTACTAATTGAAACATAGTTTATTTCAAAAAAATACTCCAGCGAGATAGCGTTCCTGACTCCCATAAGTTCTGCTAAAATATTTGTGTTGGTATCATATGCTTTTGTTATATTTCATACAAAAATAAATAATTCACTAACTCACAAAGTTTGTGCGGTATCTTTTCAAAATCTTCAAGACTTACATAATTGTTGCATTAGAATTTTCATTCTCAGAATAAACTTTTTATGCTTGTAAAACATTTGTTTGATGTCAAGGAAGCTTACATATAAGCATCAATGATAAGTTTAATCTTTTAAGGTCTGAAACTTTGTTAAGTAATTGGAGAATCATTTTCAAGAATGATCATATCCAGGGGCATGTCGCCTGGAGACCTTCAGCATGAATAGGTTGCTGTCTTCATAGTTCGTTTACCCTCATAGGGAAAATTTGAAAACTCTGTTGTGCCAAATATAGTCAATATGGGGCAGTCACGTTAAGATTCAACTAATCTCTCTAAGAGTTTGAAGACACTGGAGCATTTTGGATGCCAGGTCTTTTATAAAATCCTCTTGAGACGATATCTTCTCATCAACCATATAACTTGGGGCATTTTAGAAGTGAAGTTATTCTCAATAATTATCGTGCGTCATGCAGCTTATCAGCAGTAAACTTGGGGCATCCAAAATTAGTTCAAGGGGAAATCCATATTTGTCAAGATATGTGATCTTCTTTGTACACATTATCAGATGGTGGAGTTCCCCAATATCTCTAGCAAAGTAATATTTTTCTCCAACTGAAGAGGAGTTCGTGTTGTTATCCTTTCAATGGATTATTGATGTTAGAAGATTGGACTTTGGGTTTTCTCCTAAAAAATATCTCCCTCCCCAGAGAGATTAGAGCCTTATAGCAGAAATATGCTTCGTCGATGGCTTTTATTTTATCTCCAGTGATGTTCTCATCTTATTGAGTTTAGTCAAGTATCTGGTTGTACTGTAACGTCTTATCATCTACAGTTTGTCTCTTCTATCTATTTTGTCAAACATGTACATGACATTCATTTATTCATTCTCACTTGCATCATGCATGCACATTCGTATTTATTGATGTTGTTGGGTTCATATACATTGGTTATGTCTATTCAAATAGCGTATTTTCTCTTTCCAAATAGATTGACAACTTAAGAAGAAAGTGTACATCCTTGTTAATTCCCCACTGAGTTCATTCCTCGTGGAAGAGTTTTTGTTTTAGCCTTCCTTTCATCTCGGGATAGGATATGTCCCAGTTAAGTTTATCCCTCATCTGGTAGAGTGTTGTTTGACTTTTTCTCTCCATTTTTTTCTTGGGTTGAGCTTCGTCTCCTGCGGACACTACCCCGTGGTTCTCTCTAGGTTGTGTAACCTAGATGGAAAGGGCATTTATTTTGCACAGTTAAATACGCGGTCTCCTCAGGAAGAATTTATTCATGGGTTCCCATTAATGATGAACTTTGTTTCCCAGTAGTGTTGTTGCAACACTCTTTTGGAATCTCAGCATAACAGCAAATGGAGGACTCTTCATGAGCAGCTTATCTATTATTGATATCTTTGGAAGATAGAAATTGGCGGACTCTTCATGAGCAGCTTGTGTATTATTGATATCTTTGGAATATAGCAGGTGGCGGCCTCTTCAAGAGCAACTTGTGTATTATTGACATCTTTGGAAGATAGCAAGTGGCGGACTCTTCATGAGCAGCTTGTGTATTATTGATATCTTTGGAATATAGCAAGTGACAACCTCTTCATGAGTAGCTTGTGTATTATTGACATCTTTGGAAGATAGCAAGTGTCGGATTCTTTATGAGCAGCTTGTGTATTATTGATATCTTTCGAAGATAGCAAGTGACAGACTCTTCATGAGCAGCTTGTGTATTATTGATATCTTCGAAAGATAGCAAGTAGAAGACTCTTCATGAGCAGCTTGTGTATTATTGATATCTTCGGAAGATAGCAAGTAGCAGACTCTTCATGGGCAGCTTGTGTATTATTGATATCTTTGGAAAGCAGCAAGTGACGAACTCTTCATGAGCAGCTTGTGTATTATTGATATCTTTGGAAGATAGCAAGTGGCAGACTCTTCATGAGCAGCTTATGTATTATTGATATCTTTGGAAAGCAGAAAGTGGCGGACTCTTCATGAGCAGCTTGTGTATTATTGATATCTTAAGAAGATAGAAAGTGGCGGACTCTTCATGAGCAGCAAGTGGCGGACTCTTCATGAGCAGCTTGTGTATTATTAATATCTTTGGAAGATAACAAGTGGCAGACTCTTCATGAGCAACTTGTGTATTAATGATATCTTTGGAAAGTGGCAAGTGGGGGACTCTTCATGAGCAGCTTGTGTATTATTGATATCTTTGGAAGTAGCAAGTGGCAGACTCTTCATGAGCAGCTTGTGCATTATTGATATCTTTGGAAGACAGCAAGTGGAGGCCTCTTTATTTGAGCAGCTTGTGTATCCCCAACAATATGTTATTTCAACAGCAAATGGCATCTCTTTTGAGAAGTTTGCTCATTGACAACAAATGGAGTCTCTCCGAAAAAGTCCCACAGAGAAGTTTGTATATTACCTTTTCCGAGTGATATCTTGGATAAAGAATAAAAAGTTCTCCATTCTAGGCGAAATCCAGAAGTCGGAGAAGTTTATTATCCTTTCTGAGTGATATCTTGATCAAAGAAGAAGTTGAGACCCATTCTAGGTAGAATGCCAGAATTTTGGGAAACTTATTATTGTTCTATGAGCTGGTAGTTCACTCGCTTATTAGTCAGTATCTTCTTCTTTCTCCTCATTAGACTTTTCCCTAATAGATTTGAGCTTTCTTCAGTCTCAGTACTGATGTCAATTATTTACCAGTCTCAGTACTGATGTAAATCATTTTTTCTCCATTCTCAATACTAATGCCAATTATTTACCAATCTCAGTACTGATATAAATAATTTCCTTTTCCAGTCTCAATACTGATGTCAATTATTACCAGTCTCAGTACTGATGTAAATCATTTCCTTTTCTAGTCTCAGTACTGATGTGAATCATCTGTTTCCAGTCATAAGCACTAATGTTAATCATTTACCAGTCTCAATACTGATGATAATGTTACCAGTCTCAGTACTGATGCAAATCATATCTTCTCCAATTATAGTACTGATGTAAATCATTTTATCCCCAATCATAGTGTTGACGTCAATTATTCGCTTATCAGTCTCAAGGCTGACATTCACTGTCGTTTTTGAGTCAGTATTATGTTGTTTCTTCTATCATCAACCCTGAGTTGGTATTTCACCTTCAGTAAAATTTGGTGCATCTTTGTTTCACCTTCAGTAAAGTTTGGTAGTTCACCTTCGGTAAAAGTCGGTGCATCTTTTATTTTTCTACCTTTGACCCTGATTCGGAAATTTACCATCATCTTGAGTAGCCATTCATCTTTTCACATCCTATGCAAGGCGTCTTCCCTGATAGAGTCTGTAATTTTTCTTCTCTAAAAGTTGTTCCCTAATAAGAGTCTCATTCGAAGTTTATGGCTCTGTTCCCCAGTTGAGTTATAATCTCTTCTCCTGTGGGATTACTTTACCATGTTCTTGGTTTCTCCAGTAGTAGTTTGTCTCATGTGGTGTCATTCCCATAAATTTCAGAGCATTGCATTCATATCATATCATAAACATCATTATGGTATCTTAGGACCAAAAATTGTATATTTTTATATTTAAGTATCTTCAATCTCGTCGAAACGAAGATTTCAATCTTCATATCTCCGAATAGAAGAAACTTAAATAGGGGAAGCTTTCATACCCAAATTTTTGACCTAAGATACCACCTCTCATCTGCATCATTACATAGCAAGCGTTCACAAGTAATTCGACCTATTTTTGCCAATTCTCGAGTCAGCTTTTAAAAATTTATAACTTCTTCAAATTTCGACATTTTTAATGGTTCTTTTACATATGATTCTCCTTGACAATATCTACAACTTTTCTTCACAAGCAAGGAGATGATTATGCTTTGAAAACGCCACAGAAAGATAGAAACGTTAGAAATCGTTGTGAAGTTAACTAGTTTTGCCCGACTTCACTAAATCATGTATTTTTGCAGTTTTAGTCATATTTCTTTTATTCATATTTTCATAAAAAAGAAAATCTAAAAAATATATTTAGTTCATATCAGTTTTACTTTATTCAAAATGTAAAAATTATAGTTTTGTTAGTTTCATTTAATTTTATATTTTTTTTATTTCATTAATAATTTAAAAAATCTCAAAATACATATAAGTTCTTTTACTTTTTGCATTTTATAGTATGTAAGTCTCTTTTGTTTTTTGTAGTTGCAATTTTATTTATTTTATTCAAAAATATGAAAATATATGGTTTGATTTTTCATTTCCTTTATTATTAATTTTGCTGTTAATTTTGATTATAATTCCATTTGAGATATTTTTAAGTTAAACTATTATTAGAATTAAAACCAATTTTAATATCTCTTTTAATTCACTTTTGTATTTTAAATTTAGTTTTTACTAACATTTTATTTTATTATTATTGTCATTAATATTATTATTATTATTATAATTATTATGCTATGTCTATGTAAATCTAAATATGCTGCCAAACACTATGCTACAAAACTTGTTGCAATATGCCAAGAAAATCAGTCCAAAAATCCTGCTATTGTCCAACTACAAAACAGTCCCATACATACATCAAAATACATCACACAAACCTGTTACAATAAAAGTGCAAGTGCAGTTCATACAAACTTAGTATAAGGATGCTTAGTGAACAAGAATTAATTTCAAAAGTTCCCTCTCAAATTCCCATTCTGAGCTTTATATAAAGAGAGTTTTATTACAGTTAACATAAAAGAGAAAAATATAAAGAAACTCTGCAAAAACAAAACACAGAAACTTCCTCCAAACCACTTTCACCAAAACAAATCCATTACTAGCATCATACTCAAAATCTGAAATAGAACAAAAATCCAAACAATAAGAGAAAAGAGATTGGTTGAGGAATTGTGTCAAACACATTGTGCGCAAAGTGTAGTAACCAAAGAAACCGAACAAATCTATCAACTCCAACTTAACTAAAAAATAAATAAGAAGAGCAAAGTCAAACCGACTATCCTTAACCTTCGAACTGCTCTGAATCCGCACGCCACATCGCAACCACTGTGACATCCGACCGTCCCTCTCATGCACAACACCTTACTCTGCGGGCAACGCATGACTCAACAACACAGACGATGTCGTTCTTCAAGTCTCATTAACTACCTCTGTATTCTCACTCTCAAATTTCTTATTTAACTCACGAACAACCCTGCACTGCCTATTCCCTCAAAAAATACCATGTTCTCTGCACCGTGAACATCAACACTCCATACGCCTCACTTCATATCACCATGAATCACTTGTTAGAATCTAATGAATCAGACTTCTGTATATTAAAACTTCTGTATATTTCTCTTGCAAAATAAAATACACACTTGGTCTTTTATAGACCCAAATAACTTTTACAATTCTAAAAACATAAACTAAAACATAACTGCTACTAATAACTTAATAACTTACTAAAACTTTTGTCCTTCCTACTACAATGTTTAATGTAAAACTTTATTACTAACACATTTAATGTTTATTCAACAAAACTCCTCTGTAAACTTAAATGCTTCTTCCATCCAGCATTCCTATCATCTTCTTGCCTCTATCGAAGACCTCTTTTGATAGTGGTTTTGTAAAGATATCCGCTGCTTGGTTTCTTCTTGCTACATGCCTTAATTCGACGCTTCCCTCCTTCACATGTTCACAAATGAAGTGAAATCGAACATCAATATGTTTGCTTCGTTCATGATTCACTGGATTCTTTGCCAATTCGATAGCTGATTTATTGTCCACTTGTATTATTGTTGGATCTTCCTGTTTCAGCTCCATCTTACATATCAACCTTCTAAGCCATACTTCGTGATAGACGCTCCAGGATGCTGCCACATATTCAGCTTCACATGTCGAAAGTGTTATTATAGGTTGCTTCTTCGACAGCCAAGTAAATGTTGTGTTTCCCATGAAAAACACATATCCAGAGGTGATCTTTCGGTCGTCTATGTCTCCACACTAGTCACTGTCAGAATAACCAACTAACTTATAGTCTTCTGTTTTTGAATAAAACATTCCTAGTGATACTGTTCCTTGGATGTATCTTAGAATTCGTTTCAGTGCCTTCCAATGTGTGTGTACTGGTTCCTCCATGAATCGACTCACTATGCCAAGACTTAGTGAAATGTATGGCCTTGTGCATGTGAGATATCGAAGGCTACCTACCAAGCTTCGATATTTGCTTCCTTCGACCTATTCTCCTCCATCAAACTTTGATAGTTTTGTACATGGTTCCATTGGCGTCGAAGTTGGATTGCAATTCTTCATTTTATATTTTTCTAAGATTTCCTTTGCATATTTTTCTTGTGAGATGAAAATTCCAGCTTCTTCTTGTCGAACCTCCAGACCAAGAAAGAATCTCATCAGACCTAAGTCTGTCATTTCGAATTCGCTTGTCATGGTGCTCTTGAAATCTTCGATCATCTGAACATTACTGCCTAGAAAGATAAGGTCATCAACATAGAGAGCAACAAGTAATAAATCACTTCCATTTTTCTTCACATAGAGGGCGGGTTCATAAGGACATTGCTCGAACCCATTCTCTTTGAAATATGTGTCAATATGTGTGTTCCATGCCCTAGGTGCTTGCTTCAGCCCATACAGTGATTTCTTCAGTTTCAACACCTTCTTCTCTTCTCCAGTTCTCATATATCCAAGTGTTTGTTCTACATAGATTTCTTCTTCGATCACACCATTCAAAAATGTTGTCTTGACATCCATTTGAAATATTGGCCATTTGAACTGAGCAGCTTGAGAAATGAGTAATCGAATTGTCTCCATTCTTCCAACAGGCGCAAACACTTCGTCATAGTCAATTCCTGCTTTCTGTTTGTATCCCTTCACAACCAGTCGTGCTTTGAATCTTTCGATTTCTCCTTGAGCATTCATCTTTTTCTTGAATACCCACTTTACACCAATGGGTTGACTACCTTTTGGAAATTCGACTAGCTCCCAAGTATTGTTGCGTTCGATTGGTCTAATTTCTTCGTCCATGGCACTTTTCCACTTCTTATCTCGTAACTCTTCTTCGAAGCTGATGTTTTCAGCATATGCCAGAAGAAACACAAGATGCACCTCACTTGTTGAATCATACAAATCTTGCAAACTTCTCATTTTGGGTTGTAGAGGTTCATCTCCATCTTCTGTTTCTTCATGTTCTGTTGGAATACTTGTTGGTACAGCTACAGTTATTTCTTTGACTGTGTCAACAACCTCTGTCAAATTGTTCCAGTCCCACTTGCTTGCTTCGTTCATTTGAACGTCTCTGCTCACGATCACTTTCTTGCTTATGGGATTGAAGAGCTTGTACCCTTTCGTCTTCTCATCATATCCAATGAATATGTACTTCTGACTTTTGTCTTCAAGCTTTGTTCTTCGTTGATCTGGTACATGTGCATAAGCTATACTACCAAATACTTTGAGATGAGAAATTGTTGGCTTCTGTCCACTCCATGCTTCTTGTGGTGTTTTATCTTCTAACTTCGAATGTGGACATCTATTCTGAATATAAACAACACATTGTACTGCTTCTGCCCAGAATTCTTTCGACATGTTCTTGCTTTTGAGCATTGATCGAACCATGTCAAAAATAGTTCGATTCTTCCTTTCAGCCACACCATTTTGCTGAGGGGAATATGGTGCAGTTAGGAATCTCCTTATGCCCTGTTCTTCACAGTACTTCACAAAAGCCATCGAAGTATACTCACCTCCTCTGTCAGATCGAATTGCTTTGATGTGTCTGTCTGTTGCCTTCTCTACCATTACTTTGAACTTTTTGAACACTTCTAATGCTTCAGACTTTTCTTTCAGGAAGTAGACCCAGGTTTTTCTTGAGAAGTCATCAATAAAAGAAATGAAGTACCTTTTTCCATTGAAGGATTCTAGAGTGATTGGCCCACATATGTCAGTATGTATCAATTCGAGAATATGTTTAGCTTGATACTCTGCCTTCCTTTGAAATGAGGTTTTTGTTTGTTTGCTGAGCACACATTCTTCACAGAATTTTCCTTCGAATTCCATGTCTTGTAGTCCAGGCACCATGTTCCTTTTCGCTAACCTTCTCAAACCAGCATGATGTAGATGACCAAAGCGCATGTTCCACAGTGACGCTTTGTCTTGCACTTCGATTTGCAGACATTTCTCTCGAATATTCCTCAGGTTCAGTTTGTACATTCGATTTCTTTCCATTTCGACAGCGGCAATCAGATATCCTGTTTTATCCTTCAAATGCAGTGTTCGATCTTTCATCAGTATCGAAGCACCTTTTTCTGTAAGTTGTCCCAGACTTAATATGTTGGTCTTGAGATCTGGTACATAGTAAACGTCTTCGATTGATCCAATCAAGCCATCCTTCTGCGAGTAACTGATTGTGCCCTTTCCTTCGACCTTCACATTCGATGCATCTCCAAAAGACACATTACCATCTTCAATTCTCTTCATATCTTTAAACAGGTGTTTGTAACCACACATGTGATTACTTGCTCCTGAGTCAAGATACCAAACATTGTCATTGGTGTTGATTTTGTTTTGAGCCATCAGGAGAAAGCCTTCATTCGATTCAGCTTCCAAGGCTAGGTTGGTTGTTTCTTCAATCTTCTTTTCGATTCGATAGTCTTTTGCAAGATGTCCCACTTTGTCACAGTTGTAACATTTTTAGGATTTACAATCCTTCGCATAATGACCATACTTCCTACACTTGTAGCATTCGAAGTTGGAATAATTCGAACGACCACCTCTTTGACCACGTCCTCTACCACACCAATTTTGTTGGCTCGATTGTCCTTTTTCGAAGTTGCTACCTCTACCACTTCGACCATTGTCACGACCTCCACGTCCACGTCCTCTTCCTCGAAAGTTGTAAGAAAAGAGTACCTTTTCGTCTTTGTTCGATTCCTTGGTTTGGTTTGCTTCTTCGTCTTCTTCTTATATCTTTTTCATCTTTCGTTGTTCATGTGCTTCGAGAGAACCAGCGAGCTCTTCGATTGAGAGCGTCGAAAGTTCCTTCGAATCTTCTATTGCACATACAATATTTTCAAACTTGTCTGTTAAAGATCTCAAGATCTTTTCAACAACTCGTGCATCAGGTACTGTCTCTCCATTTCTGGTGAGTTGATTCACCACCTTTTGCACACGTGTGATGTAGTCAGATACAATTTATGTATCCTTCATCTGTATCCTCTCCAATTCTCCACGAAGAGTTTGGAGTCGAACTTGCTTCACTCGATCTGCTCCTTTGAACACTTTTTCTAACGTGTCCCACGCTTGTTTCGACGTAGTCGAACCAGCAATTTTCTCGAAGCCTGATTCATCTACAGCCCTGAACAACATGTATAATACCGTTTTATCCTTCGATCGCGTCTCTTTCAACGCCTTCGTTTGAGCTGCTGAATATCCCCCAACTTCTGTTGGTTCTTCAAACCCATCATTGGTTACTTCCCACGCGTCTAGAGATCCAAGAAGAGCATTCACTTGGATACTCTAGTTTTCATAATTAGACTTTGTTAGCCGTGGAAACGGCATTTGATTCATCATGTTTGCCATGAGCTCTGATGCCAAATTGTTAGAATCGAATGAATCAGACTTCTGTATATTAAAACTTTTGTATATTGCTCTTGCAAAATAAAATACACACTTGGTCTTTTATAGACCCAAATAACTTTTACAATTCTAAAAACATAAACTAAAACATAACTGCTACTAATAACTTAATAACTTACTAAAACTTTTGTCCTTCCTACTACCATGTTTAATGTAAAATTTATTACTAACAAATTTAATGTTTATTCAACATCACTAACGTCCCTCTCCAATACCTTGAGCTCGAACTGCTATCTCTGAGTGTTTGCATCCAACCTAGAATCAAAGAGAAACACACTCTTCAACAACTCCTCATAACCTGCACAGCAAAGCCTCACAAGTAACGTATCAATCTTGCATCAATGTACCTTGCTTCATTTACCTGCAAGTGAAAACAGAAAATAACAATTGCACTCAAAAATTGCATCGATGCACAATCGCAATAATTCTAAACAAACAGACAAGCTTCAAAGAGCAATAAGCTAATCACGGCCTTCAGCTACACAAAGCACAACACTGACGCATCTGCAATGATTTAAACATCATTCTTCAACAATTTCCTACGAAAATCTCCTCGCCGTAGGTAATTTTCCTCTTCCAATTGCACTTGTTCAAGATGTTGTTTGTTGCGTTGTTGTTGATTTCTTTCTTTCGGATCACATCGGGAGAATCATTTAGAGAAATGAGAGGAAGAGTTATAGTGTTGTTGTTGTTTATTCGAGGAGAGATTGAGATGTTGAAGCCGTGAGCAGAGGGTGAGAGACCGTGAGAGAGTTAGAAGGCGATGAATGTTTGTTTTCAGAAGTAAGTAAGTGTCAATAGAATTAGAGAGAAGGAAGTGTGAGAGTGAGAGAATAAAGGAAGCGATGATTTGAAAAATAGAAGCATAGAATAGTAAAAGAGAATGAGCGACCAGTTTTAGTTTCTAGGATTGTTTTAGTTTCAATTCCATTTGGGCCTTTAACCAACCTACTCAAGCCCATTTGAATTTCTATTCACACCCATCTTGGCTATTTAAGTTTTAATAATGTTGTTATAGGCCCTCGTACAAAGCCCGACGAATTTTTATGCTTCACACACCTCCATTTTTTTGTTTCGTGCTTAGTTTATTTTATTATTTTATCTAACTTTTTTGTTTTTGTTGGACCTTATCCCATTTAAAAGCCCATGCAATTTCTAGCTCTCCCCCATTTTTTGCTTTACACTGTTGTTTTATTTAATTCAGTTTTATTTTTCTTAGCTTTATTTTATTAATTTAAGTTAGTTAATTTTTAATTAATCATGTAGTCTTTTTTTCTAAAATTAGACATTTTGTTTTAATTAGTTTAGTTTAGAATCAACTTAATATTTTTATTTAGAATTAGTTAGTAAGTTTAAAATTTTTATTAAGCTTAGTTAGTAACTTTAGAGTTTTATTTAGTTTAGTTAATAATTTTAGAATGTTTTATTTAGTTTACTTAATAATTTTAGAATGTTTTATTTAGTTAATAAATTTAGAATATTTAATTTAACTTAGTTAGTAATTTTATAATTTTCATCTAATTTAGTTAGTAAATTTTACAATTTTAATTTATATTTAACTTAATAATCTTATAAATTTCAATTGTAGCTTAGAGTTAATTTTTGTTATATATCTTTATGCTTGATTTTTCCTCCATCATTTCGTATTTTTCATTATTCGCTTGTCATCAATTTTTGTTTATATTTATTTCTTTATGATTCTCCTTTTATATATTAGTAAATTTTGTGATATTTTCAATTTAGTTCATTTTAATTTGTATAGCTTACTTTATTTTTTGTTTGTTTAAATTCCAAGGGAAAGAATTAATTAGTTGACTTCATGTCATCAAATATATCTTATACGATTGTGTGAATCCCTTCATTCATTTTTGTTTTACTATTTTTGTTAATCTCAAGTTAATTTTTCCAAAAAGACTCAATTTTAAAATTCACGCCTTTTAAGTCAAAACCTCGACACTAGGTCGTCGTATCCTCAAAACCTCATTCACACCCATTTTGACAAAGCAAACCAATTTTAACCAAAAAACTGATATTTCAAAAGGTTCATATAGGATACTATAGATACATAGGGTTCTAGTACCTTCCCTTTGTATAACCAACCCACGAACCTTCGACCTCTTTCAAATGCATTGTATTTTTCTTTACATTTAGTATTACACTTACTTTGCATATTTATGGGTTTTATTTCGCACTTTTCCCTTTTCCCTTGGAAATAATAAAGCACGGTGGCGACTCTTGCTTATTTGCGAGCCAAGCTAATTAATAGCTTGATCTCCGATTTTTACCCCTACACGTTCCAATTGGAAAGCTGAAAGCAATATTTAGCCAACTCAATTTGTTAAC
Source organism: Vicia faba (assembly GCA_948472305.1). Lineage (NCBI taxonomy): Eukaryota > Viridiplantae > Streptophyta > Magnoliopsida > Fabales > Fabaceae > Vicia > Vicia faba. The sequence goes on along the minus strand of OX451736.1, from coordinate 1,513,300,199 downwards.
CAATGCCACGAGAACCAACTCAATACGATAAGAATCGACCGAGTTATGATTTTCTGAAGATGAAGCAGGTGAAAATTTGTCACAATTTTCCTATACGAACATAGTTGATGAATTCATATAGAGGACATCAAGACGGAATTTTGGTCACTGGAACAGGCTCAAAACAATGAACGGTCTTCGAGTTATGAATTTTCTAGTATGTAAAAACTACACCTTCAACACACTTTTCCACAATATTTTCACTTGTACACCTTTAGAAAATCCACTTATTCAGAGGCTCTCCCTGAGGAATTGGCTCTTGGTCCGAACATACAAAATGGAGTGCATATCGAGATGATTCTTTTGAATAGGAAAACCAACTTGAGATGATGAACCAAATCGGAGTTATGAATTTCAGAATGTCTGCAAAACAATGAATCGACAGTCGATTACAATTACGCATTGTCTCAAATTCACTGAAACGTCCAATTTATTTTCAACTCTAAGTGCACTGAGACACCTAGAAATTGAAAAAATGATGACTTGCTTTCTTGTTAATCAGATAGCCTTGATCCCATGAAATGCATGTATGCAATATGATAATGCAATATAAGCCAAATAAACATTCTGAGATCAAGAGGGTAAATTTTGGGGTGCAACATCTGCCCCTATTCAATCGTCTTAAACATGATAAAGGAGAAAAATGATAGCTTTCAAGCGTTCAAAGTTGAAGATGATTGAATACGAAGGAACCCGAAAATTTATACTCTTGAAAAAAGAAGCTGAACCCCCCCAAAGATAAAGAATGCCAGTAGACGCGGGATTTTGATGATTGGACGAAACAAAACTTATGAACAAAGGGCCAGGATAAAATTGGACCATAAAAAAGGGGTGAGATAAGACTCAAGCCACAGAGAATAGGAAAAACTAAACTCGGGAAAAGTAAGCGGGGCAGAGTGGCTAGAGTGTGTGATTCTAGGAGCATCTACTAGTCTCAACCAAGGGAAGAAAGTGTGATGGAACTAAAAGTTCCTAAAAGTTATAAAAGAGACAAGTTATAACCCAAGATAGACAGTATGAAGGAACAGAAAGAATCCCAGGAGTAAGAAACAAAACCAGATGAAAATCGACTCATTAAAACTAGTTAGACAAAACTAAACTAGATGAGTACTAGCACGAAAACTGGATTTCACGCACGGGTAACGAGGCAAAACTCGACCCATAGCAAAAGTGATAAGAGTGCATGTTTCTCATAGCACCTATGGGTCTCTAACCAAGGGAATATAGTGAGATGGGACTGAAAGACCCCAAAGGTTATAAAAGAGACAAGTTTCAACCCAAGATAGATAGTATGAAGGAACTGAAAGAATCCCAGGAGTAAGAAACAAAACAAGACGAAACTCGACTCATTATGACTACTTAGACAAAACTAAACTAGACGAGTACCATAACGAAAATGGATTTCATGCACAGGCGACGAGATCAAAACTCGACCTAAAGCAAAGTGATGAGAGCGTATGTTTCTCAGAGCACTTGCTATTTTCATACTAGGGATAATCAGTAAACGAAAACTGATAGGAGAATCCAATGAACAAAGGAGATTGATTTCAACCAGGGACGCAATTACGAACACTGCAAAGAGACTTGGTAAACTAAAACCGATAAAGGATTCAGTAATCAAATATTGATTGAAGTCCAAGGTACGAAAAAAAAACGAGACGACACTTAACTCATTATGACTAGTTAGACAAAATTAAACTAGATGAGTACCAGAAAAAAAATTGGATTTCATGCGCGGGTGAGGAGACGAAACTCAAAACTCGACCCAAAGCAAGGTGATTAGGGTGTACAACTAAAAACCTGTTAAAAGAGAATATCAGGACGAAACTGGTATTCAAAAGATACATCAATATATATTGGAATTAACTGGCGAGGGTAGTAAAGACTAAACCCGAGAAAATAGCGCCAGGGAAAAACTGAACTACAATCAAGAGTAAACACTCAATAATTCAAATGATTAACATCAAAAGTATATTTGTATGGGTGAAACTGAGATACTGAGGATGAAGACCTCGTTGGGGATATAATCCTAAGTATTAGCAAATTCACTGGGGGAAACAGAAACAGTAATGGCTTATGTTCTTATGCATGTTTGAATGTTTTTGTATAGCGTAATGCTCCATATAATGGAAATGCAACACGTTTTGGTAGATGCAATATAGTGATGCATGTTTAAATGCTTCACTGAGGAATGGCCAATCGAGAAGCCAACAATCCAGAAGTCAGAATCTGATAAAACTTGCAAAAATAAATTGCAAAAATCAAATGGAGAAGAGAAGATATAAGGAACTGCTGGAGAGAAACCCTTGAAGAGCTGAAACTCTATCGGGAGTAAAAACTGAGCAACTGATAGAAACAGGCTACAAATACTGAGAGGAGCAACAAAAATAAATTACGAACTCTATTGGAGAAGATCAGATCAAAACTGTAACTTTTGAAGGAGAATGCCAAATAGAAATCGGTTGTTTCTGGAGAAGACCAGGGAAAGACTATAATCTCTGGAAAAGACGGCGTGCATCCATGTTAAGTATGATACCAAGATAATAAACCAGACGTGAGAAGTGGAAACCTCGCTGGGGAAACTTCCATCGGAAAATCCTTTGCCGATTGCAGAAGATTAACAAAATCTCAATTAATCGACCAACATCAACTATACTGGGGATAGGGAAATATCCTTAAATAAGGATGCCCCCAAGCAACAAGTTAGCTGGGAAATGAGAGATCAAGACGAGGAATCTCCGATTGGCAACTCCACTAGGGAATTGAAACTTCTTCATATTGTGAATTCTCTTCTAAGAAACTCCATTGGGGATATGAGACGTCTTCAAACTTGAAGTCTCAGAACAAAGCCTTCCTCTTTAAAAAAATATTTCTAGGAAACAAAACTTTATTGAGGAAACAAAACTCCACTGAGGATATAAAATTCTGTCAGGGAGTATTTTGCTGGGGATTTCAAAATCTTCGGTATGCAACCATAAAATAGACCATGAAGATAGTTAAACAATATCAACTCTACGGGGGATATGGAATTCTCAACCAACATCAACCCTACTGAGGATGATAAAAGATCCTTTTGATATTAAACACCCCAAGGCATAACTCAGATGGGAAAATGAGAATTTCTGAATGCAAACTTCAATGATAACTCAAATCGGAAAGTAAACTCCGTTTGGAAAAGTATTTATTAAGAAATGAGATAATGCTCATCCAGACTTGGTTAGGGCATGAAGGTATCTAAAAACCTTATCCCTTTCAAGAATCCCTCACATGGCAATGCTGGAAAGAAATAACTCTATGAGGAATTCCCTATTCCCAAGTTCAAAAGTTAGAGGTAAGACCCTTGCATGTGTGTTGAAAAGCTGCAACTTACTGAGTGAACGACCATTCCTCGAGAGAACTTCATGGGAATCGTACCATCATTGATATGCTGCCCTAGAGTAGTGGAACCTTGAGAGATCGATCCCGAACTTGACTGCCCCAGATTGGTGAAACGAAAAGACCAATAACCACAGGCCGAACCCTGATAAGACTTTGCAAAAATAAATTGCAAATTCCGCTAGAGAACATCAGATCAAAACTATAACATCTACGAAGAAAATCCAAATGGATACTTGACGTTGCTGGAGAGAACATTAATAAAATGGGGTATGTGGGAAATCACAATTCACGTGATTTTTGTTTGAAACTTGTCAATTTTTCATTGGGGATAACTTCCTGGGAAGAATACTGCAAAAAATAAATTGCAGTGCAGAAGAAATCTTGACCTATGTTCGACCTCTTATCCTTCTGGGAAAATATCCAAAATCTCCTTCAACGAATAAAGAGAACCTTGCTGGGAGCTGGGACCTTCTGATGTAAGTCTTTAATGAAAGCGACTTCGACTATAGAAATTCTAAAATAGAAGAATTCTAACCAGACCACACCGGGGACACTACCGTTGGGTAGTAACAATCCTAACTTGGGGAAAAAGAGGGTATCTTTGAACCATAAGCTTGAGGTTCAGAACTCGCCTAAGGAAATATTTCAGCCATACTCTATTACTAGGGATAAAGAGCCTTTATACTGCCAAGGATATGAAGATCCATGTTGGGGTAAGCGACCTTACAAAAAGAACTCTTATCAGGAATGGGATAATCTTTGTATGAGAAACTCAACAAAATATGCTATTGTTGGAAATACGAGAATCTTCGGCTCCACTGGGGAATAAGTTTGTGCTTCAACCAGAATGAAATCCTACTATGATGCTTTATCCTGGAGCTAGAAACCATAATAGCATACTCTTTTGGGGAAGCAACACTTATCAATATCCAAGATTGAGATCTACTGGGAAAAGGGAGAATCTGTGAATAAGTACTTTCGATGAAACAACTCTATTAGAGAAATGTGAATTCCTGAATAGGAGATTTCTTGATAAGGCCACTTTACAGGGGAAATGAGGATTTATGAATAGGAGATTTACGAAGGCAGCTCCGCTGGGGAGAGGACAAATTTTTCATAAGAGATCTCAACCAATTGTCTTTACAAGAGAGATGAAATAAAACTCAACACAAATTATCTAGGGGAAAGAAAATTCCTGAGAGCGAGATCTGCAATAAGGAAATTCCATTGGGGAATGATAAATCTTGGACAAGAGATCCTCATAAACAGCCTCCTCTAAGGAAGTGAGATGATGCTCCCATGTCTTCGCTAAGAAACAGAACAGACTTGAATAGTCTTTACTGGGGATAATAAAAATTTATCAGCATAACGAACTTTAAACCCTACTTCTTCTATGGAGATTAGAGAATTCTTGAACAAGAAATATTTATGAAGTGACTTCATCGGGGAAGAGGAGAAATTTTCGAAAGAACTCTCAACTTAGCTGCGGATGAGAATACTCCACTTATACTAGGTGATATTGGGAAGACGAAACTTCAAGCACTTGGAGGATAAAACTCTCTTAATCTGAAATTCCAATTAGTCGATATTTAAAATTCCTCGCTTGGGGAGATTTACTTGGGAGAAGTAGAAACTTCATTGTTGCTTCAGGGGGAATGATCTAGGTTAGGGATACTTTAATCATCTTGAAAGATGTTGCTCATGTAATGGAGAATTACGCAGGTAATCAAAGCACATGAAAACTCATGTGAAACAGATCACTGATGTTGATAATAACACTCCTGACTTTAGTTGGAGATAAAGATCTCAACTTCTGATGAAGGAACAACAATTCATAGACAAAAATTCTGATAAACTGAGGATAACAATATCAACTTCTTGTCATGCTCTTCACCTTCACGAATTTTCCAGCCTGCGACTAGACTTAAATTGATCACTTCTGAGGTGGATAAATGCCCATGCATAATGTATTTCCCCAGTATTTAGGGTTGTTAAATAAATTTCCTTGAAAGGAATTCCTGAGATCTGTACCATCCAGATAAACTTCCCCAGTGTTACAAACTTTGAAACACGGCTTCCGACTAATCAATACTAGAAGTGGCTTCAATAAATCTAGGGTAACGGACCTTGATCACCCGACACTTTGAGAGATTTATCGAATCTCGACATGGCTGCCTCAAATTGGAGAAACTTTGAGAGTCAATGGATCTTGACTTGATTGCCCCAGATTAGTGGAATCTTAGCAAACCATTTATTTACCTCATGCTCACGGAGGAATGAGAAGTTCATAGAGTTTGGAAGATAACACCTCCTTAGGATAATTTACTTACGTCTTCAAAACAAGCTAGTACACAATCATACTTTTCAACTCGAACTACTTCGCGCTTAAGCAGATGCTTGAAGAAAATCGTCATTCGGGACCAACTGTAAATGATACACAATTGCTTAACAGAGACTTGTGGGCCGATAAAATTTCTGCACAATCTTTAAACAAATAATTCTTGATCAATCTCTCATATCAGTCTTCTTTAATTCAAGGGAGTAGCTAGAAAGCATGCCCCAGATTAAGACCATTCTTTTCAACAGATTCCTGAAGCATTTCGTCCCTCAAGGTAATCAAATTCTTTATCTGATGCTCATTATGCAAGCTCACTTGATGTTTAAGCACTTTTACATATGCAAAGAATGTTTTATCCTATGAATGATAATTATAATGCAAATCATATATTTGTCTTAAAGTTAGAAAACTTTTATTGAAAAGATGCCGAAACATCGAAAATTTTCTATAAAAAGAGGGAGTGATACCAACTCAAAAAGTTTTAAGCAAGTCTCCTAAGAGTCAGGTTACCGTATTCCCATAACAGTTTTTCTTTCGAATTAACTCATGCTTTAATTAGGACTTTCAAGGGTCGTAACATGGCCTGGTTCATGGTTTTAGAAAAAAAATACAGATTTTAAGGCTCAAGTTATTTGGTGCCCACCACCTTCATGATGTTCTCTAGTCCTAAATTCAGTTAACTTGACACGGACATTCATCTCTCAAGAGGAGTTTTGGAATGATTGAAGAGTCAAACGAGGTTTTTGGACATGACAGTCACTCACCTCTTTCGTTCTTTTGTGCTTCTGGTCACACGACTTTTTTTTGCTGAGGATTTTTTGTAATCCCTTCTCACCTTTCATACATGCCATTTACCTTTCACTTTCCCTGAATTTTGCCTAAGCAACTTGTTTCCAAGTTTTGACTTAGCGAGGCTTTTTGTCTCTTTCTTTTTTTTACTTTCATTTTGAACAAATCGTGTGATCCTGAAACTTTTGGCTTATTAGAATATTAGTGACTACCTTATCGCTCGGTTGATGAGGGATAACCATTGTGGTATCATCATTTTTCATCCTCCTATCGTGCGAGAGATACTCATTGGGATATAGCTCTCTTTAATGCACACTACTGATATGAGGGTTAACCATTGCGGTTTTGTTCTTCCTTAACCTTTTGAAGGATAACCATTTTTCTATCCTTTGATGCACACTCCTGGTGTGTTTTGAATTCTCGATCAGATTAATTGAAATCTACCCTACCCCCGGGTTAAAAAAATGGTTTTTTTCGAACTGAAAAGAAACTCCTACTTCGAAGGCTCAGAGGGGTTAACGATGGTCTATCTCCCTTATATCTCTAGTGTTTGGGGATTGAAACAAGGCATGTACATTGTCAACAAGGTTTTTACTCGAAAGCATACCATTTGAGATTCTAGGTAAATTTTCGTCATCCTCTCTCCGGAGTCATTGCTTTATTAACAATATTTGAATATCAAAAACATAGTAAAACAATTAAGAGTGATAACGAATGGATTAATTCAAGACAATCATATTCATTGCGTTTTGATTAATAATTCAAAAAGATGAGCAAGTTTGAATACAATAAAGTACTAAACAAACAATTAAGATTGCAAATGAAAATGAAAATGAAAATTGAAATTTCCATGTTGAGGAGACAAGACTCCGTATGGACTGATTGCTTCAGACGATCTTCAGCAACCTTGCGGCTCACTTGGATAAGAGATTCCCCGCTGATCTGGACACAATCGTCTCTGAATTGATATAAGCTTGGACTTTATCTATGGATGACAAACCGTCTTCAAATTAATAGCCGAGTGCCCCAGAATGATGTTCTCTAAAGATTCTCTCAAAAGAAAGGGTGGATATTGTACCATGCAAAAAGTTTGAAATTGTCCGTCACCTTAGAAATTGGACTTTGAGAAATACGCCAGGAAGGAGCTGGACTTTGGTTAAACCTCTTGAAATATTCAACATCATGGCCAAATGCCCCAAAATGAGAGACACACCTAGCATTTTCATCAAGAGAGAGAATAATCAATTGAATAGTCTTCAGAGCATGATGCTTAATCAACTGAATTCCCAATAGAAAAGGAAGTTCCAGGACATAAGGCATTGAGATTGTATCAACATACTTCTCGATTTTCTTCTATCTTTTCTTAAGATCCTTGCCCCATGGATTCACTAGGGGGAACAAGCATTGACTGCAGTCGTGAAGATCAGGGAGCTCAAAGCTGTGAAGAGTGCCCCTGATTGAATAATCGGGTACCCCAGTGAGGTAACCACATATGGCATTGGTAACAGAATTTGGAAGGGGAATTTGTAGATGGTACTGAAGTACGGAGCCTAACTCACTAAAGCTCAAACAAGTGTGGAAACTAATGAGAATAAAGCACTAAGATGGGATCAAAACCGTTCTCCAGGCTTCCTCTATTCTTGCTGATAAAACAAACCTCTTGAATTCAACTGGTAAATAGGAACCATCTATTGATAAGAAGTTCCACGCACTCATGATAGTGGATGAAATTCAAATGGCACTCAATGGTTTGAAATAAATTCCAAAAGACGAGGAGAAGAGGATAACTCGTGTTGCAACAATCAGTGTAGGATTGCTGACACTATCATCAAGACTTCCACGACTTCACTCAACTAGGTCTTCAACTGATTATTTCCCTCTCGAAGAGTTCCCGATCACGGGACAAGGCTTGCATGTATACCATAAACAAACACATATGAATCATCATCCCGACCAATATCCCACGAAGTTGTTCCGTAATTGATCTCTGAATATGTGACAACAAGAGTTCAAGTCAGGTTCTGAAGAGAATACCAAGTCTGAATATGAGTCTCCAACTCTGAGTACCTGTTATGAATGCATGAAGATGCATGAGGGGTGTTGTACCCCAAAATTTGCCCTCTCATTTCTCAAGAAATCTCTCATAAGATCTCCATTGTTTCAAGACTACACAAGGTTTGATCAGCTCAAGACATCTCATCAACCACTGACAACTCAAAATTAGGGTTTCAGTTTGTACAAGGACAATTGGACTTTCAAGACCTAAAATGACTTTCATGGATCATTAGGAACCCTTAATATTTCTCATGTAAAGTTTCAAGTCTTGGACCACATTTTTGCTCAGTCAATTGATTAGTTAACCTAAAATCAACTGTATTGGGGAAAAAGTCAATTTTGGTCAATTGGCAGTCAAACTTCATAATTTTGGATCCATTTCAATATTATTAACTCATATATGACAATTGATCAAGTTTGGATTACAATTCCTCAAGAAATTTGATCAGATCACAAAAAGGGCAAAATGGTCAAAATTAGGGTTTTGGCTGAGGAGGTTCAATTTTTGACTTTTGACCTAACAAATGACTTATTGGTTTAAGAAATGATCTCAAGGATTAAAGCACATCATTTTTACCTAATGTCATGGCTCAAAACATTTCTCAAGATCATTGGATTGACAGATGAATTTTAGTCAACTGATGAAAAGTCAACTGTATACTGAAAAGTCAAACTTTGACTTTTTGATCAAAATCAAGTTTCAAAGATTACAATTCATCAAGACATGTCAAAATATGAAACTTGTTCATCAAGAAATAGAAAAGTTAAAATTCATTTTTTAAAAAGTCAAATTTCCAAGACTTAGAATTTTTCTAAGTGTTGGAAAATTAACTTTTTTCATAACTTTGTGCCAAATTTCCACCATGATGCAAGATAATTCAAGGGAAACATCCAACATGAAAGTTGTAGATCTCAAAGAGATCTAAAACATTGTAGGGCATAACTTTTTCTAGAAATTCTTAGATTTCAAGTTATGAATTTATGAAGTCATGTCCATGGTTAGGCAGGATTTTCATCTAACTTCATGGTAACTTTTCACCTAGTTACAAATTGATTCTTCAAAAATGTCCAACATAAAGGTCGTAGAGGATGTTACAAGCTTTCCAAAATGTATAATAACTCATTGAGATCATACTTGAGTTAAGAGAATCGAAGGCAAGAAGTTAGGGTTTCAAACTTGATTTACAAGGCATATTTTGTGAAGAACATGAACCAAATCCATAGCCATGCTGCATGATCCTTACTTTGAAGGCCTCAAACGTGTTTGTCACTCCTTAATTTAATGTTTACACAACTGATTGATCAATTTTCCATTTTATTCAAGCATTGTCCAAAGCATTTTACCATTTTAAGGAGAAAGTCACCATTTCCATTCTTGTAAAGCAAGCTTTATGCACAAAGCCAGCTTCTTGAGCTCCTAACTTTTTATATTTAAGTACACTCCATCCACAAAGTCAGAATCAGGCTTGCTTAAAGTTCAACCACTCTACAAAAGCAAGTACAAAGGCATGGAAATTTGTTTTGTCAAGAAAATCACACGTTGAGCTTAAACATGTAAATTCAAATTCTGACTTGTTGTAGCACACAAAACCTTTTGCTTATAAATAGAGATACTATTTGCAAGGTAACATACGAAGGATAAGACCTCGAAACTCTCTCAAACACTCACAAACCATAAATTTCTCAAAAACATCATTGATACACAATTCTGACCTTGAACTTGTATCTCCCATTTCCCTCGTGCGTTTTCCCTCAAATTCATTTGCAAAGCTTCTATATCTCAAATATAATCCATCCATGTCCTTGTTCTGGAACTGTAACACCATTTTCATCAACCTCCAAAACCAAAAAACAGAGTCTGCAAGTTGACTTCTCCAGACCATTCCAGTCATCCATAGCTCAAGTTAGGAATTGCATTAGCTTCCTAGGAACTTGAGGAAGCTAACCTGATCATCACAACTCCTTAAAAGCAGTTCAAACTCATTTCACAATTTCCAATTTTGAGGTATTTTTTCTGAACTTCTATCTCTTCATACAAGCATTATTTGATTCTGATTTATGAAGATAAAATGTAGATATCATTGCCCTGAAGTTGTACATGTCCATAGTTTTCATTTATATTGCCTGAGTTTATAGAATTTTAGGTTTGAATCTCTGAAAAAAGTTAGGTCATGATTTGGTACTTTTAGAAATTCATACTCATCTTTGAGAATTAGTTTAAGTTATTTACATATTCAGAATCGTGGTGAAATTTCTAACAAGTTTGATGTTGGAAGTTTTGTGAATGGATGAGAAATGAGTGAGTTACAGGAACTCTGGTTGGAGGTTGAAGATGGAGTTCATTTCTGGAACTTGTTTTGTATTATATATTTACGGTTTTACTTATATTAACGGGTGTACAGCTACCCCAGTGGTAAAGGCAGCGCACGTTTATGGTCAAGGTCATGGGTTCAAGCCGCAGTGCTGCCTTTTTTTCATATTTCTCAAACATTTTCCTTCTTTTTGCTACAAACCACGCGCGCCTGGGCCTCCCTGAACGGGCCTTCCCTTATTTACTGCACAACACCCCCTGCCTGCTTGTTACAACATAGCGTATTTCATTTTATTTTATTTTTGTTTTTGTTTACAAAAAAACATTGGACCAGGTTTCAAAACTGTTTTTTTTCTAACAAACTCCCAAATTCCATTTCTAACCCCCCTTACTTTTATTTTTATGTTTTATTTTATTTTATTTTCTTTATTATTTTTATTATTATTATTATTATTATTATTATTATTATTATTATTATTATTATTATTATTATTATTAATAAAAATCCAAAAAAAAATAGTTTATTTATTTATATATCTAATATATTTATATTCACTTGAATTTTATTCCTCTAAAAAACAAAAAGACAAAAAATATTTTCTTAAACAAATTTAATTATTTTTCTTAATAAATTAATAATTATATTTAGGTTTAGTTATTTTCTTTTTATTTAAAATTAACTTAGAATTTAGGTTTCTTTTAATTAATTAATTTCCATATTATTTTTATTAAACTAAAAACATTTTCTTAAAAACCCTAAAAAATGCTTTCTAACTTAATTTCTTTTCTTAATTAGTTTAGGTTTAATTTTATTTATTTTAATTAATAATTTTCTTGTAGATAATTAGGTTAAAACCCTTTTCTTCAAAAACCAAACACAAATCTATTTCTTTTTCATTTACATCCTTGTATATTATATTTATTCATTCCTTGTACATTATTCAATATGGTTGTAATAGATAATTTGGTTTAATTTCTTGAAATCCCCATTTGTAAATTTGTATACCCCATCCCTCTAATGATGTAATAGCGTAGTAATTTTACTTTCCGCAATTTATCGCTTTCATATAAATGCTAGTAATTAGGGCTTATATGGAAAGATGAAATCAACAAGTAGATAATCCTAATCAAAGATTAAATGCATGCAAATCAAACACACTATTCACACATGCACCCTTAGGGCAATTCCACTTGTTGCCTTATAAAAATGGTCATGTTATGCATGTGGGATATTTTAGCAAAAAAATACAAGATCATAGTCCCTCGATGACGCTACAAATGTTACCTTTAAAATGATCTTAGTCCCTAAAAGAGAAATGCTAAGATATCTTACAACATTGCTATCATGACTATACGATGACCCACGCTCGTCCCTTTACATACAAAGATAAGGCTTCTTACCAATCAATGGTGAGATAGCAATATCAAAGGAAGGAAGAACTGAACAAAGACTTTTGAGTAGGTAGATTACTCCTAGTGTCTTGCTCACTTTCAAAATAAACATCCTTGTTCACTTTCAAAATAAACACTTTCAAAACATACACCAAACACTTTCAAAACATGAAATATTTTCAAAAGTCCAACAATTTGTATACGTTCTTATGAACAAGAACTATTACAAAGTTTTCCTAAACGAAGGCGCCTTTTCAAAAATACTTTTAAAAACCACCACAAAGCACATTTTCAAACAAAAGTAAGTGATCTAGCAAGCAACTAAAAGCCCATAGATAACTATGGATGAAAAGGGTGCTAACACCTTCCCTTTTTATAATCTACCCCCGGAACTCAAGAAATAAACTCAAAGGTCTTTCCTGTTCTTTTCCACCTTTCCTTTTGGATAAAAGAAAAGTCGGTGGCGACTCTTGCTAACCGCAACAATTGCAATCAAACGCAAAACATACCAAGTAAGTTCTCCCACTGTATTACAAAACTGGCGACTCTGCTGGGGAAACACTTAAAAGTCGGGTTACCTTAGGGATAGATCACCTTTACTCGCTTTCATTGTTTGACTTGCTTACTTTACATTTTGGTTCCTTGTTTGGGCTTGTTTTGATCCTCTACCCGGATTTGGGATACCTTATAGGTAAGTAGCAATACATTGTGGAAACTGTGCAGGGTATACCAACATGGTCTAAGCAATAGTTGCGTTAGTGTGACACATTTGTGGGTACCGGTAGCCCTTGAGTAGTCAAGGAGAATACGGGGCCGCTGTGTGGTGTCATGAAGTACTAACTGACTTTAGAACCTTTACCTGACCAACTTGGCCATTAGGAAGTAGTGAGATAGCCGACTTTGGTGCAATCTGAAGTTGGTTGATACTCGATACTATGCTCATTGAGATTGGACTTCTCGAGATATTTTGGTCGCTATTAAAGAGGCTTGCGCTGAAACAATGCCCGACGAGAAAGATCAGTCATATTGAGATCCCTTAGAACTCGGTTACTATTTCTAGGATAGGTTTGAGCCAACTAAACTTCAGGAGGGTACTTACCTATAAAACTCCATGCAATACTAAACTTAAGAACTTGATTTCCTTGTGTGTATATGCTTACTTGTACATAACATCATAAACATCATAAGCATTCTCATTAACCATTTCAAGGATTATTGGGATTTATCTTTGTTCTATTTTTTAGGACATGGCTTCTATCCGCGGGAATACTCTCCAAGTCAATCTTGTAAGAATTCCTTCTCAACTCAAAGAGTTAGCATCAAGGGTCCCTGATAATTCTTCGTTCACCAAAAGACATGGTCGCCTCCTAAACTTGGTTACCTCGAGCACTGATGAAGATATGACGAAGATGCTTTTCCAGTTCTTTGATCCTATACACCATTTATTCACTTTTCCCGATTACCAGCTTGTGCCTACTCTGGAAGAATTATCTCAACTCTTGAGGATTCCCATTCTCAATCAACTATCCTTCAAAGGTACATAAAGAGATCCAAGACTTGAAGAGACTACCCGAGCACTACACTTGCAACAATCTTATGTCACGACTAATTGGGAAACAAGGAGTGGTGTCAAAGGGTTCTTAGCAAATTTCTTGTTTGAGAAAGCTCAATATTGTTAGAACTCTTTGGATTTACAAGCTTTTGAAGAAATCTTGGCCCTTCTCATCTATGGGATGGTTTTGTTTCCAAACTTTGACCAACTTATAAATGTAAATGCTGTCAAAATCTTCATGTCTCGCAATCCAGTGCCTACTTTGTTGGGAGATATCCTACATTCTTTTCACTCTCGCACTATGAGGAAGAGAGGGATCCTCATGTGTTGCACTCCTCTCTTAGCTAGATGGTTTATTTCGCATCTTCCCCAGTCTGTGTTGAAGAATAAGCAAGGTTTGAGGTGGTCCCATAGGTTGATAATGCTAATATATTCAGATATTCATTGGTGTTCTCGATCCTTAGAGAATGTTACTATCATCGACCGTTATGGGGAATTCCGTAATGTCCCTTTGATTGGAATTAGGGGAGGTATCACTTACAACCCTTGCTTAGCCTTGCAACAGTTTGGTTATGCCCGAAGAGATGGTCTGCATGATATGCTCATCCAAGGAGTGGTATTTGACTACGAGAGCGACGATCAAGGCTACCGTCAGAGGTTTATATGAGCTTAGAGGATGGTAAGCAAAATGGAAAGTAAAACCCTGGGACACAAGAATTCCATTCCCCTTGAGCTTTACCTTAGGTGGGTACGAGCTCGTGTTCAGAAGCTCGTAATACCTTATCCCACCATCCTACCAATTATCATGGAACTTGTGGTTGAAGAAGATGTCCCGTACACTGTCCTCCATCTCGACATGCCTACTTATCTTGAAGACTTTCAAAAGTGTTTGATTCAGCTAAAGGAAGAACGAGATACCTTCGAATCTCAATACTATGCTAGTGAGAAAAGGGTCTTGGAGCTTACAAAGCAACTACATGAAGAGCAAAGCATGAACGCCTAACTTGCACCGAAGAGGATACATTCGACCTTTTTATCTTAGAGATTTATTTTGTAAGCCCAAGAGGCATGTTGTAATCATTTTTAACTAATTAATGAAATTTGACATTTGTTCATCCTTGAAATCATTTGCATACACATATTCCATGCATCATAACATAATAGGTTTCCCATGACAAGTTTCCTTATCTTTCTGTTGTTTATTTCAGCAAGATGGATCTCGAGAAAATAGTGAAATACCTACAAGCACAAAAATCCCAGTTTCAGGAGACTCTGCTGACCCTGGCCAAGGGGCAACAAGATTTGATGACGTTGCTGGCAGCCAAATAGAAACCAAAGAGGAAAGCTCTAATCAACATGGGTAGAAGATTCAAAGAGTCGGTCTGTCAGATACCGGTAATGGAAGACTCATCTGAGGAAGATGAGAATCAGATTGGAGAAGAAAGGAGTACCCAGGCTGGGTGTATCAATTATCAAGCGTATGATGATGAATATTACTTTGACGAGCAATATCCTCCTACCGATATTAAGTACAAGCAGTTAGAAGACAGAATGAAGGTTGTTGAGATTCAAGATGTCCCCGGTTTGGATTTTGATGATTTGGCTTTAATATATGGGGTTGTCATTCCCCACAAATTCAAGATACCAGTCTTCACAAAATACGATGGGGTTTCCTTCCCAAAACTTCAGCTGAAGTCTTATGTGTGCAAAAGTCAACCGCATACCACCGATAAGAAACTCTGGGTTCACTTTTTTCAAGAAAGCTTGGATGGGACGCAACTAGAGTGGTTTTACCAATTGGATGGTTCCCGTATCCATACATGGGAAGACTTAGCCACTGCTTTCTACCACCAATACCAGTATAATGTCGACTTAGCGCCGAAAAGAGTTCAGTTGACATGACAATGGGGAAGAATGAAGGGTTCAAAGAGTACGCCCAAAAGTGGAGGGACCTTACCAGTAGGGTTCAACCACCTTTGACTGATATGGAGCACATTGATATGTTTATGGACATTTTATCTGGTCAATTTTTCAACTTATTGGTTGGCTGTTCTTCCTCCGGTTTCACCGAGCTGATCTTAACCGGTGAAAGGGTTGAAAGCGGCATCAAAAGTGGGAAGATTCCCATAGCATCTACCTCCACTTCCAATCCTGTAAAGAAACCTTTTACCGGGAAGAAAGAAATCAATGATGTGTATGTGGCAAGGGCCCGTACCAAGAAGGATGACCGACAGTCCGTTAATGTTGTCCAGATTTCCAATCCAACTCCTGCTTAAAGACCATCTTCAAATCATCAACAGTTTCAGGGTCCACCAAGACAATTCACAAGGATAGCCATGTCGCTATACCAAGCCTTGCAACACCTTCTAAAGGCTAATTTGGTGACACTGCATGATCCTCCAGCAAATCCAGATACCTATTTACCAAAATACAATCTGAATTCCAAGTGTGCATATCACTCAAATAGTCTCGGGCATGAGACTGACAAATGCTGGGCACTGAAGAATAAAATTCAAGACTTAATCGACAACAAGACCACTGAATTTGATCCTCCTCTGACTCTGAATGTAATCACCGCGCCTATGCCAAACTATGGCAAGGGTTTCAATGCTATTAAAGACACCATCTTTGTTTCCTCCATCAAAGACTTGACTACTCTGTTAACCACTATTAAAAAGAATATGTTGAAAGCCGGGATTTTCCGTGGCTATTTAAAGGATTGCGATTGTTGTGCCAAACAACTCAATGGATGCAAAGGGATGAAGGAAGGCATTCAACGCCTGATGAATAGCCATGAGATACTATTTGAGAAGACTCTATTCGCCAAAAGTTTGACCAATAGGTGTGAAGACCTCTCCATCATAACCATCTCAAACAAGCCTCTTAGGATCTCCTCTAAGGGTCCTATCAGGATTTCAAATGAATCAACTATTTCTCCTCTGATAATTACCGCCCCCGGGCCAATTTCGTACTCTTCCAACAAAGCAGTGCCATGAAACTATGGTTCTGAGGTGTTTTACCATGGAATAAAGCAAGACACTTGGATTGAAGAAATAAAAACTGATGACATTGGTAACATTACTAGCTCTAGTAAACTGACCAGAACTGGGAGAATCTTTTCACCCAACATCTCACCACCAATTGTTACAAAGGCACCTATCTGCAACACCGCTGCTAAGCCAAGTACTAACACAAGGGGAAAAGAGAAAGTAGTTAAGCCTGTTGAGACAGATACCCGCAAAAGACATTGCTGATGGGGAACCTTCCACTCGAGAAATGGATGAGATCTTGAAAATTATAAAAAGGATTGATTTCAAGATTGTGGAGCAGTTGGGGCAAATCCCTTCCAAGATTTCCATGTTATCTTTGCTACTTTATTCTGATGCTCATGCTCAAGCATTAATCAAATTCTTGAAAAAGGCTCATGTCCCTCATGATACCATGACAGACCAGTTTGAAAATTGTGTGGCTAGCTTGACGGCCGATAATGGTTTGGGGTTCTCGGATGCTGATCTGACGCCACTTGGAAAGAACCATAAAAAAGGTCTGCATGTTTCTGTTGAATGTAAGGGGACTACCCTAGCAGATGTTCTGGTTGACAATGGCTCTTCTTTAAACGTGCTACCCAAGGGGGCTTTAGACCGTTTAGACTGTGAAGGACTAGTTTTGAAACCAAGTGATATTATTATGGGGGCTTTCGATGGGTCCAAAAGGACAGTTCATGGAGAGGTGGATCTCCCGATCAAGGTGGGCTCGCAGATTTTCAAATATAATTTCTACATCATGGATATCCATCTGGCCTACTCCTATTTGTTGGGTCGCCCTTGGATCCATGGAGCAGAGGCGGTAACGTCAACTCTTCATCAAAATCTCAAGTATCCGGTCAAAGGAGGGATTGTCATTGTCTGTGGTGAGGAGGAGTTCATGGTAAGTCACCTCAATTATTTCAAATATGTGGAGATGGATGGTGAATTTATAGAAACCTTGTGTCAAGCTTTTGAAGTTGTGCCACCAATGGTTGCTGCTGCCAAATTTTCCTCTGATGTGTCTAAAGCTGGTAAGGTAGTGCCAAAGATGGTTTCGTTTAAAGATGCTCGTGCTGTAGTCGAAGAAGGAAGCTGTGATACTTAGGGGAAACTCCTATATATCCCATTAATAGAAGACAAATGTGGTTTGGGTTTCACTATCAAGGCTTAGAAATAAGTGAGGCGCGCTTGTGTAGGGAAGCCCCCTCTCCGTATTGGAAGTCATGAAGTTAACGATGTAGGTGAATCTGATGATGAATGTGCATTTGAAGGTTGGGTATATCCTACTATAACGGAACTCAACAATTGGAAAGCAAAGGACCTCGTTCCCATCTCCTTCGTTGAGGAGTAATTACTTGTTTATTGCTTTCTTTTAATTCAAGAACATTTTTTCTGTAATATTAAACAATGACTTTTAAGCCACGTGTCTGGCCCAAGGCACTATGTTCCATTTCTCAAGGGTTTTATTTATGTTCATCTTATCATATAATCATTCAATACAAATCATTGGACTTTTGCGTTCAAACTTTTGTGCTCGTTGTCTTTCTTTTTCTTCAAATACATTTTTCAAAATAGCCATGTATCTTACATGCACACACACACACACTCTTGCAGGTCCTCATCCACTCTGGATCTTATTGCCAATGACTCTACTGTTGCCGACTATGATTTCGAACATCGAATTAACCAAGCCGAAGATGAAGGCGAGGAAGATTGTGAAATACCGGGAAAACTAGCCAGACTTCTATTACAAGAGGAAAAAGCTATTCAGCCGCACGAAGAGTCAGTTGAAGTCATCAATCTAGGTACCGAGACAGACAAGAAAGAGGTCAAGATCGGTGCTAACCTAGAAAGCAATGTCAAAAGAAGATTAGTTCAAATGTTTCATGACTATGTGGAAGTGTTTGCTTAGTTGTATGAAGATATGCTAGGTTTGGATACCGACATCGTAGTTCATCATCTGCCGACAAAGGAAGATTATCCTCCTGTCAAACAAAAAGTTTGTCGCATGAGGCCTGACATGTCTGAAAAGATAAAATATGAAGTGATGAAACAATTTGATGCAGGATTCCTAGCTGTGACATCTTATCCCCAATGGGTTGCAAATGTGGTGCAAGTGCCGAAGAAAGACGGAAAAGTTCGCATGTGCGTAGATTATAGGGATCTAAATAGGGCAAGCCCGAAGGATGATTTCCCTCTACCTCATATTGATGTCTTAGTCGATAATACTGCCCAACATAAATTCTTCTCTTTCATGGACGGTTTCTCCGGCTATAATCAAATTAGGATGGCTCCCAAAGACATGGAGAATACCACTTTCGTTACGCAATGGGGAACCTTTTGCTACAAGGTCATGCCATTCGGATTAAGGAATGCGGGGGCAACATATCAAAGGGCTATGGTAGCTTTGTTTCATGATATGATCCATCATGAAATAGAGGTATATGTGGATGATATGATTGCAAGATCACAAACTAAAGAGGAGCACCTCAATCACCTATACAAGCTATTCGAGAGGTTGAAAAAGTACAAGTTGAGGTTAAACCCTAATAAGTGCACATCTGGAGTACGATCGTGAAAAGCTTCTAGGTTTTATTGTCAATGGTAAAGGCATTGAAGTCGATCCTGCCAAGGTAAAGGCCAACCAAGAAATGCCAGTCCCCTACTCTGAAAAGGAAGTTAGAGGATTCTTGGGTCGTCTTAATTACATCACCCGCTTCATATCTCACTTAACTGCTACTTGTGAGCCAATCTTCAAACTCTTGAAGAAAGATTAAGTAGTCAGATGGAATGATGAATGCCAAGATGCCTTCGACAAAATCAAAGAATATCTGCAAGAACCTCCTATTCTCATGCCTCCAGTTGAAGGAAGACCATTGATCATGTATTTGACGGTATTAGATAATTCTATGGGGTGTGTTTTGGGCCAACATGAAGAGTCTGGATGAAAAGAGCATACAATATACTACCTGAGCAAAATGTTTACTGACTGTGAAACCAGATATTCACTACTCGAGAAAACTTGTTGCGCTCTGGCATGGCATACTCGCCGGCTAAGACAGTATATGTTGACTCATACTACTCTACTGATTTCTAAGATGGACCCTATCAAGTACATCTTCGAGAACCCTGCTTTTTCTGGACAGATAGATAGATGGAAAATAATCTTGATTGAGTACGACATTCAATACATAACGCAAAAGGCCATCAAAGGAAGTGTACTAGCAGATCATTTGGCCCATCAAGCTGTTGATGATTATCAGTCTATGAACTTTGACTTCTCATATGAGAACATCATGCTAGTGACCGATTGCGTGAAACCTTGACCGTATGACAGACCTGAACAAGGATCCCGATGGAATATGGTCTTCGATGGGGCTTCCAACACCTTGGGCAACGAAATTGGTGTTGTGATCATCTCCCCTGAAGGTTACCACACTTCTTTCACTGCCAGACTTTGCTTCGATTGTACGAACAACATGGCTGAGTACGAAGCATGCATTTTGGGTCTGAAGGCTGCCACTAATTTGAGGATCAAGCATTTGAATGTGTTTGGGGATTCCGCTCTAGTGATTAGCCAAGTAAAAGGAGATTGGGATACTAATCACCCTAATATCATCCCTTACAAGGAGCTTGTGCTATCTCTGATTCTTTACTTTGAAGAGATCACCTTCGAACACTTCCCTATGGAAGAAAATCAGTTGGCCGACGCCTTGGCCACCATGCCTTCTATGTTCAAAGTCATATGGGACAATGAAGCTCCTATGATTACAATTGAGAGATTCGACGAACCGGCGCACTGCTGTGAGCTTGACAATGACACAAAAAATCCATGGTATCATGAGGTGAAGAGATACCTTGAAGCATAAGATTATCCTGAAGGAGCATCTGTCAATGACAGAAAGTTCTTACGAAGATTTTCGGCCAAATTCTTCCTAAGTAATGAAATCTTGTACAAACGCAACCATGATTCTACTCTACTCCGATGTGTGGACAAGAAGGAAGCAGAGGAAATTATGGAAGACATGCATGATGGTCTTTTTGGAACTCACTCTAGAGGACATACTATGGCCAAGAAAATCCTGAGAGTTGGCTATTATTGCTCAACGATGGAGACTGATTACCATCAACATTCAATAACTTTCCATAAATGCCAAATCTATGCTGACAAGGTCCATGTGCCTCCTATCCCTCTGAACGTCATGACCGCTCCATGGCCATTTGCAATGTGGGGCATTGAGATGATTGGAGAGATCAAGCCCACTGCTTCCAATGGACATCACTTCATTCTTGTTTCTATTGATTATTTCACCAAATGGGTCGAAGCCGCTTCATTTTCCTCAGTAACAAAGAACATGGTAGCCAAATTCATCAAACATAACCTCATATGCCACTATGGTATCCCCGAAAGGATCATCACTGACAACGGAACTAACCTCAACAATGATATGATTATCAAACATTGCACTCAGTTCAAAATCAAGCATCACAATTCTTCTCCTTATAGACTTAAAATGAATGGCGCAGTCGAAGCAGCCAACAAAAACATTAAGAAAATTATGTAGAAGATGGTAGTGACCTACAAGGACTGGCATGAGATGTTACTGTTTGCTCTTCATGGCTACCGTATTTTAGCTAGAACATCAACTGGGGCAACTCCCTTTTCTTTGATCTATGGTATGGAAGTTGTCCTACCAGTGGAAAGTCAGATCCCCTCACTAAGGATTATGAATGAGGCAGGCCTAGGCGAAGATGAGTGGATTCATACAAGATTGGATCATTTGAATTTGATCGATGAAAAACGATTGGCTGCTGTTTTTTATGGTCAGATGTACCAAAAATGCATGAACAAGGCTTTCAACAGAAATATAAATCCTCGAGTATATCAAGATGGTGACTTGGTGATAAAGCGCATCATTCTGCCATAAGGAGACCCGAGGGGCAAAAGGACTCCCACTTACAAAGGGACATTTTTTGTCAAGAGAGTGTTCTCTGGTGGTGCCATGATGCTGACTACCATGGATGGTGAAGACTTCCCATATCCTGTGAATGCGGGCATAGTTAAAAAATACTACGCATAAGAGACCCGCTAGGTTGACACACCTAGACAAGATACGGGCGTCCCGGTAAACCAAAAGGTTTGCGAAAAATTAGGGATATATGCAAAAGATTTTACACCCGGCAAGTTGAAAACCCGAAAGGGAGACTTGGGCCAAAATGGGTATCCTGGTGGGATGAAAACCCGAAAGGGTGGTCCATCCAAAAATTAAGGATTGAAAGCGTATGACTATGTCATGTGGAATCACCACAGTCGACTTTATTACCAAGGTCTGAGTTCAAACGGTCCAAGATCAATCCAATCAACTTCTATTAACGGCAAAGGGCATTCGAAGACATTGGGGTAATAGTAGAGTTGGAATACAATGGGATCATTTCCACATGGCTATTTGTTTTTGTTTTCCTTTAGAGGATTTCCTCTTACTAGGATCTCCGTCTCTTTGTACAAAAAACGCCTATTCATGGGCAAAATATCAATACAAATATACTTTAAAGTGCAAACTTTTTGTTTTTGTTTTAAATGCAAAAATATCCAATGACTAAAATTGAACGAACATATGCATGTGAACATGATTAAAACTATTTGGAACATGTGTCCTTCTAAGCAGTGGCAAGCATTTCTTTAATGTATATGGAATATCCCCACAGAGCTATTTCATTAGCATTATCCCCACAAGGACGACTACAACAAACCTTTCCCCAACAGAGTTGCCCACAAAGTCTCTTTGCATAGGTTGATACCCAGCCAGAGTCTCAATCTCTTGACATCTCTCTCCCCAGCTAAGTTGGTCCTAAAAGAAGAAGCCTTGTGAATCTCTCCCTAAAAGAACTCACCTCGTCAGCAATTCATCAACTATTCATCAACAAGGTTTATTTCCCCAACTGGGTTTATTTCCCCAACATACAACAAACAACGAACAGCAAAATTCCCCCGCATAGTCTATCCTCTCCAGCTTGAGTTTTCCTTTCAGACTATTACAAATCAGAGGGCCACAACCCCTAATCCCTAGTAATGTCATTAACAAAGCCTTTACTATCTCCAAAAGTTGTTGTGAAGTCTGGAATTTAATCAGTTGACAATTTTAACTTCAGTAAGTTATTATGAAGCCTATATCTGAGCAGATAACAATCAACTTCATTCTTTCAAATACTATGAAGCCTGGGCCCGGTCAGATAATAGTACTACTTTTAGTCACTATGAAACCTGGACCCGACCAAATAATAATTAACTTTTCAAATACTATGAAGCCTGGACCCGACCAGATAATAGTGTAACCTTTCAGATGTTATGGAGCCTAGACTCGACCAGATAATAGTTTAACTCCAGTTACTATGAAATCTGGACCCGACCAGATAATAGTTAACTTTTCAAATACTATGAAGCCTGGAACTGACCAGATAATGGTACACCTTTCAGTAACTATGAAGCCTGGACCCAACTAAATAATAGTTTAATTTCAGTAACTTTAAAGCTTGGACCCGACCAGATAATAGTTGATAGGTTTAAAAACCAAATCCACCGAGATGGATGAATGATGTTGACGATATTTTAAACAAAATTTCATCTAACACATCCCCTCCCCTTTCATCTTATTCACTGCTCACTTATACTATATTTTGATGGATGTAACACGGTGGGAGAACTGACTTGGGTGTTTTGCATTAGATCACAATTGTTGCGGATAGCAAGAGTCGCCACCGACTTTTCTTTTATTCAAAAGGAAAGACTGAAAAGAACATGAAAGACCTTTAGAGATGTTTTCTTGAGTTCAGTGGGTAGATTATGAAAAGGGAAGGTGTTAGCACCCTTTTCATCCGTAGTTATCTACGGGATCTTAGTTGCTTGCTAGATCACTTGCTTTTGTTTGAAAATATGCTTGTGGTGTGGGTTTTGAAAGTATTTTGAAAAAGAATGTCTTTGTAATGGTTCTCGTTTCTATAAGAATGCGTACAAAGTGTTTTGTCTTTTGAAAATGTTTCAAAGTGAAATTGTGGGTGTATAAAATTTTTGTTATGAGCAAGCGAGCAACTAGGAGCATCCTACTGAAGGAAAATTGTGATCAAAAGCGCAGCGGAATTTAAAATTTTCCTTTAACGATCCTTACGAATGAACATGGTCAGTGATAGAAATATTTACCTCTTGTGGCGATTCAGACCTTTGATGTTGTGATCACGAGCGTTGATGAAGAACAACGCCTCTACTCAGTCCACACGAACAAATCGCTTCTGGTCACAGTGCTAGCTGATCACAAACCGAAACCTTGAGTGAGAGAGAGAATCAAAAACGAAATTGCATTAAATGAAATTGCTTCATCACAAGGGATCTATTTATAGAATCACTCGTGTGGGCTACAAGCTAAAAGCCCAATTAAGGCTATAAGCTAAAAGCCCAATTAAGCTTATGGACATCATACCTTATGATGTACCATATATCACTTATCCACGTGGTACCTTACCACTTTCCGTATTACACTTAAGTGCACCATATCTTACGGTGTTCCTTATTTATTCTATCTCTCATCAACCTGTCCTTATGTGTGTGACCCTGTAGGTTTTCGCGACGTTGGCAATTATATTAAATCACACATTTAATATAATAAATAGTGAGCGGTATCTAGCAACACATCACTGTTACCCAAGTCACGAAAATGTCATGTGATCTGACCAAACCTTTTCCGTGATAATATTTGTGTTGTACAATTACCCTTTTACCCTCATGTCTATATTGAACACAAGGCACACACTGTGTCACCCTTGTCCAGTTCAATATTGAGCCCTTAGACATTTATCCTGTTATGCAGGATGAGCAAATTCCATCTAGGTCACTCATGTCCCTTAGCATGCTTTGTGAAGTACCCATCAACCGTCTTTATAGTCATCCAGTTACGGATGACGTTTGATCAGCAATAAAGTACTTGACTCTACATCTAGGGTCCATAGTAGTTTCAGGTCGAAGGGTGGTATACACCATTATCATCATGAGAATAACTTATGACACTTTGCATAACATTATATGTAGTATTCTCATAGCGGGTCAATCCAATATAAATATTACTCCTAATATTCATACCTATGTCAAGACTTGATAACTCCTTATCTATGATCCATGAGATGTGATCATCAATCTATCTTCATAATAATCTTAATGCTTTAATGTTATCCCACTTCACATTAAAGCTTGACTACGGATACTTTAAGAATAGTGTCTTATGTTTAATGGGATCTCATGATTAACTCACACTTAACATTTCATTAAACAAATAAACCATTCTAGGGACTTTATTATTTTGGAAAGCAAACATAATAAAGAAATGCCTTTTATTATTAATAAATAATTCGATACAAGTACCAAAAGTATTGGCCTCTAGGGCCTACACCAACAATATCCCACTAGCACTAGAGCCAATCAGGCATACCCCTAATACCCATAGATCTAGTATGTCCATCATGCTTCAGCTGCGCAAGAGGCTTTGTTAATGGGTCAGCAACATTGTCAAGTGTAGGTACTCTGCATATTTTCACATCTCCCTGATCGATTATCTCTCGAATGAGATGATAACGCCTAAGTATGTGTTTGAATCGTTGGTGAGATCTAGGCTCCTTAGCTTGTGCGATAGCACCATTGTTATCACAATAGAGATCAATGGGATCCACAATGCTATGGACTATGCCAAGTTCACTAATGAACTTCTTGATCCAAACAACTTCCTTTGTTGCAGTTGAGGCAGCAATATACTCAGCCTCGGTTGTAGAATCAGCAATTGTATCTTGCTTTGAACTTTTCCAGCTCACAACGCCACCATTTAAACAAAACACATAACCAGATTGTGATTTAAAGTCATCCTTATCTGTCTGGAAGCTAGCATCGGTGTATCCAAATACAGCAAGCTCTTCCTGACCTCCATATATCAAGAATGAGTCCTTAGTCCTTCTCAAGTACTTAAGGATATTCTTGACAGCTACCCAATGAGCATCACCGGGATTAGACTGGTACCTACTCGTTGCACTTAAAGAATACGAGACATCTGGTTGAGTACATAGCATGGCATACATGATAGATCCTATTGCAGATGCATATGGAATCTTATCCATGCGATCCCTTTCTTCCTTACTTGAAGGGGATTGTGTTTTTGACAGACACATGCCATGTTGCATAGGTATGAATCCTTTCTTGGAATCATGCATATTAAAGCGTCTCAACACTTTTTCTATGTATGTACTCTGACTTAGGCCAAGCAGTTTTTGTGATCTATCTCTATAGATCCTGATTCCTAATATATAGGCTTCTTCACCTAGGTCCTTCATTGAAAAGCATTTCCTTAACCAAGTCTTCACTTGTTGCAAGGTAGGGACATCGTTTCCAATGAGTAATATGTCATCTACATATAATACCAGGAATACGATCATGCTCCCACTAACCTTCTTATAGACACAAGGCTCATCTTCATTCTTGATGAATCCATATTGTTTTATTGTTTCATAAAAACGAAGATTCCAGCTTCTGGAAGCTTGCTTCAATCCATAAATTGATCGCTGTAACTTACATATCTTTTGGGCTTCTTCTGGTATGTCAAATCCTTCAGGTTGTGTCATGTACACATCCTCAAGAAGATTCCCATTAAGGAAAGAAGTTTTGACATCCATCTGCCATATTTCATAATCATGATATGCAGCGATAGCAAGTAAAATCCGAACAGATTTAAGCATTGCAACTGGTGAAAAGGTTTCATCATAGTTAACCCCATGAATTTGTTTATAGCCTTTTGCAACCAGTATTGCCTTATAGGTATGTACCTTACCATCCATGTCAGTCTTCTTTTTGAATACCCACTTGCATCCTATAGGGTTAACTCCTATAGGAGGCTCTACCAAGGTCCAAACCTGGTTTGTGTACATGGAATCCATTTCAGATTTCATGGCTTCTAGCCACTTCTCGGACTCAGGACCAGTTATGGCCTCTTGGTAGGTCACAGGCTCATCTTGATCCATCAGTAATACATCACCCTGATCACTTATGCGATATCCATATCTCTCAGGTTGTTGACGTATCCTGCTTGACCTACGCTGGTCTTGTTCTACTTGAGCAGGTTGCTCTTCCACAACTACTTGTGTTTCCTGCTCTAGTTCCTCCATAGGTGTATCAATGCTTTGTGGTTCTTGAATTTCTTCAAGCTCTATTTTCCTCCCACTGATTCTTTTGGAAATAAAATCCTTTTCCAGAAAAACTCCAGTTCGAGCGACAAACACTTTGCCCTCAGAAGGATTGTAGAAGTAATACCCTCTTGTTTCTTTAGGATACCCCACAAATAAGCATTTGTCAGATTTGGGCTCAAGCTTAGTTGAAATTTGTCGTTTCACATAAACTTCACAACCCCAAATCTTCATGTAAGACATATGTGGTTTCTTACCACTCCATATCTCATATGGTGTCTTCTCAACCTTTTTGGATGGAACCCGGTTAAGTGTGTAAGTTGCATTCAATAGTGCATGTCCCCAAAAGGAGTTCGGAAGATCGGCGTGACTCATCATGGATCGGACCATGTCTAACAAGGTTCGATTTCTTCTCTCACATACACCATTCCATTATGGTGTTCTGGGAGGAGTAAGTTGGGATAAAATCCCACATTCCTTTAGATGGTCATCAAACTCTAGGCTTAAATATTCACCGCCTCGATCTGATCGAAGAACTTTAATATTCTTACCTAGTTGGTTTTGTACTTCATTCTTGAATTCCTTGAATTTTTCAAAGGTTTCAGATTTGTGTTTCATTAAATACACATAACCATATCTACTGAAATCATCAGTAAATGTGATGAAGTATTGAAAACCTCCTCTGGCTGGTATGTTCAGTGGTCCACATACATCAGTATGTATGAGGGCTAAAAGATCATTAGCCCTTTCACCTTTTCCTGTGAATGGGGACTTTTTCATCTTTCCAATTAAACAAGATCTGCATGTCTCATATGATTCATAATCAAAAGAGTCCAAGAGTCCATCTTTATGGAGTTTGGAAATTCATTTCTCATTTATGTGTCCTAAGCGACAGTGCCAAAGGTAGCTTGGATTTAACTCATTAGGTTTAATCCGTTTAGTATTAATGTTATAAATTGGCATTTCAAGATCAAGGAAATATAGTCCATTGTTCATTTGTGCAGAAGCATAGAATATATCATTCAAATAAATAGAGCAACAATTGTTCTTTATTATAAATGAAAAACCAAACTTGTCCAAACAAGAAACAGAAATAATATTCCTACTAATTACAGGTACATAATAACAGTTCTCTAACTGAATTATTAAACCACTAGGTAAAGTCAAAACATAAGTTCCTACGGCTAAAGCAGCAACCTTTGCTCCATTTCCAACTCGTAGGTCAACTTCACCTTTTGCCAAATCTCCACTCTTTTTTAGCCCCTGCACATTAGTACAAATGTGAGAACCGCATCCAGTATCTAATACCCATGATGCAGAAGTAGATAAATTAATTTCAATAACAAAAATACCTGAATTTGAAGTCCTTACTCCATTGTTCATATCTTCCAGGTACTTTGGGCAGTTTCTCTTCCAATGTCCGGTCTTACCGCAATGGAAGCAAGTGCCCTCCTTTAATATGCCTCCACTAGGATTCAAAGCAGGAATAGTAGGTTTAGGCTTGGCAACTTCCTTGCCTTTTCCTTTACCAACCTGCTTGGTAGGCCTCTTGTTCAGCTTCTTTCCATTACTGGCCATCAGAATGGACTTCCCTTTTGTCTTCATATTCTGCTCATCAGTTTTCAACATGCTTAGCAATTTTGGAAGACTCTTATCCATGTCATTCATGTTGAAATTCATGACAAACTGATTAAAGCTATCTGGAAACGATTGCAAGATAAAATCAGTTGCAAGTTCCTTTCCAAGCGGAAACCCTAACCTTTCAAGGTTCTCCACATACCTAATCATTTTGAGTACATGGGGACCTACAGGGTTTCCCTCAGATAACTTGTTGTTA
This sequence comes from Vicia faba, assembly GCA_948472305.1. Taxonomy (NCBI): domain Eukaryota; kingdom Viridiplantae; phylum Streptophyta; class Magnoliopsida; order Fabales; family Fabaceae; genus Vicia; species Vicia faba. The sequence continues at coordinate 1,513,271,273 of OX451736.1, read as the reverse complement.
AAAAGGGCCTTTGAAACCTGAAACCTCTCGTTTCTTGCATGTAGTTGTTTAGTTATTGGCTTGCATTTTTGGTAAAACCCAAGTGTATGTGTGAATGTCATGACTGATGTCATAACATTCTAGTTTAGTTTGTACTGATTCATTAGGTACCTTTGCAGAAAAATATTGTCATACAGGTACTGATGTTTATAAGTGTGTTTCTGAGCATTTTGCAAAATGAACACATTTACCTAAATCAGTAGACAGGTTTTCAGATGTCATAACAGATGTTAAGACATCCTGTTCTGAACTAACAGGTATGCAGTTTGGTTAATTCTGAGTTTTTTCAGGAAAATGACTCAGTCTTTCCAGAACAGAATCTTGCGTTTTCTTTGGGTTAACCTAGCTCAACCCCAACCTGGTTGATAAAGTCCTGTGACCTAGTCTTAAGGTCAAACGGAATTAACCCTAGCTTTTTGTGGAAACCCTAACTGAAGTTGCAGTTGTTATATATTCAACAGGGCTGCTGTTTTGAAAGCAATCCCTTTTTGACAGAAGATCATTTAGAAGTTGTATAGTTTTTACTATTGTAATCCAAGCAATTATCATTGTGATAAGTGACTTGGAATAGGTTTTAATTGTAAGGGTTGTGTAACACTCAAAGCTTTGAAGCAAGAGTGTTTGTATGTCTCTTGACTAAAGCTGTGAAGCAAAGTCAAGTTAGGTTTGTGTATCAGTCAAAGCTGTGAAGCAAGAGTGTTTGTGTTGCTTGATTAAAAAGCTGTGAATCATAATCAAGTGTATGTTTTGAAGAGTGTCTTCAACAATTCATTAGTCAAATTGTTTTATGTATCACTGCTGTGATTGAGGGGGAGTGAGTAGGAACTCAGGTTTAAGTTGTACTTAGATTGAAGTTGCATTGGGTAGGTCTTAAGTGAAGGAGATAAACTGGTTGGTTTATTCCTGAATTAACATCTCTTATAGTGGATTTCCTCCCTGGCTTGGTAGCCCCCATAGTAGGTGTTGTTGCACACTGAACTGGGTAAACAATTGACTGTGTTCTTTACTGTTTTTGTATTTACTGTCTTATAGAAAGTCAGATACGGTGTCATAACATTGAACGTGACATTGAGTATCTGCAGCCAGAATTTCAATTGGCATCAGAGCAGGCACCCTGCCTGTATTACTGGGTGAGATCTAGGGATATCACTTTCTGGCACTATGGACAAAGAAGGAGTTTTTGGAAATAGACCACCCATTCTGAATGGAACTAATTATGACTACTGGAAACCTCGTATGATTGCCTTCTTAAAATCTCTGGACAAAAAGGCTTGGAGAGCTGCTGACAAAGGATGGAACCATCCCACCATAATTGAGAAAGATGTGACAATCAGTCTGAAGCCTGAGGAAGATTGGAGTAAAGAAGAAGATGAGTTAGCCCTGGGAAATTCCAAAGCCTTAAATGCCTTGTTCAATGGAATTGATAGAAACATTTTCAGACTAGTACATCAATATGAACTGGCCAAGGAAGTTTGGGACACTCTCAAAACTACCCATGAGGGCACTTCCAAAGTAAAAATGTCAAGGCTTCAGATGTTGACTACCAAGTTTGAGAATCTAAAAATGATGGAAGATGAAACCATTCATGACTTTCACATGAACATCTAGGAGATTGCCAACACCTCAGGAGCACTGGGAGAAAAAATGGCAGAAGAAAAATTGGTGAGAAAGATTCTCAGATCCTTGCCTAAAAGATTTGCAATGAAGGTAACTGCCATAGAAGAAGCCCAGGACATCAGCAAGTTGAAAGTGGATGAACTTATTGGGTCTCTTCAGACTTTTGAGATGGGGATCACTGATAATGGTGACAAGAAGAACAAGAGCATAGCACTTGTATTCAACACTGATGTTGAAAACAAGGAGGATGAAGAAGAAAATATTTCAGAAGCTATAGCCATGCTTGGAAGACAGTTCAACAAACTCATCAAAAGAATAGATCCAAAGTCAAGGTATAATGTTCATAACATTCCCTCTGACATTGACAGTTCCAGCAGAAGATCAAGGTCAAAAGAGAAGGGAAACCAAGGCAAAGGAATTCAATGCCATGGCTGTGAAGGATATGGACATATTCGAGCTGAAAGTCCAACCTTTCTTAAGAAACAAAAGAAAGGAATGACTTTTACTTGGTCTGACTGTGATTCAGAAAGTAATTCTGAAGAAGAATCTGCCAAACTAGTTACTGCTCTAACTGGTGTTTGTACATCTGAAAGTGACACCAGTGATGAAGAAGTGACATTTGAAGAACTGGTTGATACCTACAAGAAATTGTGTATCAGAAGTGCTGAAGTCTGTGTGCAGAATGAGAAACAATCAAAACTCATTATAAAGCTGGAGGCTGAAAAAAGGGAAGATCTTGAAACTATAAGTCATCTAGAAAGGGAAGTTCAATTGTTGAACTCACAACTGAACCAAATGACCAAATCTGTCAAGATGCTGACCAATGGAACAGACAAATTGGAAGAGATTCTTCAAGTTGGACAAAATGTGGGAAACAAATCTGGACTAGGATTTGTGGAAGCTAAGAAATCTGGTGCAGACAAGAAGATCAGGCCTGATAAACAATTGTCAAAGCAGATGTCTCAACACAACTCTCAACATCAGAAACAGAAATATATGAAGAAAAAATACCAAAGATGGAGATGTCATCATTGTGGGAGGTATGGACACATAAAGCCCTTCTGCTTCAAATTGCATGGATACCCTAATCAAAACTCAGGTGTTAAACCTAAGTCAAAAAGGGTACCACATACTCCTCAATGGAAGAAAAAGGCTACTGCCCTGATAGCCCACACTTCCCTGAGAGTGTCTGCAAAGGAAGGCTGGTACTTTGACAGTGGGTGTTCTAAACACATGACTGGAATAAAGAACATTCTCAATCATGTTAAACCTCACAACACTAGTTATGTGACCTTTGGAGATGGTGCTAAAGGTGAAATCAAAGGAGTTGGTAATTTGGAATGCCCTGAAGTTCCAAGTCTGAATGAAGTACTGCTGGTAAAAGGACTGACTGCTAATCTCATTAGTATCAGTCAATTGTGTGATCTAGGATTCAAGGTCAACTTCTCAAAATCTGAATGTCTAGTAATTAATGAAAAACTAGAAGTTGTAATGAAAGGAATCAGATCCAAAGATAACTGTTACTTATGGCAGCCTGAGAACTCTAATAACTCCACTATGTGTCCAATTACCAAAGAAGAAAAAGAGATGAAACTGTGGAACCATAAGCTTGGTCATCTTCATCTAAGAATAATGAAAAGAGCTATCTCTATGGAAGCATTCAGAAGGACTCCAAAACTAGAGATTGATAAAAGAAGGGTTTGTGGTGAACTTAAAATTGAAAGGCTTGGTAAAAAGAAACATGTCTATGATGTGGTGAATAAACTTGAAGAAGGAGGTGTTGTCAGAACCAGAAGTAATCATGACAAGGATGTTCGAAACAACAAGTCTAATAAATTCTGTTTCCCTGAAGAAATGAGTCGTGAAGTCTCTTCTCCTATAACTCACCATCAAAATGGAGTTGACAAAAAGAAAAATAAGATCATTCAAGAATCAACCAGAACTATGATTCGTGACAAAAGAATGTCTTCCCAACTTTGTGCTGAAATGGTTGCAGCTAGGAGTAACTGTTCTCAAAATATCTGGACAAAACAGATGCTCACTGAGTATAATGTCTCACAAGATGTTGTGACATTATATTGTGACAATCTGAATACAATCAATATTTCCATGAACCCTATTCAGCATAGCAGGACCAAGCACATTGACTTTGTAGAGAAGAAGTCAATTAAACTGGAACATGGTATCATTAAGCTTCAGCTGGCTGATTCTTCTACCAAGGCTCTTGTTGGAAATAAACTTGAAAACTTGAGGGGCAGGTTGGGTATTTGCCAACATGAGAAATTATAGCAATTAATTTTGCTTAAAACAAGGGTTGAAGGAGTTAATTTTGTTAAGTCTATTTTTAGTGGGTTAATCATATGTTTTCCCAATTCTTTCAAAATCTTTAAGAAGTTGAAAAGACTCTCTTTTGCCTCCTACCTCTCTCGACTTTGCAACCTGTTCCCTTCTCTCAATCAAAATTTTCTCTCAAATTGCTACTGGTGCTCTAAGTCAATCAAAATGTCTCAAACATCATCTTCAACCAAGGCGACTTCATCATCCTCATCATCTTCATCATCTGACCAAGACTCTAGAGCAATCACCACATGCATAGAATCTGAAGTTCTTGAGGTCACTCCTCTCAGAGAGATGGCAACTGACCCCGCCAAAGTCAAAAAGCTGAGAACTAGACATGCAGGAAGAGCTCAAGCTGCAGCCTTTGGTAATCCTTCTCATCCTTCTTCTTCTGTACCAAATAGAGAAGGATCAGTTCAAGTTCATCAAGCTATTGCTAGGCTTGTTACTAGTATACTAAGCGGAAACCAACCTGTACCGGGGATTTCTGTCCCTTTAAATCAATCAAGAAGCCCAAATGTGGACGTCTCTGAGAATGTAGATGTCTCTGAGAATGTTGTGACACAAAATGACAACATTCAGAACCCTTCAGAAAAGACTGCTGATCCACCTATCATTGATGTGGATGAGGATTACTCAGATAATGATCTGATTTCCAATGTAAACCCTAGCATAGCTAGGAGGTTAATGAAAAGAAAGGGTAATCAGAATGATGCAAAATGTGTGTCCAAAGATAAACCCGCTGTTAAGAAATCCAAGGTTAAAGGCAAGGCTGGGGTAGAATCTGTGAAAACTGGTCAGTCCAAAGGGAAGGTGAAAGCCCAGGTGTATACTGGTAGACAACCAATTACAAAGAAGAGAAAAGATCCTGAATATTCTGATTCTGATGAGGAATCAGAGTTTGAGATTGATGTTGAAGAAATTCCTATCAGAAGGAAACTGCCCTCCAGCAAAATTGCTAGAGTTCCTGAAGTCCCAACAGACAACATCTCTTTCCACCACCCTGACAATGCAAACAGATGGAAGTATGTTTGCTTGAAGAGGATAGCTTTAGAAAGAGAACTCAACAATGATGCCTTGGAGTGCAAAGACATCATGGACCTGATCAAGAATGCTGGACTGATGAAGACAGTGATAAAATTTAACAAGTGTTATGAAAATCTGGTCAAGGAGTTCATAGTTAACTTGTCTAATGACTGTGCTGATGGAAGGTCAGCTGACTTTGAAAGTGTTTTTTTTAGAGGAAGAAGGGTTAATTTCTCTCCATCAGAAATTAACAAATTTCTTGGAAGAACAAATGAGGATTGTCCTGATCTGGAAGTCACTGACAATGAAGTTTGTCAAACCATCACAGCAAGGAAAGTGAAGTGCTGGCCCTTGAAAGGCAAGCTGAATGCCAGTAAACTTAGCATGAAATTTGCCATCCTGCACAAGATTGGTGCAGCCAACTGGGTGCCTACAAACCATTAATCAACTATCTCCACAGGATTGGGGAGATTTATTTATGCTGTGGGAACCAAGACTGCTTTTGACTATGGCAGGTATATTTTTGAACAAACTTTAAAACATGCTGGTAGTTATGCTGTCAAAGGACCAATTGCCTTTCCCTCCCTCCTTTGTGGAATTATCCTTGCACAATACCCTGATATCCTGGTGGCAAGAGATACTGCTTGCAAAAGAGCTCCTGCCCTTGGGTTGCACTACAAACTGTTTCAGGGATCTCATGCTCCTGATATTGTCATAACATCAGCTGAGACATCCTCTGTGAAGACCCAGTCCAAGACATCTGATGTTATAGCTGTGTTAAAAGAGACCTGCAAAGAACTGGAAGCTAGGAAAAAGTCCCTAGAAAACCTAATTGCCAGGTTAGAAAAGGAGGAAGCTGAAGGAAACAGAAGGGAAGAGGGTGTAGAAGCTGAAGGTCATCTCAATACTGAAGAAACTAGCTCCTCTGAGTCTGATGACAGTGCTTAAAGGTTGGTGGAGTTGCTGTTTGGTGGAGTTGCTGCTGGTCCCTGGTGGAGTTTGGAAGTGTGTACAATTTTTAGTTGCTGCTCTTATTATTTTTTCTGGATGACTGTATAATTTTTATGAACATGTATCTTTGGCCCATTTGTGGCTAAAGAGGGGGAGATATATTTTGGTACTTAATTAGACATTCTATTTTTCTGTAGTCATTTCTTTCTGCTGCTATCTATCTCTGATTGCTTAGGGTCTTTAGCCAAAAATCTTCCAAAGGGGGAGTTTGTAGTTGTTTAGTTATTGGCTTGCATTTTTGGTAAAACCCAAGTGTATGTGTGAATGTCATGACTGATGTCATAACATTCTAGTTTAGTTTGTACTGATTCATTATGTACCTTTGCAGAAAAATATTGTCATACAGGTACTGATGTTTATAAGTGTGTTTCTGAGCATTTTGCAAAATGATCACATTTACCTAAATCAGTAGACAGGTTTTCAGATGTCATAACAGATGTTAAGACATCCTGTTCTGAACTAACAGGTATGCAGTTTGGTTAATTCTGAGTTTTTTCAGGAAAATGACTCAGTCTTTCCAGAACAGAATCCTGCGTTTTCTTTGGGTTAACCTAGCTCAACCCCAACCTGGTTGATAAAGTCCTATGACCAAGTCTTAAGGTCAAACGGAATTAACCCTAGCTTTTTGTGGAAACCCTAACTGAAGTTGCAGCTGCTATATATTCAACAGGGCTGCTGTTTTGAAAGCAATCCCTTTTTGACAGAAGATCATTTAGAAGTTGTATAGTTTTTACTATTGTAATCCAAGAAATTATCATTGTGATAAGTGACTTGGAATAGGTTTTAATTGTAAGGATTGTGTAACACTCAAAGCTTTGAAGCAAGAGTGTTTGTATGTCTCTTGACTAAAGCTGTGAAGCAAAGTCAAGTTAGGTTTGTGTATCACTCAAAGCTGTGAAGCAAGAGTGTTTGTGTTGCTTGATTAAAAAGCTGTGAAGCATAATCAAGTGTATGTTTTGAAGAGTGTCTTCATCAATTCATTAGTCAAATTGTTTTATGTATCACTGCTGTGATTGAGGGGGAGTGAGTAGGAACTCAGGTTTAAGTTGTACTTAGATTGAAGTTGCATTGGGTAGGTCTTAAGTGAAGGAGATAAACTGGTTGGTTTATTCCTGAATTAACATCTCTTATAGTGGATTTCCTCCCTGGCTTGGTAGCCCCCAGAGTAGGTGTTGTTGCACACTGAACTGGGTAAACAATTGACTGTGTTCTTTACTGTTTTTGTATTTACTGTCTTATAGAAAGTCAGATACGGTGTCACAACATTGAACGTGACATTGAGTATCTGCAGCCAGAATTTCATTGCATGCTCTTGATAGAGCATTTTCAGATGTCCGATCATATCGAACGCTGACATGTTCTCGTGTTGCTTTTGCAACACCGAGTTCATAGTAGCTAGCATGAGACAAGCGGCTTCGTTAGCATCATCAAAATGCTTCTAATAAGCATCTCTTTTTGCCTTAGGTGCCGAACTAGGTGGTTCCTCTTCAGGAACAGGTGTCTCCAAGACATACAACTTCTTATCGTGCTTGAGGACAATCCTCAGATTTCGGTGCCAATCCAGGAAATTTGTCCCAGACAATTTTTCCTTATATAGGATTGATCGCAAAATATGGTTGTTTGTTGTCATGGTAATCTACAAAAAAAATGAAAATATAAGTATCATTAAAACAACATATTTAATTAGGCCTTTAATCAAATATGCTCCCACTATTTTACTCAAACCAAATGACCCTCATCATTTGATTCGAAAAATACCATTGGAAGACTTTCTAGTGGGTCGAGATCCATATTTCACTTCGTTCTAAGTCAGCGTTAGGCTGATTACACAAAACTAGGTTATTTAGGTAGGAACTCCTTCCAATTGTATCTCATACAACTCTCGAATATTTTCAGTTGGGTGAATAACTCCTTATTCTAATTCATCATATGAATCATTCCCAACTCTTGCTTCTAAACATGTATAATCTTATTATAATGTGTTTAGTTATGTTTGACCCATTGTTTTAGCAGTTGGATATTACAATTATCCCATCGCACCTTACTAATATAGAACATGCACCTCGCGTAGGCGAAACCTACATTGTTCGATACTAGTCTTGATGAGTGCTAAAACTTGGAAAGCATGAACTTAATATTTAACTTGAGGGATTTTGTTATAGTTTGATCTCACCGGCTTAACATGCAATTCGTCTCTCTCATGCATCAACATACAAACACATGCATCAATATACATAAAAGGATACAGTTATGGCCCCTAGAGCAATTGTTCTCCCAAGCCAATGAGAGAACCTAAGCTAACCTAATAACGATCTAAACTTCTCCAAGCAAGATCTCCAAGGTTATCCTCCTTTGATATTGTATTCTTCTCTTTCTTCATAACATTACATTACATAAAAGAAACTCGTTTTACATACGAGGGAGTGAGATGAGAAAAGAAGTTACATCAAGAATTTTAGAGAGAGGCACGACACGCAGGCCGTATTTTACAATCCCAAAACAAAATAAAGGAAAAAACTAAGGCCATAACTAATCACCACAAGACAATAATAATAAACACACTTTTATTATTAGTTTAAATTTTGTTAATTAAAAAAAAGGCAAATTAAATTTCGACGATTGATCACACTACGCAGAGTTAGCCGGGGGTTCCGCTGCGCGGTCAGCAGACGGGGGTCAAGGGGGCAGCGCCCCGTTGCGGGGTTGTTAGGGGCAGCGCCCCGACACAAAATTTTAATGAACAATTCATTTGAAATCGGCGTCATTTTCGCACAAATCTTGTGCATTCACAACCCTAATCGCATAACTCTGCAACAACACAACCCTTGTGCCGTCATGAACCCTAATGCAACAGTTTCATGCTGTCAAACACATTTCGATTGATAATTCAGTATGATTAATCACATGCCATTTCTTCACCATACTAATGTCGGATTCTGAAGCATATGAACAGTGATCGGTCAATGGAATAACAATCATCAAGTGTTTAAATGAACGAAATAGAAACAGTATATCTCATATACCATCGTTGCATCAGATTTACTTATATCATATATAAAAGTGATCGATCTTATTTGTGTAACCTATGGACGATCGATGTATCGCTGCTTCACCATACTAATGTCGGATTCCGAAGCATAGTCAACATCAATCATCCAAATCATACACAACAGATGCCAAATTTAATTACTCGCTTATTATTCAATTCATTCTGGTTTTAATCGAATCAAAACAGAAAATATAGAACATAAACAACTATCAGATCCATGGTTTCGTAAGTGGCTCTGATACCACTGAAGGAAAATTGCGATCAAAAGCGCAGCAGAATTTAAAATTTTCCTTTAGCGATCCTTACGAATGAACATGTTTAGTGATAGAAATATTTACCTCTTGTGGCGATTCATACCTTTGATGTTGTGATCATGAGCGTTGATGAAGAACAACGCCTCTACTCAGTCTACACGAACAGGTCGCTTCCGGTCACAGTGCTAGCTGATCACGAACAGAAACCTTGAGTGAGAGAGAGAATCAAAAACGAAATTGCATCAAATGAAATTGCTTCATCACAAGGGATCTATTTATAGAATCACTCGTGTGGGCTATAAGCTAAAAGCCCAATTAAGGCTATAAGCTAAAAGCCCAATTAAGCTTATGGACAGCATACCTTATGATGTACCATATATCACTTATCCACGTGGTACCTTACCACTTTCCGTATTACACTTAAGTGTAGCGTATCTTACGATGTTCCTTATTTACTCTATCTCTCATCAACCTGTCCTTATGTGTGTGACCCTGTAGGTTTTCGCGACGTTGGCAATTATATTAAATCACACATTTAATATAATAAACAGTGAGCGGTATCTAGCAACACATAGCTGTTACCCAAGTCACGAAAATGTCATGTGATCTGACCAAACCTTTTCCGTGATGATATTTGTGTTGTACAATTACCCTTTTGCCCTCATGTCTATATTGAACACAAGGCATACACTGTGTCACCCTTGTCCAGTTCAATATTGGGCCCTTAGACATTTATCCTGTTATGCAGGATGAGCAAATTCCATCTAGGTCACTCATGTCCCTTAGCATGCTTTGTGAAGTACCCATCAACCGTCTTTGTAGTCATCCAGTTACGGATAACGTTTGATCAGTAATAAAGTACTTGACTCTACATCTAGGGTCCATAGTGGTTTCAGGTCGAAGGGTGGTATACACCATTATCATCATGAGAATAATTTATGACACTTTGCATAACATTCTATGTAGTATTCTCATAGCGGGTCAATCCAGTATAAATATTACTCCTAATATTCATACCCATGTCAAGACTTGATAACTCCTTATCTATGATCCATGAGATGTGATCATCAATCTATCTTCATAATAATCTTAATGCTTTAATGTTATCCCACTTCACATTAAAGCTTGACTACGGATACTTTAAGAATAGTGTCTTATGTTTAATGGGATCTCATGATTAAGTCACACTTAACATTTCATTAAACAAATAAACCATTCTAGGGACTTTATTATTTTGGAAAGCAAACATAATAAAGAAATGCCTTTTATTATTAATAAATAATTCGATACAAGTAACAAAAGTATTGGCCTCTAGGGCCTACACCAACACCTACCTACTCAAAAGGTCTTAATGTTCTTTTCCTCATCCTTTACATGTTGTTATATTACTATTGGTTTGGTAAGAAACCCCGTCGTTGGATGTGAAGGGACAAGCGTGGGTCAATCGTACAGTCATAGAAGGCACCTTGTGAGACGCTTTAGCAATTTTTGTAAGAGACTAGATCATTTTATCAAAGGAAACATTGAGGGACATCGAGGGACTACGATCTTTTTTATCGAAGGGTCTTTGCTAAAGCGTCCCACGTTCGAGGGACATGACTGTATTCTGAAAGGCAACAAAGTGGGAATACCCTAAAGGTGCAAGTGTGAACGGTGTGTTTGATTTACATACATTTAGTCTTGATTAGGGTTATCTATTTGTTGATTTTATGTCTTGTCATATAAACCCTAATTACTAGCATTTATATTTGAAAGTGATATATTGAGGAAATGTAAAGTCCTACGCTATTACACCATTTAGGGGTGGGGGTACAAATTTACAAATGGGGTTTTTTTTTTACAAGAATTTAAATACTAATTATCTATTACAACCATATTAAATTGTTCCATGCAAGAAAAAGGAAAGGATTTGTTTTGAAAATGGCTTTTTTGTCTTAATAGATAAAAAGGAAAATAATTAATTAATAAAAGAAAATATTTTTGATGTCTTTGTATGTTAATAAAAATAGTACTAATGCTAAAAATAAAAGAGAAAAAGGGAAAATAATGAGAAATAGGATCAGCATGTTGCTGAAACAAAATAAAGAGGACAAGAAGTTCTGATGCCAGGCGTGGTGTGGTTCACAAAGAAATGTCAGAGGTAATCAGAAGTTTTGGGTTGATGTACGCTGAGATCCTAAAAGAAACATTAGAAGGAAAAACAAAAGTTCTGGGTCGCTACACGCTGAAGTTCTGAGTGTTAGAACAGTGAGAAAATCTTAGAAGTTCTGTATGTGTTAAAACAGTAAGAAATCCTAGAAGTTTTGTGTTAAAACAGTAAGGAGAACTCAAAAGTTTTGTGTGTGTTAAAACAATAAGACAACCTAGAAATGCTGGTGCTGTGTCATAACAATGTGAAAACCTAGAAGTTCTGGTGTGTTAAAACAGTGAGGAGAACTCAGAAGCTCTGTATTATGCTAAAATAGTGGGAAAGAAAAATCATAAATTTTGTGTTACACTTCACCTCCTTCCTTACACTAGTCAGAACACCTGCAAATTATTCAGTTCTTAACAAAAGCAAATCAGAAAGATAAAAGCTCGACAGTTTATAGAAGTTCTAATCCTAATTCTGAGCCTAGATTTATTCAAGAAGTTCTGATCTACAATTCTTTTTCTACTTATGCAATGATATGGACATCATCAACATTATGATATTTAGATATTTAATGATGTTCTGAATGAAAATTTCAAAGTCAGAAAGACTTACCTTGAATCTGAAGTGTGTGTTTGGGACTTGAGCTGCTGCCTTCAAATGTTCTGGGGTTAGCAAAGAACGGAACAGAATGTTGTGTTCTTTGATTCAAATGGAAGAATAAAGGTTTGGTTTTGTTTGGGAATTCTGGGTTTACAAATGTTTTACTTTTTTCTTTTCTCTCTTTGATAATTCTCTCTTTTCAAAAGCCAGCCCCTTGAACGTGTGATGGAGCAACTTATTTATAGATGGGTTTGTTGTGGTTTTGGGGGGAAAAACAAATGGGATTTAAACCTTTTTGGCATACTATTCCATTGCTTTTTAAACACAGCTTTTGTATGCTAATTTGGTGTAATTGTGGGATTTAAGAATGTGCAGGCGTGGACTAGATCAGCATCACCTTGGAGTGTTGTGGCAGTTGAATGCAGGACTGTGCTATAACAGTGTAGTAGGCTGCTCAAACGAGGTTTTGAGATTTGGTGATGTTCTCATCGTAGAAGACCAGAGTGAGATTCGAAGGGTGAGGCTCTGATCGAAGCATATGCTGAAGATTCATGTTCTGATTGAAGAATCATGTTCTGAACCATGTTTTCAAATTCTTATTGCACTCGCGTGGAGGCTGTCCCAGAAGTTCCGAAGTATCATATTCTCTTAACACTTAGAAAATTTTCTAAATGTTTAGAAATTTGATTTTTCAAAGCAATTTATGACTTCTGATTTTTGATGAACCAATTTCATGTCCTGATGAAATATAATTGTTGAAACTTGATTTTTGATCAAAAAGTCAAAGTTTGACTTTTCAGTGTGCTTTTGACCATTTTGCCCTTGTGAATGACTTTCCTAGAGAATTATAATTTGAGCCTTGAAACTTGACAGAAACAAACTTGAGGGTCCAGGATAATCTTTTGAGAAATGAGAGGGAAAATTTTGGGGTATAACAATGGATAATGATATATATTTCATTTCTTTAAATATATGGTACATCGATTGCTATTGACCGACCTAAAAATAGGTGCGACTTCTATATAAGTCCACTTACGATTGCTTAACATAGTGCTAAATTTTATCCCGATTCGAGAAATGATCTTTCGTGGCCCAAGCCCATGTTTGTAAGCCCAAGTATGTTAATTTGAATTCTTTGATCCAATAACCTTGATATTCATTCTTATGAGGCTTTGGTCTTATCAATCCTCTAATGAATCTTCATAAGCTTTGGTCAAAGTGAAACACTTAAACATCGTTGATCATTTATTGTTGCCTTGAGAATTTTTAATGAATGATATACTTGAAAAAAAGCAAATGAAACTTTTTATTGAGAGGATTTGATTTTATCAATCGTCTAATGAGTTTCAAATTCATGTTTTAAGATAGTCATTCAACTAACTCCTAATTTATAACAATAAAATTTACTTTTATGATCTTACCTTATGCTTAAGCACCATTTAATTTAGCATCTATATTTCCGGCTATTCTCATCTTTGCTCACTTGATCTTTTCATTTTTCTTTTTGAAGATACCTAATAACCAACTTTAACAATAAAAGCTTTAATGTTACTTGGACTATTTGGTTATTATCCTTGGAATTTTGGAGTTGTGGACTTCTTGGACTTAGGATTAGAAGCCTTGACCTACCTTGAGACCTTGTGACCTCAACTGTTATTTTGTCTGGAGTTCTTGGGGTTTACCCTAAGACATTGGGTTGTGTGTTTGCTTCATGTGCATGTTATTTTGATTACATTCCTTGTCTGTGATCGGGAATTCATGTTTATACAACTGTTACTCTGTCTAATTTTTGTGAAGACTTAATGCAATTAAAGCTTTGTTTTCTTAAGAGGTTTAATATCTCTGCTTGCTTGGTTTCAATTCAAAGGATGGAAATTCTACATTGACTCATTATGTCAAGTGTTGGCTTCTTATTGGTTAGACGGTTCTTTTCCCTAGCATTTACCTTATGCTTTAGGATAGTCCCTTCATCTCCTCCCACCTTCTTTAATTTCAAAAATCTTAACCCTCATTTTTGAAAACTCTTCTTGTTTTTAAACTTGAACCGCTTTCGCAATAAACTTGGACTTAGGTCCATGCATTTACAAAAATATTTTCTTAATTAAACTTTAATCGACTTAATAATACCTTGACATTTTTATGAGAAGACTAAAAGTCAATCAATCTCATTCAAACCATTTTTCCACTTTGGCTTTGTACTTTAAAACTTTTTTTCTCAAAATACTAGACTCTTGTCAATCCTTATATTGGTGCGAGTTACTATACTTCTATGATATGTAGCAAAGCGAGATATTTTCCACTTGGGTGTTGAGCGAGGCTTTGTTGATTTTAAAATCCAAGCTATATTCTCCACTTTGAGATGATGCAAATTCTCCTTTCTCATAATCGTGGGTAGTAAGTATGTTCTTCCACTCGGATAAGACGATGATGTATCGTCTCTTAAAATTAACCAACACACTTGTGGTTTAAAATTTTTAAAGGTGAAATACGAGTACCCTGATCCTCTATTGCACAGAAGGTGGTACGTAGGCACTAAAGGTTCAGAACCGCGGCGGGTGCAAAAATTGTTAAAAAAATGTTTCTTTTCTCACCTCCACCATCTATTTTTTTATACAACACTTATATCCAAAATACACATATTTTCAAAGAGGTTCCTGTAGAGTACCTTATATGCTTAGGGTGCTAATACCTTCCCTTTGCATAACCAACCCTCGAACTTAGATTCTCTCCCGCTCTTTTTGGGTTACTCACTCTTTACCCATTCCTTTTGAAACAATAAAGCACGGTGGCAATTTTTATTTGATCTGTACGAGTCAGTCAATCCAATGGCTTAGTCTCAACATTTCTACCGCTACATAAAAATGCCGACTTCACTGGGGAAAGATTGACCTATTGTTGGTCCATCCCTAAGTGGGTTGAGGTTGTCTTTGTTTATTTGTTTATATGCTTTTGTTTGTTGTATATTATATGTTGTATATCTGTTTGTCTGGATTTTCCTGGTTTTTAGGATGCTTGGTGATTTCTCATAAGTCCTCTACCTAGACTTGGGAAAACATAAGATAGGAAGGGCAATATATTCATGTTAACTTTGAGGGAGTAATCCCAAAAAAGGAGACATGAGATCCCCCACTCAGTGGAGGCCCCTCTAACTGTAGTGTCGTTTACTGAGTAATCGGGAAGATATACTACTTTCGACCTGAGAGCCTGCTAAAATTGAGAACTGTAGAACCTTTAATCCATCTTGGCCTTTTAGGTGTAGTGCGGAAGCTATGACGAAGTATTCCGAAAATGGTTGTCATGTGATATTACACGCAGGCGAGTTTTTCCTGAGAATATTTCTAATTACCGAGTCAATCGAGATGTTGGTAATATCCGAAGGAAGGATGTAGACTCTGGGAACCTCTTAGAACCTTGTTCGGAAAGTGATAAATTTTTAGATCATACCTTGTGGGTATTATCTTTGACCTCATGATCGTGACGTTTAACCTATGAACCCCATGGTTATGATCTTGTGTGTGATTGTTGCATCATGCATCCATGCACCCATGAGCATCCTTTAAGACATTTTGTTTCAAGGGACTTAAAGTTGACTCTTTGTGAATATCTCAGGTACTTTTAGACTATGGATTCTGGGAAAATAAAGACTTGAAAGTACATTTTCATAGATCCCAAGATGGATGAGTTGATGAGTCTGATTCCAGAGATCGAGAGTTCTATAGTTTTCTGGAGGAAGTATGGATCCACCGTGTCTCTCATGAAGCTCAGAATAAAGGAGGGTCTTCTCTCGACTTTGGTCTAATTCTATGATCCAATGTATTGATGCTTTACTTTCCCTGATTATCAATTGATTCCTACATTGGAGGAGTATTCTTATATATTAGGTTTACCTGTTACCGATCGTGTTCCATTCACCGGTTTGGAGGGGGGCAAAAATCTCATGAGATTGTTGCTTTGATCCATTTGGGGAAGTCTGAGGTTGAAGCCCACATGACTACCAAAGGAGGAATCATAGGATTACCCGCTCAAATTTTATTAGAGAAAGCTCGCTATTTTTCTAGGATGAAGAGCGTGGTTGCTTTTGAGGCCATCTTTGCTCTACTTGCTTATGGGTTGTTTTTATTTCCTAATGTTGACAAATTTGTGGATATCAATTCAATCATGATCTTTTTGATTGGGAATCCAGCCCCTACATTGTTAGGTGATGCTTATTACTATATTCATCTTCGGGATTCTTACCATGGAGGGATGATCATTTGTTGCACGCCTTTGTTATATCAATGGTTTATTTCTCACTTACCTAGGTCCAACACTTTTTGGGATGTCAAAAAAGAACTTCGTTGGGCTCCAAAGATTATGGCCCTCACTCATTCAGATATTTTTTGGTATCATCAGGCTTACTATGATATGGAGATTGTCAATAGTTGTGGTAGTTTCCCCAATGTACCTCTTCTTGGTACAAAGGGAGGAATTAACTACAATCCTGTTCTTGCACGACGACAGCTTGGATATTCTATGAGGGATAATCCAAATAGTATTCATCTGAGTGGTTTCTTCCTTAATGAGGGAGAGGTTCATAAGGAAACTAAAGAGGAGATTGTGAATGCTTGGCGTCATATTCACGGGAAGGGTAGAAAAGACTTAGGGCCTAGAGGGGTTGTTTCTTTGGAGCCTTATCTTCAGGGGGTACAAGCAAGATACATCCAGTTGAAGATGCTATATTTCCGTGAAGCACCTATGCATGATATGTTGATGAATACCACACCTCCCCTACTAGATCACATGGAAGAGCTTCAGCTTGCCCTGGTCAGGATGCAGCAGGAGAAGAAAGCCTGGAAGAATAAGTGTCAGACTTTGGAGGTGTCCTACCGAGCATACCTGGAGGAGAAAGATGACCTGATTAATATTCTCGAGAGTCGTGCTGTAGAAATAATGGAGAGACAAGAGGATTTATTTTCCTCTAGAGATCAGTCAGGATCTAGTTGCTCACTTCCTGACTCTGGTGATTGGAAAGAGGTCACCAACGGGTATTCATAGGAAAATAAGCAGTTGAAGGCTCAGATTGCAAGACTCATAGGGAAGCGTCAGTGTGTGGAGTGATTTTCATCAACTTTTCTTTTTTAGGATTTTAGATTTTTATCTTGTACTTGGGATTATTGAAACTTGTACTAAAAAGTTGTAATCCATTTTGGAGTTATTATAATGAGATTTTCGATATTTCAAATGTGTTAGTACTTTAATATTTGAAAATTGTCTATAAATCTTTGTGTTCCTTGAAATATTAATAATAAAGTAAATCATACGCATTGCATATCATGCATTATATTGTACATACTTATTGCACTTCTGTTCATACCCAAGTGTCTTACTGTGTTTCTCTACTTCATTCAGAAGCAAGCTGTCTCACCAGTATAATACTCGAGATGATTCCAGGGAGAAAATGGATAATCTTGAACAAGAGAATCGCGAGCTGTGCGAAGAAGTTACTGCTCTAAAGGCCGGTATGGCCAATCTGGCCGCTTTGATGGAATCATTGATGGCTGCTCACAATCATCCACCACTAACTCAGCCTCAACAGATAACAGTTTCTTCCGAAGCTCCAACAATTTCCGTTTCTATTACTCCAGTTACTATTGTTCAGAATCGTATGCCTCAGGGTTATCCGTGGGGAATGCCAGAGAACTTCATGCCAGAAGGTTATTGATCCGTGCATTTTGATGCACATTTTTCCATGATTGTACTTATGCATTTTCATGGTTTGTTTAGCTTATTTTTGTATTTTATAGTGTTTTTCTATTTTATTTTATTTCTACTCTTATTTGATATTCGCACTTTATTTTCAGCATTAGCAGTCTGCACGAATAAATTCATAACCTGAGCTACGGAAGTCGGAATGAGGCATGCTACCAGTTGTTGGAAATTTAAGAGAAAGAGCTACGATTTTCATTCAGAAGTCGAGAGCTAAATCGGACTGTAGCAGGGCCATAAAATTCGTTGAAGTTGCAGTATTTTATATTTAAGTTTTGGGTCATTTGTTTTGGACGTGGGTTATGTTTTCGGCCCAGTTGGGTTATGAACCAAATCCTTGTCTTTGCTATACCTAGCAGCCACTATAGTAATTTAGTTTTTGACCTTTTTCATTATAGAGAAAAATACATTTTTTGCTTTTACGATTGTGATGAGGAACTAAACATCCAGAGTTGATCTACTGTAATCGCGTTCCGAAGCTTTGAGGTTTTTAATTTATCAATTCAATTTCGTTTCTCTTTCAATTCTATTTTATGAAATTGCATTTGCTTAATCTGTTATTTCATGGAATGTCTTGATTAAATTCGTATGATTGTATTCCTAATCTTTAATCGTTGTTTACGTCGCTTAGTCGTTAAATCGCGTTCTATATCGTGTTTGCTTAATTCACGATTGTATTAATCTGTTTGCTTAATTCAGAATGGGAATTCAATCTATTTTATATCTATTGCGCTTGTCAATTGGTATTGAAACCGAATAGAGGTCTAAGCCGCTTAGGGAATTGGTAAGGTAAAAACCAATGATTAGCAGGAACCTGAAAACAGTAGATCAACTTATTTTTATAATCATTTATTTTGATAATCACTTATTTCATGTTATATATCGATCCTAAAACCAACCTCCATTAGATTTCTATTAGTTAATAATAAAATCAAGAATCCTTGCGATACGACTCGAGCCATTGTCGCTATACTGCATTTTACAAAATACTCATTTTTGATCCGCCTGCGACAGCGGATCAAATTGGCATCGTTGTCGGGGATTCTTGTTGTTATTAATTAATATTTTAGTCATATGTATAATGTTCTTGCTTTTTTTTCTTGTTTTTTTCGTTGTGTTTGTTGATTTTCAGGGTTCCAATTTTGGTTGCAGTACAGTTTTTCACCCTAGCAGGTATGTTTGAAACCTACTGTTTTGATTTGCTCTGAATTTTTTCTATTTTCATCTTTTTTCTATTTTTAATGAATTTTTTACTGTTTTCATAGAGTCAAAAAAATCAAAAAAAAATCTCAAAATTGTTATTTTTCCTAATAAGATTAAATCTGGTGTTATTTTATTTTTCTGAATTTTATTTAATCGATTTCCTTCATTGTGTTTGTTTTTTATTATTAGGGACATTGTTGGCATTTTGAACATTGTTGCTGCATTGCTGTGTATTAGTCCTGACCACTAGGTCTTGCTGTTCTGAATTTGTTGCTTTTGATCTTGAAGTAGAGAAAACCTTGCACACACGGCGTAGAAAAGTCCAGGCTATCACTAGTTCACCACCCACAATTGAGTCTGATTCTGAGTCTGACTATTTGCATAACTTGTTTTCTTCGAATTCTGAATTTTTTTTTATATGGATGACCAAAGAACCTTAAGGCAATTGTCTTCTCCTAATGTCAATTATAATGGCATGTGTATTGAATATGATAATGTTATTGTTCCTTTTGAATTAAAATCGGGTTTAATACACTTGTTGCCCAAGTGTAGTGGTCTTGCAGGTGAGGATCCATACAAACATTTGAAAGAATTTCAGGTCGTGTGTTCTACACCATTGAAGCCTGAAGGGATCACTGAAGATCACATCAAACTTCGAGCTTTTCCTTTTTCATTACAGGGTGCAGAAAAGGATTGGATATACTATCTTGAGCCAAATTCAATCGCAAGCTTGAATGCTCTGAAAAAAGTGTTCTTGGAGAGATATTTTCCTGCCTCTAGAGCTGCCTCAATAAGAAAGGAGATTTGTGGTATTAGACAAGGCAATGAGTCGTTGATTGAGTATTGGGAGAGATTTAAACACTTGGTATCTAGTTGTCCTCAACACCAGATTACCGAGCAACTACCTATCCAGTACTTTTATGAAGGTTTGTTACCGATGGATAGGAACATTCTTGATGCTGCTAGTGGTGGAGCACTTGTCGATAAAACTCCAGCTGCTGCCAAAGCCCTTATTGAAAATATGTCTCTTAATTCTCAACAGTTTACCACTAGAGACAATTATGTTCAAAGAAAAGGCGTGGATCAAATTCAGGTTTCTTCCAACAAAGCTTTAGAGACCAGAATTGACGAGGCCACTGCCTTAGTCAAACAGCTGGCAGTAGCAAAACCTCAAATAGCAAATGTGTGTGGTATTCGTACTTCTCTAGAGCATCCCACCGATACCTGTCCTATTATGAGAGACGAGTCCATTACTGAGCTGCCTCAAGCTTATGCAGCCAACCTTTACAATCAAAACAGGTACAACAACACTCCTAACCTGTCCACCAACAAATACCATGCCAATTGGAGGAACCATCCCAACCTTCAATATGTAAATCCACAAACCAGCCAACAACAGAACCCATCCCAAGTGGCTGTCCCTGCACCTTCGGGACCATCCTTAGAGTATCTTGTCAAACAAATGGCTGTCAACAACCTTCAGTTCCAACAAATGACCGATTCTAGCATTCAAACCTTGCACACACAGATCAAACAGCTTGCTACTCAAATAAACGCCATGCAATCCCAAGGGTCAAACCAACCTCCAGCCTAAACAGTTGTCAATCCGAATGGTCCTAATGCTAATGTCAGTGCAATTTCTTTGAGATTTGGAAAGGTTACAGAACCAGCCCCTGAAAAAAAATAAAAAAATTATTGAGGTAACATCTGAACCTTCTCCTTCTGAATCTGTTTCACCTGAACTTTCCTCACCTTCTTCTGTTGCGGTGTAAACTGAAATAATTAAAGAAAAGGAGTATGTTCCACAAATTCCCTTCCCACATAGAGTTATAAAAAATAAAAGAATTGAGGAGGGAGATAAAGAAAGAGAGATATTGGATGTTTTTTGAAAAGTCGCGGTAAACATTCTGCTTCTTGATGTAATTAAGCAGGTTCCTAAGTATGCTAAGTTTCTGAAGGATTTGTGTACCAACAAGAGGAGGATTAAGGGAAGTGAAAGAGTCAACTTAGGAAGAAATGTTTCTGCTTTTATTCAGCCATAAACCTTCATCCAAAAAGGTTGTAGGCGAGCAAAATGTTTCAACCCTCACTACTCAGGTTCTGCCACAAAAGCAGAAGGATCCAGGAACATTTGCTATTCCTTGCACCATCGGGAACAGTAAATTTGAGAATTGCATACTTGATTTGGGAGCGGGCATTAATGTGATGCCTACTTATATTTATAATAACCTTTGTCTTGGTCCTTTGCATCATACAGGTTTAATCATTCGATTGGCGAATAGGAGCAACACTCGCCCCGCCGGCGTAGTCGAAGATGTCCTTGTTCAAGTTAAAGATTTGATTTTTCCTGCTAACTTTTATATTCTAGACAT
This sequence comes from Vicia faba, assembly GCA_948472305.1. NCBI lineage: Eukaryota > Viridiplantae > Streptophyta > Magnoliopsida > Fabales > Fabaceae > Vicia > Vicia faba. The sequence continues at coordinate 1,513,249,886 of OX451736.1, read as the reverse complement.
GGAAGGAGAAACAAAATCCAGCAGAGCTCCCATCATTTTAGGCAGACCGTTCATGAAAACGGCAAAAACAAAAATTGATGTTGACGATGGAACCATGTCCATGCAATTTGGTGACATTATCGCAAAATTCAACATTTTTTATGCCATGAAACATCCCCTGGAGGAGAATTCCATTTTTAACATTGAGTTGATCTCTAGATTGGCTGATGACACTTGTTCTAAATTATTTTCCATTGATTTTCCGTCTTTATCTGGATTTAATGATGTTTACGTGTGTTCTGATTGTACTGACAATAACTTGTGTGTTGTGTGTGCTGAGATTGATGCTGCTTTGTAGGCTGATGTGTTTCCTACAGTTGAAGTTGTTATTGATGAATCTGTTTTTGTAACTGATGCCCTTGACATCCTTGGTGCCCCAAACACTCCACCCATAGAGCAGCCCCCGTCCTTAGAGTTGAAACAACTCCCTAAAAACCTGAAATACGCTTATTTCGTTTTGAAGAAGCATAAGAAAGGAATTGGATGGACCTTAGATGATATTTATGATATTAGTCTGTCCACGTGCATGCATAGGATCTCACTTGAAGATGTAGCAAAAGCAGTGAGGCAGCTCTGTAACCTTTTGATCCTTGATGTTGTGAAAGATGAGATCACGTTCACGTGCCCATTTGACGATTTTACTTTTAGAAGAACATTCTTTGATCCAGGAATAAAAAGTGAAGGTACTGATAAATATTGCAAAGTCAAAGGACACCGCCTCAAGCTATTCCATGAGAGTCCCACGTTGGAAGAGGAAACTATAAAAGTGCTCTCGTTAGGAAAGACTACTTATGCAATCATCTATCCACCTTGACTCCTCGGGTGTGTTCTTTCCTCTCTCTCCTCGCTCTTATTTTATGCTTGTTTATTTCATTGAGGACAATGTGTGTTTTAAGTATGGGGGAGGGAATCATTTATTTGTTTTGTTTTCTTTGCTTTTGTTCTTTGTTTTCTTGTTTTGTTTTCAATTATAAAAAAAAAATGCATCTTTTTGAAATTTTTGGGTTATAGATTAATCTGAGGTTAGTTATGGAGACTTGGGAAAAGTTCACAAGATCGATATCATCTTAACACTGTAAATCTCATGCATATGGAAGTTAATGTGAATTTTTATTATGACGTAGCCTTGAATTCTCATCTTTTAATAGCTATTGAGTAGTTTATTTCAGTAGTTAGCACCATCTCACACGCACTCTACGCAGGGAAGCCGATGAAAATAAGTGAGTGATTCAAGTTTTATTTGGAAAAAAAAGTAATGCGCCTTCTAAGTTTGGGGACCCTCACCCGGTCACTTAACCCAACGGTCATAGAACCTACAAAAAAAAGTTGATAATAAGACTCGTTGTTAGTTGGTTCAGCGGTTTCTGGTGCTGAACTTGGTAGGGAGGATTACGGTGTGATCCCCCGCAACTACAACTGAGTAAGCAAAGGGTTATGTCATGTAAGTACCAGAACCCCGTGCCAAAAGGATCAGAGTCACTAACCGGTCGCCTTGCTATGAGTGTGTGGAGATAACGGGCTTAATGTGATTGCGCCTGAATGAAAAAGAGCAAAAAGAAGGATGAGTAAGTTAGACTTTGGCATAATAATATGATTCGAATTGGTTTGTATATTTAAGAGACAAGATTAGTATTCCTACGATATCCTTAATGTGCAAGATTAATACATATTGATGCAATCTTAACCGAAGAAGAGTTTGTAGCCTAGAATGAGTAGTTGATGATGTTGTTGTGTCTCTTTTGATTTTATTTTGCTCGGAGTGCAAAAGTTCAAGTGTGGGGGAATTTGATCAGTGCATTTTGATGCATATTTTTCCATGATATTACTTATGCATTTTCATGGTTTGTTTAGCTTATTTTTGTATTTTATAGTGTTTTTCTATTTTAGTTTATTTCTACTCTTATTTGATTTTCGCACTTTATTTTCAGCATTTGCAGTCTGCACGAATAAATTCATAACTTGAGCTACGGAAGTCGGAATGAGGCGTGCTACCAGTTGTTGGAAAGCTAAGAGAAATAGCTACGATTTTCATTCAGAAGTCGAGAGCTGAATCAGACTGTAGCATGGCCATAAAACTCGTTGAAGTTGCAGCATTTTATATTTAAGTTTTGGATCATTTGTTTTGGGTCTGGGTTATGTTTTCGACCCAGTTGGGTTATGAACCGAATCATTGTCTTTTCTATACCTAGAAGCCTCTATAGTAATTTAGTTTTTGACCTTTTTCATTATAGAGAAAAAATACATTTTTTTCTTTTACGATTGTGATGAGGAACTAAACATCCAGAGTTGATCTACTGTAATCGCGTTCCGATGCTTTGAGGTTTTTAATTTATCAATTCAATTTCGTTTCTCTTTCAATTCTATTTTATGAAATTGCATTTGCTTAATCTGTTATTTCATGGAATGTCTTGATTAAATTCGTATGATTGTATTCCTAATCTTTAATCGTTGTTTACGTCGCTTAGTCGTTAAATCGCGTTCTATATCGTATTTGCTTAATTCACGATTGTATTAATCCATTTGCTTAATTAGGAATTGGAATTCAATATATTTTATATCTATTGCGCTTGTCAATTGGTATTGAAACCGAATAGAGGTCGAAGCCGCTTAGTGAATTGGTAAGGTAAAAACCAATGATTAGCAGGAACCTGAAAACAGTAGATCAACTTATTTTTATAATCATTTATTTTGATAATCACTTATTTCGTGTTATAAATCGATCCTAAAACCAACCCCCATTAGATTTATATTAGTTAATAATAAAATCAATAATCCTTGCGATACGACTCGAGCCATTATCGCCATACTGCATTTTACAAAATACTCGTTTTTGATCCGCCCGTGACAGCGGATCAGTTACAATCTTGATACTCAAGTTGCTCTGTTTGTTCAAACTGCTGATATTTCCGCACCTCCTATAGTGTATGTTACTCCTATGGCTAGAAAAGAGATCCATTATACTACACATCCTTCAATGAACGTTATGCCATTTGTGAATGATGAAGTTTATTGTCCTGCTCCTCCTCCGAGTGAAAGTATGGGTTTCTATGACTGTTTGGATGATTTCCAAGACCAGTTCAATAAAATGCAGATGGAAATAAAGGCCCTTTCATGGAAAAGAATTGTTTGGAGAGAATGTCAGCGAACTCTACCTAGTTACCAATGTAAAGGTCCCAGCGAAGTTTAAAGTACCGGAATTTGAGAGGTACAAGGGCAAATCTTGCCCTCATGACAACCTTGTGATGTATACCAAGAAAATGTCTACCCATGCTGATGATCAACGTTTGCTCATTCATTTCTTCTAAGATAGTTTAATCGGTGCTGCTCTGAAGTGGTATATGAGTCTGGACATTAGTAGAATTCGTACCTTCAATGATCTGGGAGAAGCCTTCATCAAATAGTACAAGTATAATATGTTCATGGAACCTGGCCGTGACCAGCTAAGGGCAATAGCTCAGAGAGACAACGAGTCATTCAAAGAATATGCGCATAGATGGCGCGAGATAGCTTCCCAGGTGGTTCCACCTATGGGTGAACAAGAAATGACCAAGGTATTCCTGAAATTCCTTGGATCATTTTATTATGAAAGGATGGTCGCCAACACGCCGAGTGATTTTACCGAAATGGTAAGCATGGGAGTACATTTGGAAGAGGCTGTTAGGGAAGGGCGCTTGACTAAAGAAGAAGGGACGAAAAAGTCGTCATATGGGTTCTCTCGAAAGAAAAAGAGCGAGCCTAATGTTGTTATTGGGGAGAGAAAGATCAGACCAGCTAGAAGAAATCAGCAATATCAGTAACATGTTGCTTCTATGACTCCTATCGTTAATGTAGCTTCAACCACAGTTTCCTATCAAAGACCACCCCCTCAGGGGAATCAAGGGCAAAATCAGAAGAGAGAGGACTTTGACTCCATTCCCATGAGCTATGTAGAGTTACTCCCGACATGATTCAGAAAAAGTTGGTTCAGACCAGGCCACCCCCTGAAATACCATCACCTTTGCCTTGGTATTATAAGGTAAACCAGACGTGTGCTTTCCATCAGGGAGCACCAGGGCACAGTATTGAGAATTGTTATCCTTTAAAATCAGAGGTACCAAAAATGGTGAGATCTGGCCTCTTATCCTTTAAATATGTTGGCCCTAACGTGAAAGATAATCATCTGCCAAAGCATGGAGGAGAAAATGCTGTCAACATGGTTGTTGGTTTTCCAGGGGACTTCTGGATTTTTGATATCAACATGGTTAGAGGAGATTCGCTAAATATGCATACCGACCTCTGCGGGTTTAGTTACTATACGCATGACCATGCAGGTGGTGGTATTTGCAGTACACATATACAAAGGTGCGATAAGATAAAAGCTGGTCTTCGAGAAATGATGAATGAAGGCCTCATTCATATAATCAGGCCTAGGGCAGAATACGAGGAAGGTTTGAACATGGTCTTTGGATGTCCTGGAGAATTCCAGATCTTTGATGTGAACCATATGAATGATGATTTGGTCCAGTTGCACGCTACTTTATGTCACATGGATGGAAAAGTAGAACACCATTATGGGTCTTGCCGGATTTGCTGCAGAGATTCTCGTGGTTGTTCCATTATGAGAAGGGGTATTCAGTTGTTGTTGGATAATGGTACCATCAAGGTTTCAGGGAATAGAGATGATTACCACGGGATTAATGTGATTGAAGATTGTTCAACTGAGATTGTATCAGATGATGAGTATGCTTTTACAGATGAGTTCTTTCCCTCAAATGAAGATATGTTCTCCAGCAATGATTCTGTGATGACCAAATATTTTGAAGAAAGGGTGAATTTTATTGTTCCTTGTTTCAGTGTTCCCGCGCCAATTGAGATTGAGTACTGTAGCAAACCAGTTGTTTCTCCAGTGGTGATTTGTTTGTCGTGTCATGTTCCTTACGAACCAGACAAGGTTGTGCCATACAAATACAATGCTACAATTCTAGAGGATGGTGTGGAAATTCCCATCCAGCCTTTGTCTGATGTCAAAAATATTGCTGAAGCCAGCCAAGTAACCGTAGTGGCCGTGTTTTCGCACCTGTCATTCAGGAAAATGTTAGTGCTAATAAGAAGATTATTGAAAGTATTGAACCTAAGAGAGCAGTGGGGGAATCTAGTGGTGCTACTCTGGAAAAAGATGTGGATGATATATTGAAGATAATTAAGATTAGCGACTACAGGATCGTAGATCAATTGTTGCAAACACCATCAAAGATATCTATTCTAGCCTTGCTGATGAATTCTTTTGCCCACAGAGAATCTTTGATGAGAGTATTGGAATAAGCTTTCGTAGAAAGTGATATATCATTGGACCAATTCAGAAGTGTGGTAGGAAATATTACATCCTATAATAACCTAAGTTTCTGTGATGACGAATTTCCTGATGAAGGAAGGAATCATAATTTGGCTCTCCATATCTCCATGAACTGTAAGAACGATTCATTGTCAAATGTGTTGATTGATAATGGATCCGCTTTAAATGTCATACCGAGGAGCACGCTTATGAAGTTGAATTATCAAGGAACTCCCATGCGCCTGAGTAGCATAATTGTGAAATATTTCGATGGATCAAGGAAGTCTGTCATTGGGGAAGTAGATTTTCCTATTCACAAAGGCTCACTTCTATTTCAGATTACTTTCCAAGTTATTGATATTATACCCGCTTACAGCTGTTTACTGGGACGACCATGGATACACGAGGCAAGGAATGTCACTTCAAATTTACACCAGAAGCTGAATTTCGTTCATGAAAGAATAGTGGTCATCATAAATGGAGAGCAAGCATTGTTAATATCTCATTTATCCTCTTTCAGTGTTGTGGAAGTAGATGAAGTTGTTCTTGGAACTCAGTTCCAAGCTTTATCCATTGATAATGTCAGGGAGAATGAGAATGTTATGGCTTCATTCAGGGATGCTCAACAGGTAATGCATAATGGCCCTAGTAAAGTATGGGGGTAGATTGTTGATCCGCGTGTAAATAAGAATATAGTTGGTCTGGTATTTTTTTCGAAGATTGGTAAAGGTGAGAATATGAAGCTGAAGACTGCTTTGGGCAAGTATTAAGATATCTTTCATAGCAGAGGTTATCTTCATCCAACTGTCTCTAGGATCAATGCTGTTATGGAAGATAAAGCAGAGCAAGAGATACCAAACTATGTGACGCATGGAGTTAGGGTCCAAAATTGGATCACCATTGATGTTCCCTCTTTCATTCATGTCTCAAAGTAACTTGTTTTTTGTTAAATTTTTCAAAAATCTTTCACTCTGCCCAAGGTGAAAGTTGATATTGTACGGGCATATCTGTTTTCTTTGATCATTAAAATCATTAATAAAAGTTGTCTTTGATTCCCAAATTATGTCTTTATTTTCTACTTTTTCTTGGGAAAATGGTAATCAGAAAAAACCCTTTTGGAATAAATAATAATTGTAATTGAATCTGCATAATCACTTGTTATATGTGCCAGTTTCTAAAATCAATAATAAATCATATGTGTTGATTAATTAAAAAATTCGTTGAATATAATGACCTTGCACCCTCTCCCAACTTTGAATATCTTGTGTATGGGGCCGAACACCAAGAAGCAGAAATAAATAAACACTCGTTTGCCTACTGATGACTTTCCACTTTTTACCAAGCCTGATCCTCCCGAAATAATAGATGCTTTTCTTGAAGCAGAAGGCCTTGATCTAGATGAGTTCAATTACAACTATCTTATGGATGCTCCACC